>VXAZ01009309.1:3530395-3557771 GCA_013399875.1 Gymnorhina tibicen
CCCAAAATCCTGTTTACTGATGATGTAGGTGCTCAAAATCTCATTTATTGATGATGCAGGCACCCGAAATCCTTTTTATAGGTGATGTAGGTGCCCAGAATCCTGTTTATTGATGACGTAAGTGGTCAAAATCCCATTTACTGGTGATGTAGGTGCTGAAAATCCTGTTTATAGGTGATGTAGGTGCCCAGAATCCTGTTTATTGATGACGTAAGTGGTCAAAATCCCATTTACTGGTGATGTAGGTGCTGAAAATCCTGTTTATAGGTGATGTAGGTGCCCAGAATCCTGTTTATTGATGACGTAAGTGGTCAAAATCCCATTTACTGGTGATGTAGGTGCTGAAAATCCTGTTTATAGGTGATGTAGGTGCCCAAAATCCCGTTTGTTGGTGATGTAGGCACCCAAAATCCTGTTTACTGATGATGTAGGTGCTCAAAATCCCGTTTATTGATGATGCAGGCACCCAAAATCCTTTTTGTAGGTGATGTAGGTGCCCAAAATCCCATTTGTTGGTGATGTAGGTGCTCAAAATGCTGTTTATTGATGATGCAGGCACTCAAAATCCCATTTATTGGTGATGTAGGTACTCAAAATCCCGTTTACTGATGATGTAAGTGCCCAAAATCCCGTTTGTTGGTGATGTAGGTGCCCATGTGCAGTGCCAACTGGGAGCAGGTGGTTTTGGGGCCTCCCCCAGGAGCGGGGGAGACGAGGGCACGCTGGAGGGTTTGGTGCAGGTGATTATTCACAAGACTTTGGGGTTTTTAACGTGCCACTCGAAGGCTTTACAGCTCCAGCGCTCGTAATTGCTGCCGTATGTCATGACAGCAGTTTAAATAATTCGGTATTATCAGAGCTGCCTGGGTGGGGTGGGTTCTTTGAGCAAGGTCTTCGTAGCCACTCTGATTTACCCTGCCCGGGTCCTCTGGCTTTTTATTTACTCCCAGCTTCTTGAAATCGAGTTCTGTTCCCAAAAAAAAAAAAAAAAAAAAAAAAAAAAGAAAAAAAGAGCTGTAAAAAAAAAAATGGCCTCGTTACACATCCCTGTTTGCTGTGTCTCGCTGACTTCCCGTTTGGATGTGCTGAGCCTCGCAGAGCGGGGAGAAAAAAGGTGCTCTGTGTGCACAGCCGGGCTCGGGAGCTCCTTGCAGAACGGGAGCTGCTCCCGCTCCTCCTGCGCGTCGAGGGGAACCCCAAAACCTCGTGTTGGCCGCAGGTTGGGCTCTCTCCGTGGCTGCAGGATCCAGCTGAAGGCTCCTGAGTGTTCTGGTGGGGCAGGAGAAGGTGGGAAGTGTTGGATGGATGCTGTGGGCCGTGCCAAGCAGCACGAAAAGCAGTGAAAACTCCTTTTTTTCCCCTCTACCCTCCACCCCTTGAATGTCTTTTGAGAGTTAAATAAATACCTGCGTTAAACACCTACCCTAGGAACGGGCTCTGGAATGAACAGATGCCTTTAAAAACACAAAACCAAAACAAACCAACAACAACAAAAAAAGGCGATTTGGTGGCCTTTCAAGCTGGGACCGGGCTTTGGAAGCTGCCTCCTGTCCCAGCAGCCTGCTGATGAGCTGTAAAAAATGCTTGGCTGGTCCTTCCTGCCCAGGGTGCCCCGCCAGGAGCAGGGGGTGCTCGGTGCTGGGTCCCTCCAGGCAGCACCAGGAGGGGTTTTGGCAGCGGCCCTGGCGATGCTCAGCTGCTGTGGCTGGGTCTGAGCGGGGCTGTCGGGCGAGGAATCGGGGAAAATGAGGGAATTCGGGGTGGATTGTGTGCGGGAGGGATGAGCATCCCCTCCTCAGCCTGGTGGGATGGGACCCACCCCCCCTGACTTGTGGGTGTGGGAGTCCCAGACCCTTTTCCTTCAGCTCATCTGGAGCCAGAAGGGACCCGAGTTTTGGCAGGCACAGAAATGTTGCTTCAGACTGACCTGAGGGCAAATTTTTGATCCGTTTCTTTGTCGTTCCTTAAAGAGACAAAGCCTTTTCCCAGTGCTGGAGCTGTTTCCCTTCCCCACTGGACTCCCCTTAAGCTGCGTCGAGAAATGGATCAAATGTGCTCATCCCAAAAATCCCAGCAGCCTGGGCTGGGCCTTTTCGGGGCAGAGCTGGGCTGGGAGGATCAGGATCCCATTGATTTAGGGTGCAGGGCTATGAGGTGCCCGTGTTGGGTTGAAGGAGGGATGATGGAGGCTGGTAAATGCAGTGAGCTTGGCCACACCTCTGAGAACTGAAGATCTTCTTTGATTTTTAAAGCATTAAAAAACAACATTCTTTGAGCTGTGCAGCAGCTTTTTAAAAAAAAAATCTTTATTTCCTCACACCACTCTCAACATCAGTTTTCTCCTTCGGACTTCCAGTGGTCCTAAAACTCCTGCAGCAGCAGCACGGCTTCCCAGAGCTCTGCTCCCACCCCAAGGCTTGCTCAGTGCCCATCAGGGTGACCCTGTCCTGTCCCTGCTGAGTCCATCTGTGTGCCCAGCTGTCCCTGCAGCATCCTGACAGCCCTGGGGCTCCTGGGCGAGTGCTGGCCCCAGGCGCTGTCCCTGCTGCCAGCCTGCAGTGTCACCCCCAGCTCTCCTGTCAGGGTGAGCCCCAGGGGTGGAATTTGGGCACGGGGTGACTCCTGTGCCGCCCAGCAGCAGCTGCTCAGGTTCACCTGCCCGCCCTGCCGTGTGTCCTGCTGATTCTGCACCTCGATGCTCCTTTTACAGGAGGGGAGGGACCTTCCTTCCATCCCAGCCTGCCTTTGACAACTTCAGACTCAGCGCCGGTGAAATTACTTTCGTATCTCCCCTTCAACAAAAGGCCTGGAGAAAGGTCTGGTTTTAATACAAGTGGCTTTTCCTCCCTGCTTCGTGTTTTCTTTCTTGCAGCTCGGGGCTGTGCTGCACCCCATGGTACAACTCGGGTCAGCCCCTCCCTGCCCTCCACCCTCTGGAGCCTCCCAGATGTCCAGGGCACGGACAGGCAGGGCTGGGCTCTGCTTGGTGCAGGTGGGGGCTGCAAACAGAGCACAGAACTTTGTCCAGAACGAACCTGTGCTGCTCTCCAGGTGTCCCACACCTGGGGTTTGTGACTCTGCAGCTGCTGAGCCCTGTGGCCGTGAGCTGCTAATGCCAAATCCACGGGGATTTTGTGATTCTGGGAGCGTTTTGCTGGGATCCCATCCCGGACTAGCCCAGCCCTGCAGTCCAGTCCATGTTAACAGTAAGGTTTAGCCAGGATGCCCTAACCTGAAACGCTTTTTTAGGGTCTACATCTGTGGTGGGTGCTTGGAGTGTCTGACTCCCCTCCTCCTGTGTCAGAGGGGTGGTGGTGCTTGATCAAAAGCCAGAAGGGCTCCACTGTGGAAGGAATGGTAAAAATACAGGTGCAGATGGATCAGCTTGCCGGTCTGTGGAGGCTCTGAACAAAAACCAGTTGTCCTCAGGAAGGTGACTGCAGAGCAGTAACTCGGCCATCGGATTTCCCAGCCTTGTCTGACAAGTCCTGCAGAACAACACCTCCCGTTTTGGATCCCTTTTCCGAAGCCCCCAAGTAGTTGTTTGACTGTGGTGTCAGAGCTGCCAGCCCTTCCTGCCGCAGGACAAAGGATGTGCCTGCCCCTCGTCCCTCCTCTGCCCAGCACCCGGCGCTCGGACGAGGCAATGTGGAATCTATTCCTGTTTTGTAACCCGTGGGCTGCCCTGTCTGGACAGCCAGGATTCAGCTGGAAGATCCTCCTTTGCCTCCTTGGAAAGCCACCAGCCTGACTCATATCCTGACTGGCTCCTCGTGGATCCAGTGAACTCCGCAGTCAATGGACTCCGTGGCGTTGCCCGTGGTGCAGACTCACCAGTAAATCAGATTTTATTCACTCCGATGCCTCTTGGCTTCTCAGGATTGGTTTTTCCAGGCTTGCTGGACCTGGGAAGCGTCTCCCATCCTGCACAGTGCCCTCTCCCAGGCCGTGCTCCAGGTGATGAGGCTGGTTTGGCACAGGGAGGTGCTGCCAGCTGCCTTTGGATGTGATGGGAGTGGGGAGGCTGGGAGGGCTTTGTGCCTCTTTGGAGTGTCCCTTGGTGCTCCATGAGCACCTCCCCGTGCCTGCCCCCACTGGGGCCTTGCTTTGGCCCCCAAACCACCAGGATTTGGTAAATGAGGAGAGGGGGTTAAAAGGTTCCCATAGAAGAGATTTGCTCTTTCTCTCCCATCACTCGCCTTAACGCTGATGGAGAGGGGGGAGTAAATTGGCCCTTTTATGGCATTCGTATCTTTTGTTGTGTTTTATAGTGGTTTACAGCTAAATGGAACATCTGGTATTTGAAGGGGGCCGAGGAGGGAACAGAGGAGGCTTGTGGCTGGGGAAGGGGAGGAGTGATTTGTGCTCGGCTGCGCTGTGAACACGGAATTATCTGTGAAATCCGCGCAACTCGGGGGCACTCGGCGCCTGGAAAACAAATGTGCAGCCAGGCCGGGAGCCGGGCACTCCCCGCGCTCCGGGGCAAAGCTGTGGCAGCAGGGATGTGCTCCTCCATCCCTGCAGGAAGGCCCCGTGGCGGGATCCGTCCTCGCCGAGCACCCTCGCTGAGCACCTCGCTGCTGGTTCTGCTCTCCGGGATGAGCTGTTCGGCTCCTCTGCGTCTGTCAGGTGCCGGGAACGCTCTCGGAGCGCTCAGGTTCACGGGAGGATACAGGTTTTTCCCGAAGCAGAGCCGTGCTCCCGGGAGGTTGGGCTTTGTGGCGGAAGCAGCGAGGATGGGAGATGGATCTGCGACGGCACAAATACGTTTTATGTATAAAATATGGGATAGAGGCAGGTGCGTAAACATACAAATATATTTACATACAAATAAAATTGTATTTCTTTAAGAGCTGGAGTGTGTTCAGCCCTGGAAATCCCAGGCTGAGTGGCGTGGCCCCGGGACAGGAAATGTGCACGGCGCTGGGACAGGCTTGTGTGCACATGGAGACCCTTTGTGTTTATGGGAAGCACTTTCTCATGTGAGTGATCTTCCAAGAAAGTCACTGGTGAGCCTTGGAGAGGGGAGCAGACGAAAAAGGAGACGAGACTTTTCCTCCCGTAGCTGCGGGAGAACTGTGCCTTTGAACGGAAAATAAACCAGAGAATTTCCTAGCAAACCCAGCAGAAGGCTTGATGATTTTTACTTTTTTTCCCTTTATAGATCGGCTTCTCTATCTTTATTTTCCTGCTGCTGCAGGGTTTGGGGCTGTTTTCTGGGAGTGTTCAGCACAGTGTGGCTCCCTCTGGCTCTGGGCTCAGCCACTGGCCCTGGGGCTCCCTTTAGTGCCCCTCTGGCAGCAGATGCTGCATCTGCAGGGTGTAAATGGTTTTGTCCTGGTGCCTGGCGCCGGATGAACCGGTGCTGGGCAGAGCCCAGGTGATGGCAGAGCTCTGGATTTTGGGGACAGGGCATTATTGTGGTGGTGAGGCAGCTTCGAGCTCCGGGGCGATGCCTGCAGGACCTGCGGGGTGGCTGCTGCTGGGGAGATGGGGGCATCTTTTAGCAAAGTTTTAACTTTTCAAGGTGCAAAATAGACCTAAAAACTTGGCATTGCCAAGGGACCGGGAGCGTGGAGCCAGCCCAGCAGGAACCATCCCAGCAGGAAGGAAGGCTGGGAGCGTGGGGCTCCCTCTGAAAAGGTGGATTTTGCAGGGTCGAAGTCGCAGGGCGTGAAATGTGCGGTTTGCTGAGCTGGACAGACTGGTCTGGGCTGGGAGTGGACATTCCCAGGGAGGTGTCCCTGCCCCTCCTGCCCATCCCTCCCCGTGGCTGATCCACTGAGCATCTCCCAGCTTTTGTTTGTGGAACTCACTGGAGATTCAGGGGCGGGTGTTGCTTGAGCACAAATATTTTTACATAGAAGTGGAGTTTTTGATGGGCTTTCTGAGATGATTTCAAGTTCAATCCAGAATCCTGCCAGATGTGAATCATCCCTGAGTGGGTTTCCAGGTCGCAGTGCTGAGGGCAGGCTCCTGGGTGGCATCACAGATTTGTTACCTCGCTTTAGCCCTTCCTCACACGCGGATTTTGGGTCCTCCAGGGACGGGGATGTTCACACTGACCGAGGACACTTCCAAGGCACTTCCCAGCCTTAATCTCTGCCACTCCCCGCAGCTTTGGCCACTTGGGGCTCGATGCAATCGGCGTCTCGCAGGTGAGAACTTCACCTGAGATGCAGAAAACGCGGTCAGATGCCCCGAGCAGCCAAACCTGTTCCTTGGGTGAGAGGGTGAGAGGCCAGACAAACCTTTTGCTTCTCCCTCGCTGCATTTTCCGCCCTCGGCGTGTTCAGGTGCACGTCGCCACACGGAAAACACCTAAATATTGTTTCCCTTAGAGGTGACAAAGGTTAGAAGTGAATTTTCCTGGTATTGACAGCTTGGTTATCTTGGGAAGGGTAATGAGGAGGCTTTAATGAAGCTACAGTATCTGCCTGAGAGTGGGGTTTCAGCCAGGTTGTTGCAAGAAGCATTTCTAATTAGGAAAGATTTAATTCCAGATTTTTTTTCTCCCCCCCCCCCCCCCCCCCCGCTTAATTATATTTGCTAACGTGTTTAACAGCTTTCCCTTCAGAAAAGAACAATTTATTCAAAGGTCATAAATAGATTCTGGCATTAATTACTCCAGGAGTCACACTGGGCTGCTCTGGAGAAAGCAACTCCGTGGGGAATGCTAAACCTTTCGCAGTTGGGTTTATCTGTGGCTGGAATGACTTTGTTTGCACACACCCCCCCCCGACAAAGACACCCCCAAAAATAGCTGATTGCATCCACATTTGTGCCCGACTGAAAGCCCACGGGGATCTGGTAGCTAATTTCCCCGAGTTTTTGGAGCAGGCCTGTAAATCACAGCACCTCCCTCGATCCCCCCGCGTTTGTTTTACCAGGTTTGGGGGCGTTTTTGTCGATTAGTTTTGGACCCTGTCGTCGCTGTGGATGCTGAGGCGGAGCAGGGAGAGCAAAGCCTGGCTGGGACCAGCGGCAGAAGGACAGGGCTGAGCTGTTCCCTCCTCCTCGCCCCCTCCCAAGCTCAGCCGGGCGCCTAGCTTAGGTTAATAGTTTCTGTAACCTCCAGATTTTGGAGTGGCTGCAACATCTGTTCCAAGTGATAATAAAGCAGTGCCGAGGGGGAATTAGCATACAGCTGCCGGGGTGGGGGAGAGCCTCTATAGAAAAATAAATGAATTTATTGATGGAGGATGAAGCCTCATTGCGTTTTCATAGTTCCTGGTAATTTTGGCAGCGTGGGCAAAAATCTGTTCCTTTGCAGTGGGAGAGGACGGGGCCGGGATGTGGGACCCTGGTGTGATTTGAGGCTCGGGTGTCCTTTGTTTTGTCATTTCACCCAAAGCCAAGAGTGCTTTTTGCTGGCTTTAGGTTCTTTTCCAAGGTTCAGTCTGCCAGATGAGTCCTCTCGCCTGGGTGGGGCTGGGCTGGCTGCGCGTGGGGGAATATTTAACATCTCCTGAAATAACTCTGCCTGCCCGGAGACCTGACCCGGTGGGTGGCATCCCTGCCCATTTGAGCTCATAAAAGTCTCTTTTTCCGGCTCTTGCTGCGGTCACCAGGAGCTGCAGGTTTGTGTTGGCACCTCCGGGCTGCGTTCCCCGTGCGGCTCCATCCCTCGGGGATCAGGGTCCTGCTCACCCTGGGCAGGTGTCTGGCCCACAGCTCTGCATCACCAGCACTGACATTAAATATTTCCATCACTCTTCCTCCCCTGGTGTTCTTCCTGGGCTCCTGTGACGTGGCACTTTCATTTTTCCTTGAGGGAAGGCGGACAAACAGGAGTTGCTTTCACTGCTTTGGGGAGACGCAGGAGAACGTGACTGAAGTGTTCTCCGAAGCCTCGCAGGCTTGAAAGCGAACTTCAAATGCCCAGGTTTTAAAATTTATAAGCCCAGAATGACGACTGGTGATATCCCGAATTCCCCTCGTTGCAAAAGAATAAAAAATGTTAAACTGAAACCTGCCCACGTTCAGCTTGGGGCTCCACCGGCAAGAACCGAGCGAACAGAATCACCTGTTTTATGCGGGGAGAGAAACGACCTCAAACACCCAATTTTACTGGATGGGAATGAAAGGAGCGAGAGTAAAACTTCAGGAGGTGGAGAGCAGCCTCATAAATCCAGAGGGGCAGAGGGGAACTTGCCAAAGATGTGTGTGTGTGCATGGATTTTCAACCCCTGAGCCAGGGCAGGGGGAAGGAATAACCCCCTGGAGGTTTTGCAGGGTGTCCTCACAGGAAAATCTGAAAAAAAAAACCCCAGGTTTTTTTTTCCTCTCCTCTGATTTGGAGGTTTTTTTTTGAGAGACAGCTCTTCTACCAGCAGCATCATGGTGTGAGGATGCTGTGTGACACGGATGAGGTGTCAGGAGCGTTCTGGCTCCATCCCAACCCGTTATTCAGCCGAGCAGGGCTGTCATTACCTGGCGCTGCTGCTGCTGAGGCAGGAGGAGCCTCTCCCAACAGAAACACACAAAAAAAGAGACATTTAACCTGTCTGTGCCTTAATAACTGCTCAGGTTTGCCTTTGGCACGTCAGCAGCCAGGCGTTGAGCGCTGAAGGATCAACGTGGAGCTTTTCCTCCCTCCACCCACTGAGGGTTTTGCTCAAAAATTGGCCAAAAAAATCCTCCTGGCGCTGGCTGCTCATCCCGCCCCGGAGCTGGCTTGGGTCTTTGGGGTTTGACATTTCAACCGAAATGGATCTTCAGCCTCCCGCCCTGCTCTCCTCGGCTCTGACATCCTCATGTGGTGCTCCCTGGAATCCCAGGGTAGCGGGGCTGGTGGAGCTGGTGCCCAGCCTGGGGCTCCACGCACTGTCCCTGCGTGTTTTGGCATCACCCGTTCCTGCTGTCTTGGGGAAGAAACTCCTGCAGGACTTTTCTGGGAAAAAAACCCCAAACGAGTGTTGGATTTGTACAGCTCAGTGGGTTTAAGGCGACTGTAAGAAGCCAGCTGTGGGGAGGAGCTGTGGGGCTGCTTCCACACCCTGGTTCTCTGTGGATCTCCTTCAGCAGCGGACGTGAGCACTCAGAAAAGCCCCTTAGATGTTACTGTTTGCACTGCCTTGGGTTATTTGCACTGCTTTGGGTTATTTGCGTTGCTTTTTGGATTATTTTTGTGTTACTCATGGATTCCCAGGTCCAAGCTCCACTCGGTACCAGGCCCTCTGCAAACAGAAGCCCTGATCCTGGGCAGAGGTTATCCAGATAGTCTGGGAATGCAGAGATCCCGTTCTGCCTGAGGAGAGCCGCTGGGCAGAGGCATTTGTTGTCCCTCTGCCTTCCTGGGGCTGGAGGGGAGAGACAGCCGGGCTGGATTTCGTACTCAAGTATTTGTTTTTGTCAAAAAGGACCCAGTTGTTGGGTTATTGCTGGGTCATTGCTGGGTTGTAGCTGTGCTGTTTGTGTGTGGCTGCGTGAAGGGAAGGGGACAGAAGTGTGTGTTCCTCCTCTCCTCCTCCTCTTCCTCCCCCTGTGCTCAGGCCCCATGGGGGTGCTGAGTCCCAGGCTTAGGGCATGGATCCTTTCCCAGCTCCAGGAAGCTCGGGAGAGCTGTGGGACAGTGCTGCTGTTGCTCCACACCGTTCCATGGATGCTGTCCTTCCTCCAGGCTTCCCGGTGGTCACTCCCAAACCTCCCAGCCTGAGGAGAGCTGGCAGCTGGGGAGGAGGTTGTGGCTGCTGGAAGGGAGCTGAGCTGGATTTCCCAGCCCTCCAAAGGGTTTGGGAGCAGATTTGGGGCTGGTCTGGGGGTCGCACTGACCCGGCGTGAGACCTTGGAGCTTCTCGTGGAGGAAATGGGCTGGGTAAGGAATGAAGTGGTCCAAGGTAACCCCAGCAATTTGCAGGTGCTGTGACTGTCCCTCCGGCCTGGATGCTGACCAAAGGGACCTCTGCTGTTTTCCTGGCAGCTCGGGCTGCATGGGAGTGGTGCTGCTCTCAGGTCTCAGGCTGTGGGATCGGCCTGACGTGGGCTGGGGAGGTGGGGAAGGAGGATTCCATCCTGGTGATTGTGTAACCGTGGAGTCCTTCCCTGAGGATTCAGATCTGTGGCTGACCAGACTCTGGCTGGGCACGGAGCAGCTGGGAGCTCGTTCCTTGCGGTGGAGGAGGGACAAAAGTTCAAAAGTTGAGTGTCTGAGTGAGACCAGAGGCTCGGTACCAGGGGAGAGCTGACACGGCTGGAGACCAAAGCTGGAGCTGCAGTTGCATTGCAGATCATTGCATCACTTCTACTGGATGTTCCTTGGATTGTTCAGTGGAGGATGAAGAAAGTTTCCTGGGGTTGAAGGAGGTATTTGGGAGGGGAGGAGGACTGAAACCTCAATGAAATCTCTCTGGTCCCTTCTGCCAAGCTGGGGAACGATGGATCAGAAGTGTGAGCACGTCCCGGGCTGTGCAGGGCCAGGCTCACAGCGGGGTCAGCCATGCCTGGGGTCTGTCTGTGCCCCTTAGCGCACACCCAGAGATTTGGGATCTGCGAAGAGCCACCATGGGCCGGCCTGGGGTGCTCTACCTACCTGTGCCTTCAGGTTCCAAACCCAGAGGAGGAAAGGCTTTGTTCCCTGGAAGGCTCCATTCACCATCCCCAGCAGCGGAGGCTGTGCCTTGGCTCCCTCACCCTCTCCCGGGATGGGAGCCCTTTGCCAGAGGTCCGTCAGACAGATGTTGGTCACCGCTGGAGCCCCGGCCAGGGAACGCTGTTCCTGGTGCAGCGTGCTCCAGGAAAAGCCTCCGTCCGCCGGGTGAGCGTAAGCAGAAGTGACGGGTCGCGATGACTTGACATGACACGTTATTTCTGCTCCCCTCCCCGAGGCGCTCGGCCGCTGGAAGGCCTTCCCCCCGCGGAGCTGGAGGCCTCCCTGCTTCGAGTAAGAGCTCTTTGCATTGGCAGCTACACCTTAGGAGAGATGTTTTATTCCCCTGGCTGTTTGCAGCCCTGACAAAACACCGCGGAGCCGTCGTTCTCCCTCTCGGCGCGGTCTCCGCCGCGTTACGCACAGGAGCAATTTATCCCAGCTCAGCCTAATGCGTGCCACAGCCACTTCCACAGGAGCCAGACCTGCCTTAATGTCCGCTGCACGGCTTTTTAAATGCACCGTGCTGGCTCCTAAGGCAGGGCTTTTAATAACTCCTGCCCCGGGGCTGAGCGTACGTAAGCCTGACAAAAACCTCCGTGCTCGTTCTCGCACCTTAATTCCGCGCTCGGAATCATCCCTGCCCGAGCTCTGCGCTCTGTGTGTGTGTGTGTGTTGGTGGAGGCGGTTGCTAAGAGAAGGGATAATTTAAAGCAGAAGGAAGTCATACATGCAGCTGTACTAAAAATTAACTTCAGTTGGGTGGTACTTAGGAAATCAGAGCGGGGATGCTGCCAAAAAAAAAAAAAGGGGAAATTGAAGAGCCCGCGTTGATTCTGCCTTAGCTGTGTCGATAAAGTCACTCTGATTCGTGGGTCACTGAGCTTCTCTAGGGCTGCTGCCTGTTTAGACTTATTGATCCTCTCCCACTGAGCTCCAAATGTTGTCCTTTCCTGTCCAGACAGTCCTCAGCCCACTCCAGCGGAGTGGGTGGCTTTGGAAGGAGATGGAGCGGAGCAGCTGAGAAGGAATCAGATGCTGCTGCCAGTTCCCCTCTTCACCCCTCTGGCTGAAACACAGCGCTAATGGTCCGGCCCAGCATGTCCCTGGGGCCTTATCTGCATCCTCAAATTGTACCAAATTAATTAGCCCGGCACAGCAAAAGCAACCCAACCTTCCCTAACGCTCTGCAAATGCAATTACCCTGGTACCAGAGTTTATTTGAGATACTCCAATTAACAGTCAGCTTTGCCTGTGCACTGTCTGGTGTGGAGCTGCTGCTGTCTGGCTGCTGAGCACCTCATTAAATCCTGTTCCATGGGATCCCAGACAGGTTTGGGTTGGAAGGGACCCGAAAGCTCCTCCAGTTCCAACCCCCTGCCCTGGGCAGGGGCACCTTGCGCTGGAGCAGGTTGTTCCAGAGGAAAGAGCTGTGTTTGACAGGACCCAGAGCAGTGCAGGGGATGGAGGGGGGCAGAGCTGGCTCCCAGAGACACCTGGATTTTCCCGTTGTCTCACAGGGAGACTTTCCAGTGGAGTTTTCCTACTCCAGTGAGTGTAAATCAGTGCAGAATCACAGGGGTGTTGGTGCTTGTGATTAATCCCCACACTAAACTCCCCAGCAAATAATTTAATAATTTTTTTTTTTGTTTGAAAAAACATAAAACCCCCTCACAAAATACAAAATAACGCTCTTCCATATTTTTAGTGGAGGGAAAAAAAAAAAAAGGATAAAAAAAAAAAAGAAATATTTCTCTGCTTGTGTGTGTTTAGCCCCTGTTAGTCTGGCTCAGAAAGGAGGACTTGCCTTACAGAAATCTGAAGCCAGATCTGGCAACCGCTCAGTCAAAGCATCCAGGAGATTTTGGGAGGATTTCTGTCCCCCTCTAGCCCCAGGTGCCAGCTTTGGGTGCACCCCTGATGTGCTGCTGTAATAAATGAGTGCTGGGAGCTGCCAGGAACGGGATGTGGGTGTTAAATTAGAGGGTCCTGTTATCTCATTATCCTCCCGAAGTATTCATTTATAGAAATATCCAGAGCCTTGTTTCCTGTAATCGCTGGGATCTGTTCTCTGTGGTGGTTTTTATGAGCTGGGGAACCTGACCTTTTTAAGCAGCTTTACAAATTAAGTAGCCAGTAGATTAATTTTCTGTAGCCTGTTTTCATCATGGCAGAGCAGGAGCTGTTCTGCATTGCTGCGGCAATAAATTCTACTTGTGGAGCTCGGGAAGGGAGGGAAAAATCTTCCCAGATGAGGTAAAACAGTCACATCCTCAAGGAGAGATTGAAATAAATTGGGTCAAGAAATGGAGCTCCCCTTGGTTTAATTGAGTTGAAGGCTCTCCCCAAAGGGGGAGGTCAGGGATGGGGTTGTGCCCAAATCCAGCGAGGTTTGGAGTCTGTGGCCAAAATTTAAGCTCTGCTCACTGCAGGAAGGTCTTTAATCCATCGTGGTAAAAATTCTCTGGATGCTTCAGGAAGCTTCACAGAACCAGACTCGGTCCTGGCTGGAGCCTCTCATTAAATCCCGCCCTTGCAGAAAATAACTCGAAATGGGAAGTGAATTCCTCTTTGCTGCCTGTTTTCTTCCTGTGGTGTGAACTGGGATAACGGAGCTGGGCCGGGCACGTGCGGGGCGAGGCTCCGTGTGCAGAGGCACTGGTGGGGCTGGCGGGGACAGCCCTGCCTCTTCTGGGGCTCGGAGCATCCTCGCCAGAATTGGGGTTTCCTTTCAAATACGGCGCCAGGGCCAAGGAGGGATGGCTCTTGTGCTTTTCACCCGGCTTTCACTGAAGTGTCACAGTGGTTGCAATGATGCTTGATACTCTCTGGTAAGGAATTAAACCTCTCTGTTCCCTTCCACGAGGGCTGAAAACGCTCAACCGAAACCTTACGGATAAAATACGGGCTCTGATCTTTCAAAAAGCCCCGAACAACCAACATCGCAGCGGTGCCAACGTCATCCTCCCCCTGCTCAAAGCTCATTCTGATTTCCGTCTGCGTTAAATGTGATGGTTAACCTTCAGATTTCCTGTCGTGGCCTCCCAAGCTTTGTGATACTTACGGTTACTCTTCAGTTAATTAATTTCCTTGCAGTGCTGAAAGGGAGAGGAACTGATACCCGGAATGCAAATTGCCCGGGGCAGCACAAGTGCTTTAGGGAGAAAGAAAAAGGGGTGCTCGTGTCTGTGTTTGTGGGTGGGTTTTCCTTTCCCGGCGCGCAGGGATGGATTTGGGGTTGGCACATTCGGACAAGCAGGATTTTGGGACGTGCCCTGAAGCGTTCTGGAGTCTGCTGGAGACTCATGGGGGGCTTCTCCTGGTGCCAGGGGAGTTCTGAGCACCCAGGTGCGGGTTTACCGCGTGAAACTCGGACGTTTTCCTATTCCTGGGGCTCGGGTGCAATGCAGGGGATTCATCCCAGCCTCGGTTAAACTGTGGGCAAACCCAAAAGCCCTTCCTGTTCCCCAGCTCACACTGTCTGCTCCCAGCCCTGGTTCTTCCCAAGGCTGAAGTGCAACGAGAACATTCATCATTTAGAGCTGAGGGGAGGAAGAAGCCCCGAGCGACCCCGAGGGCCTCGGGGCTGCCTGTCCATCCTCGCTCCCCAGGCACAGGCAGCCCTGGCTGCTTTCCCCAGCTCTGCCAGCCCCTGCCTCAGCTCCTGCTGCTGCCCAGAGCTGGAAATTGGGTGCTCGACCCTTGCCCATCACCCAGGAGGCTCAGAGGAGCTGCTGGGCAGTGGTTGCTCCCTCCCTGAGCGAGGTCTGGCTTGTGGGTCCTGTGATACAGGAGAGTTTCTCATGTTGGAGGGGCAATGCACAGCTTGGTTGGCCCAGGGGCACCCCACGACCCCATTTCTGCTGCTTTTTGGGGTGGAGAAGCTGCTGAGCTGCTCGAGCCAGCCCCATCTCTGCCCTGAGGAGCTGATGGCAGCGCAGAGCCCGCGTGGGGAGCCACGAGCATCCAGGGACCTGTTAAAAAGCACATTTTGGGCTCAGTCTCGTGAAAATGCAGCTTGATTTCATGTGCAGGTCTGCACCAGTTCTCCAGAATGCGAGAAGCGTTGTGGTTTTAATTCCTTCTCTAGGCAGGAGCTGGGGGATGTCTTTCAGCCTCATTACCTGGTGCCATTAAGGGAATGTTCTGCGTGTTTGTCGTCTGCTTCTAAAAACGCCATCCCGGCCCCTGGGGTGGCATTTCGGGGCTGTTTTACGCCAAACCCGCTGGCCTGATTTTTCAGCAGGGCTCTGGGGGCGGCTGGCAGCCCTGGCAGCCGTCCAGGAGGTGCCACGCAGCGCGGGTGTCACGGTGCCTGTCACCGGGAGAGGGTTGTCCCCACCTCCCGGGGATGCAGAACTCCTCCGCCAGCTCCGCTGACCCGGGAGCTGCACCATCCCCTCCACGCCCCATGGGGTGGGCAAGACATCTGCAGTTTCTCCAGGCTTTTATTTCCTCCGTCGCCCGTTCGGGAGGTAAAAGCTGCGACAGACTTGGCGCTGGGAATGTTTTTCTTGGCCGGGCGTTCCCTTTGCGGCGGTGATTTCCCTGCGGGCCGTGCCCTGCTCGGGCTCCGCGGGATGGATGTGGCAGGAGTTTGTTTGTTCTGCCTCCTGGCACGTACCCTGGCGCTGCTGGCACCGAGGAAAACAACGCGTGTAGCTGGGATTTTTGGAGGCTGCGTGGAAGTGAAGCGAGGCTAATTGGAAGGGAGTCACCCCGCAGCGTGACTGCGCGCAGAAAAATTGCATTTCCCCCCACGATGGATGAATAATGCCGTGGCAGCCATACAAGCTCTTCCCAGAAGAGCCTTTAGGATGCTGGGAGGTTCCACGCTGTTGGGCTGGTGGCGGAATTTCCGAAATCGGGTTTCTTGGGATGTTTCAAGAAAGCGGAGCCTGCAGCGAGGCTGCTGTGTGCCCTGCACTGAGGATGTGCCGCTGTCTAACGCCAGCTCAGGGGTGTTTGGGGGTCATGAAATCACAGATTTTATGGAGGGGACCTTAAAGCTCATCTGATTCCACCCCCTGCCATGGGCAGGGACACCCTCCTCTAGACCAGGTTGCTCCAAGCCCCGTCCAACCCGGCCTTGAACACGTCCAGATATCAATGAGTATTTAAAATCTGCTCAGATGGGACTCCCCTGTAACTGAGATAAAGCTTTTTAATCCAGCTTACACATTTGGTTATTATTTAACTGTCTGTTTTGACAACTTTGCATGAATGACAACAGGGTCTGAAGCTGCAGGCACCCTCCAATCCCACTCTGTGCTTCACAGAAGTTTCAGAGCTTGGCTCTTGAGGGCAGCTTGGTTTTCAAGAGACAAGAATGAGCTGCGTGAATGCCTTGAATGAGCCCGGGCTTGCAGGCTCCTGCTTGCCCCAGTGCCTGACGTGTCAGGGCTCCATTTGCTGACTTGGCTGCCACTGACTCATCTCAGAGCTGCACCGGAGCTTTCCTCATCGCTGCCCTGTCAAAAGTTCACCACGGCTGCGTTCCCCGCGCCAGCCTGCGGAGCAGGAGGACAATGCCTGCCTGGAAAGTTCCCTGGAAGCGCAGCACTGCAGTGAAACCCTACCCGGGCTTACGCAATCCCTCCTTTTCCTCAAGAGCGGCTCAGCGGGTCTGTTGTAATTTGATTGTCATGGTTCAGGTCAAGTCCCGTCTCAAAGCTCTGGCTTGGCCAAAATGTTTTGAGTTTTCTTCGCAGGAGCCTTCCCACGCACGGAGTTACCTCATTTCTTGATCGGGGATAAAACCCTCTAATCGGGTTTTGTTTTTCACATACCCCATCTCTTATCTGTGGTCGTGTTCTCGGAGTGAAGTGTGATCCTGGGCGAGGCAGACACGAGGTTAGGACTTCACAACAATAGCATGAGCTAAGACATCTCTTTTTTTCATATTTTTTTTTCTGTTTTTCCCCCCCTCCTTTTTTAACCGAGCTGCCCTGGTGGAGCTGCATTTCTTCCAGCAAGAAGAGAGAGAGGCTGGGTTTGAGGAGTGTGGAAGGGAGCTCTCCGCTCAGGCTGCCAGACGTGGGCAGATTGAGCAATGCCTCCAAGCTCTCCTGCTCCCGGGCTTTCTGCAGCCTCGGATCCCATCGCTCAGGAAAGCCCAGATTTGCCAGCCTGCTGTGGGGACACCCAGATCTGGGGTGCAGGAGTGAGAGGTTCCTGTGAGAAAGCCCAAAAGAACCACCTCGGGTGGATTTGCCGTGGCGCGGATGAACCTTGGAAATTTCCAGGTCTCTCCGGAGCGGGCTGGTGATCCTTGGTGTCCTTGGGGATGCAGAGCCTCTGCTCCCTGCCCCGCCATCCATCCCCCAGGAGCTGCTGCACACCGGGGCTGGCAGAGAGGGGTCGTGCCCACCCGGTTTTGCCAGAAGCTCTTGTTATTCCCGGGATTGGCTCTGCGGATCTCTCAGAGCCGCCCCGAAAAATCAGCCTCTGCGTGCAATCAGCGACGCGCGGGGATTGGATCGAGGCTTTCTACAACCTCGGTGGGAAGGGTTTGGGTTGCCCAGACCTCAGACCTGTAGCTGGAGGGGGGATTGCACCGGTGCTGAACCTGTTGGACCCGCTGGATTTGGGGTGGTTGGGGGAATTCCAGCCCTCGTACGCGCCATGGACGAAACCCTCCCAGGCGTTGCAATTAAAGCCTTAAAACCTTAACGATCCCGGCTTTCCCAGCGTGTGCAGGCCCGGGAGGGCTCCACAAAGGAGGGAAGTGCTGTCAGCAGTGGCAGGTCCAGCGTTTTCTTCGGGAAGTCGCAGCTTCCTTCCGCTCATTTAGAGCCCCCGAGTGCCGTGGGGTGACCCTCGGATGGACAGGCGGACGGAGCCCAGCGCTGCCCCAGGAACGTGGGATCTGCTGGCTCCTGGCACGGCCCCTCAGAGCCTCTCCTGCCACCAGGGAGAGGTTTTGGGCTTTGGGGAGGTCATCAGTGCTGGTGGGAGTTCTCCTCACAGCACACAAACATCTGGGCTTGCCCGTGACCTCCTCCACTCACGGATGTCACCGGATCCTTGTCCCCTCCTCCAGCCCTGAGTTATCTTGGACTCCTCAGCTGCCTGATGGGGATCTAGCCACACTTACAGTCTTCTTTTTTCCTTTCCCGTTTTTTTCCATAGGAAACGAGCCTGGCAGTCCTCAGGAGGAGTTCAGGAGTCAGGAAAACCACCCTTGGATAAAAAATAGGATGAGCTCTTGGAGCGTTGGGCCTGGCAGGGTGACAGCAGCCCTCTCTGAGTGTCCTCTGCCTCTGGGGCTGAGGTTTGGGACCTCTGGGTGTGTGACAGGTCACTCCAGAGCCTCTCTTTGTTGGTTTTTTGAATAACTTTTAATTGCTTTCACGATTCCGTGTATATTCTGGTTTCCAGCTCATGAGTTCAGTGTTATTAACTGAGAGACCTCTTCCCTGTGAGAGCCCACAGACCACGATGGGAAGTTCCTGTGGGGTAGCTGGGGGATCTTTGTCCCTTTGAGCCGTGCCAGGGCGATGATGAGCGAAGGTGTGAGGATGAGCAGGACCAGAGCAGGGCTTGGCAGCCTGTCCCGCTCTGCTGCTGGACTCCCTCCCTGGCTCCCTGGACAAGGTAGAGGCTCCTGGTGAGTTTGTGCAGGAGTTTTGCATCCCCTCTGAGCTCTGGCTGATTCTCCTCCCCGGGAAGGACCTTTGCTTGCTGTAGGTTTTGTTTCCCCCAGTCCTCCCAGTGCCCAGCTGTGGGTGTTTGCTAAAATACAGGGCTGCTTTCCCCCAGGTGCTTTCCTAGGGATAAATCGTGCTTGTGAGTGGATGTGAGAGGGAGAAGCTGTGGAGAGGTCAGCCCTCATCAGTGTTTCAGGCTCATTAATCAGCCTCCCTAAGTGGAATTTGCCCAGCCCTGGAGCACTCAGCGATGGGAATGGCTCTGAAAGGGGGGGGGGGAAATAATAGTGCTAAACTGTTTGAGAAATAATTTCATTCTCCACTTCTCAATAGATAAATCTGCTGTCCAACAACCTGAAATTTAATCTGTCCATCTGAAGTAATTGATGAGCTGCGACTTGAATCCAAATGTGGAGGGGAATTCTCTGCAGAGAGGTTTTGTGCTGCCTCTGCACCAGAGACAATGGGGCGAAGCTGGGGAGGAACAAAGCCAGGAGGAACAAAGCCACGGGAGATTTGGTGCTGCTGGGGGGCGGGGGGGGGGGGGTTAATACGAGCTCCACTGGTGCTTTTGACTCATTGCTGGTCCCAAAACTGTCCTGGCGAGCCCTTGATGGGGAGGGGAGGTGGATGGGGCAGAGCCATTTGGAGAGATCAGACGCAGGTCGTGATTTTCAGTTTTAGGTCAGAGAATGGTTTGGCTTTGAAGGGACCTCAAAGACCACCTAATCCCAACCCCTGCCGTGTGATGCTGCAGCCCTGCAGCTCCCACTGGATGCTCTTGGACTTTCTCCCCACTCCTGATGTTGGAGGGAGCCAAGGGAGTTCTGACGCCCCTTTGCAGCGTCAGAGTAGCACAGGGGGACTCGCCGTGGCTCAGAGATGCATCCTTTGGCTTCCTGCAGAGGTTTGTGCCGGGGGGGGCTCCTGTTTTCCCGCTGTAAATGATGTATTTTCCCCAGGGGAGAGCCTCCCCCGCCCGTTTGCAGAGCCTGTGATAAGCAGCCGCTCCCAGCTCCCCGTGGAGGACCCGCTTCTCGCCCGGCGCTTTCGAGCGGTGCCGGCAGTGAGATAAGAGGAGATCTGACATCACGGCCAGGAAGTGCTAAAGAAAGTCCCTTTCGTCATCCATCAGCGGGGTTATCTCCCCCAGCAGAGCTGCAGCATTCCTGGCATGCTGCAGGACACATTCCAAGCCCACGGCTGTGGCCACGCTCAGCGCGCGGCCGCGTGCCCGGACACCCCGCGTGCCACCGCGTGCTCCCCCCACGGCCCCAAGCCCTCTCCAAAAGGGCCTTTCCGAAACGCTGTAAGCTGCTGGATGTTCCTGCCCTGCCAGGCAAAATCACCCTGCTCGTTTTTTTTTCCTTTTCTTGCGTTTTGTCGCGTTATTTAAACGTCTCCTGGAGATTCCCAAGCTTTGCACGTCCATCCCAAGTGTAAGGAGCAGGGGCTGCTCTGATGCTCCTCCAGGCCCCACCTGGGATCCCAGTTTGGTTGTCGAGCAACTGCTGCTGCATTCTCCAGCTTTTTGTCTGTCCCTGCCCGTGAAAGGGATGGAGTCCCCATCCCTGGTGGGGTTTAATGGGGTGTGGATGTGACATTCGGGGACATGGCTCAGTGGAGGGCTTGGCAGTGCTGAGCTGATGGCTGGACTCGATCTTAGAGGTCTTTTCCGACCCAAATGGTTGTGTTTTTTCCATTAACAAAGCAGTTTTGGTGGGTGTCAGGAGCATGTGAGGCCTTCAAGCCTGTGGGGCTGGGGAGCGTTTCCAGCCCACCACGAGGAGCTCGAGTAGTTGGCTCTTTTCTCATGAATTTGCATTGGAAATGGCTCCTGTCTCATCAGCGCAGGTGCCACGGGGGCCCAGTCATTCGGGGACTGCAGGGAGGGGCCTGAAGTGGGGGTGTGAGGAGGAGTGAGGGGCTGAGTCACCCCCAGCCTCCCGCAGGCTCCACTCCCAGCCCTGGAGCTGGAGTTTCCCGGCCGGGAAACATCCGACCTGCCCTTCCTGCCCTGGGGTGGCCTGGCTGCCGCGGGGCGGCCGGGCACGTCCCTGCTGAGATCCCGGTGTCCCTGGGCGACGTGCAGTGATCCCAGGTGCCAAATTATCCCTTTTTTGACCTCCCCTGAAGGCAGCTCCGGTGCATTTCTGAGTTCGAGTGGCACGAACCCTCGGCAGCGCGACCCTTTGTACGCGCCGTGATCGTCCGAGGAGTCTCCAGACCCTCTGAACCCAGGGAAAGAGATCAAAACATGAAAACTTCCTTTGAAACAGAGCGTCCCAGAAGCTGCTGGGGACTCCCAGCGTGTCCCAGGTGCTGTTGGCCACCCCGTGTGCAGCAGGGTGGCCGAGGGCTCCCAGGGGGAGTTTGGAGCACTTTGTTTGCTCCGTGGCTTTGCAGAGTGGTTAAAAATAAGCAGAGCTCTTGTGAAACGGGGCTGAGCGCAGGTGATGGGGCCCTCCTGCTGCCTCTCTCTGCTGCTGGTTCCTCCTCCCTGCGAGGGCTGGGGCAGAGCTGACCACGCTTTACTCGTCTGTTATCAGGCTTCAGGGTGCTTGGTTGCGCCAGGTGAGCTTCTTGCTCTGCCTGGCACAATTCCCATCCCTGTTCCAATCGCCTCTTCCCTCCCTGATGAGCTTTGCAGTGCCCAGGATGTTGTCCCCACCCAAGGACGTGTGCCACGGCTGTGCTGGAGCCCCGAAATATTGGCATCTGTGGAATTTGCCGGGCTCTCGGGTCTGTTCCCAGAGCTGAGCATGGTGGCTGTGCCCAAGAGCCGTGGCTGGTGGCTCCCAAGGTTGTTTGGGATGCACAGGAGGGTGGTGGCAGGACTTGGGATTTGTGTTGCTTGTGCTCCCTTGCACCAGGGGAGATCTCAGGGCCCTGCTCAGCGCTGGCCTCGCTCCAAGCAGATAAATGACACCATTGATTTTGGGCCCGACAGGTGCTGAATGAGCCCCATGAAGAACATTGATTTCCCTCTCTCTTTTTCCTCCTGTGAAATGCTTGCTTGTCCAAAGGTGTGATTGACTGGTGAATAAAATGGCCTCGGCACAGCCCACATTAAATTGGGGCTAATTTTAACACGTGGCCATTAGTAACAGTCTTGAGCCAAGAATTCATCGTCTCCCATCAGCAGCGACCCCGAAATGCCAAAAAAATCGAAAGCACGAGATGACACTTTGCAGATTGGCCACAGAAATAGCGCCAGGAGTGAGCTGTGCCCCTAAAACCCACGCTGGGTGTCCCCACCTGGACTTGTGGTGCTCGAAGAGTGAGGGTGAAACCCACCTGCAGCCGTCACCCTGAGCGGTGGCTTTCCTCGCGGGCAGCGCGGTGGCCTCGCTCTGCTGCCAGCCCCTCGCTGGTGGAGCAGGACTGCGCTTGGTTGTGTTTGCTGGGTTTTACCTCAGGCCTTTTTCAGCAGCTCTTTGAACTGGTTACAGGCTTTTTCCTCGACGTTTGGCACCTGCCGGTGCTCAGGGCCTGGCTGGCGGCGTGGTGGCTCTTTGCTGATGTCACCTGGCGCTGCGGGAGGGCACTGCCGCTGTGGCAGGTGCCTCCTACTCCTTTGCCAGCTGTGGCGAGGTGGTTTCCACGTCTGAATTGGACGAGCAAAATCGCTTTTGGCCTTTGGCTCCTTCATTGGCCCGGGCTGCCGCATCCTTGGAAGTGTCCAGGGCCAGCTTGGACAGGGCTCGGAGCAATTTGGGATAGTGGAAGGTGTGGAATTGGGGGTGGGGGGGGGTGGAAGTGGATACCCCTGAGCGTCCCTTCCGACCCAAACCATTCAGTGGCCGTGAGCGTGTGATTCGGCGCTGGGACGGGCGGGAGCTGGGGAGGGGACGCTGCAGAGGGGCAGGGCGGTTCTGCGGGGGAAGTTTGCGTCTCGCCGCGCGTGATTGTGGCTGCGCCCCGCGCCACTGACTTTCACAACTGGAGGATTTAAAAAGGATTTAAAATAAGCACACGCTGGAAACTCTGGAATCAGTGGGACTGCAGCGCAGCGGCGCACACAGCCCGGGGTGTAAATTCTTGCGGAGACCCAGGAGATAAAGTTATGAAATAACCCGTGTCAGCAAGAGAGGTTGGAAAGCAACTGCAAAAAAAAAAAAAAACAAAACCACCAAAAAAGACCCAAAAAACCTCACAGTCTAGACACTTATATTTACTGCAGTGTTTATGTGAGATAGAGGAATGCCCTAGAAAGCCAGATTTGTTTTCAATGCCTGCCTCTGGCACGTGCTTGTCTAACGAGAGGGCTCTGATGCGATGGGACCGTCCTGTGCCATCCCCCCGTGCTGGGGGAGCTCTGCCGTCACTCGCTGGCCCCGTGGCACGGGGGAGAAGGGTAAAAAGGTTATTTCTTGCTTTGTGTAGGTGAACCAGCCGGCTGTTAATGAGGTGGTTCTGCTAATCCATGCCTGGAAACCTCGTGCCTAATCCCCAAAGCGGCGATAACGAGCCGCCGCTGCGGCTCTGGAGATACCACGGCCCCAAAGACTCTGCTTTGATTCTTTTAATTAAAAGAAAATTAAGCTATTTTCTTTTGCTTTGAACCCTGGGTGAAGTTTGCAAGCGGTGTCTTTACGTGGTGCGTGTTCGATGACAGCTCGGGGAGCCGAGATTGTGCCGTGTGACAAAACCAGGCCGAGGGAATCCACGGGAATCCACCCAAAGGCAGCTTGGCTCCTCTGCCTGTTGATCACATGGGGGTGATTCACCCCTTTAATGGATCGGTTTCCTTAGGATTCTAACATGTTTGTTAGGTATTTGTAAGGAACAAGCTGCAAAAGTGAAGAGTTGCCTAAAGATACCTTCAATTCATGGCTGTGTTGTGCAGCGAGGAGGCAGAAAGAAGGGAAGTTAATTGGCTGGCTCGGCAGATGAGGGATGGAGGTGATGCAGCTGCAAAAATGAAGCAGGTTTTTATTTTTCTCTTCTTTAGCCCCTGTGCTAAAGCCAGGAGCGAGACCCTCCGGAGTCCTCAGGCTTCAGAATCCCTGGTGATTGTGGATAAACAACCTTTTATTGCTATAGCCAAAGACAGGGGTGTTTTAAAGAGAAACCTAATGTTGCTCTGCCAGTCCACCACGCTGGGTAACCAAGGGTTTGGGTTGGAAGGGATAGTGCAGATCATCCAGTCCGACCCCTGGGCAGGGACACCTTCCTCTATCCCAGGCTGCTCCAAGCCCCATCCAACCCGGCCTTGGACACTTCCAGGGATCCGGGGGCAGCCACAGCTGCTCTGTGCACCCTGTGCCAGGGCCTCCCCACCCTCACAGCTGGGAATTCCTTCCCAATATCCCATCTATCCCTGCCCTCTGGCAGTTTAAAGCCATTCCCCCTTGTCCTGTTGCTGTAACACGTGTCCCTTGTGTAGGGAACCAAGTGGGATCACGCTGGAAATGGTTAAGTGTCCAACACTGGGCTCCTGCGGAACATCAGCTGTAATCTGTATTTGCCTTCGACCTTGAAAGGGAAACGTCCTGGCTTGAGTTTTGCAGCCCTTCTGCGACGTTACCTCGGGAGAAACTTGTTTTTCAAAGGGGCGTTGTGTTCCTGGTGTGCAGCTGAGAACACAGGAGCCCTCGCGGGGCACCCGGAGCCTGACATCCTCAGGAACAACAAACAAACTCCCGCCCGGCCTCGCAGCGCGAGCTTCTCCGTCCCTGCTAACTCATCTCACGTTTAACTCAGTAGGTCTCAGTTACAATTCGTGCCTGGCTCGCTCACTTTCCCCCTCCTTTTCTCTTGTTTTCTCCCTCAGTTCCTCTGCTTGAAGAACATCCGGACCTTCCTCAAAGTGTGTCACGACAAGTTCGGGTTAAGGAACAGCGACCTCTTCGATCCCTTTGACCTCTTCGACGTGAGGGATTTCGGGAAGGTAAGAGTTCACTCCTGAGCTCCTCGGAAGGGATGAGTCTGAGGCACTGGGGCTGCTCCCCGGGCTTGTGCTCCAGGTTTGGGATGAAAATACGAAGGTTTTGGGGTTTTCTGAGCAGCTTCTGAGGACTGGGCTCCTGCTCTCCTATGCTCGTGGTGTATTTAGGATTCTGCTGTGTCCTCAGTGTATTTAGGGGTTGATTTGGTACATTTTGGGGGTTGACTCTGCTGTGTCCTCAGTGAAGGGGGACCAAGCCTTCAGGCTTTTTGATTTAGATTACAAAGTCTCTGGGATCAGTCTCTAAAGGATGTGACCAATGTGTTTTTGAGAGGAATCAAACCTTGCACAGGGCCCACACCTCGCACACTCCTTCCCCACCTGCTGCCACCTCTGCAGGGTGAAATAACTTGGCTGAAATTGCCTCTGATTTTTGCCACGTGGCTGGTGAGCGTCTGTGGGGTCAGGGAGTTTCAGGGCAGGGTGAAACGAGTGCCCTGAGCTTCTCAGGAACGCGCTGCTGTCAGTGATGGATGGCACCAAACACCGAGCAAGGAGAACTCTGCCTGGTTTTGACAAGTGGCTCTCGTTCTGATCGCCCGGCTTTGACACCGACTGCGTCAGGGCTGATGGATACAGGGCTCAGGGAAGCCATTACCCAGGACAATTGCCATATTCTTCAGCAGAAAAGGTGATAAAAGATTTATTAAAGCTCTGTATTGTTTTACCTGTTCCGAGCTGCCAGACATAAGCTGCTGGAAGGCATCTTCCCTTCTGATTATCCAAGGAGTAGATTTTCACTGCTGATGGGGATATATTATTTGATATTTATTGCCTAATTTATTTCTGGACCATTATGTGGAATGTGCAATTGCAGTGCCTTGTTTTATGAGGGTTTTTTTGATTTATGGAATACAAGGAGGCAGTTGTTGTTCTGGGAATATGAATGCACAGAAGGAACCTTTTGGGCTGGGGAAGGAACTGCTGCTAATTAAAATGCTGCTTTATCGTCACATTGTCTCTTGGTTTGTGCAGTTTCAGATTGCCTCTGATGCCTGTTAATAGGGCCTGGTGTTCAACCCTGCTGGAACACATCAGCTGATGAGCACAGTTTGGTTTCCTTTCTGGTCTGCTTAGGGAGCAGCTCTTCCCTCCCCCTGCTCACTTTTCGGGGGTGCATTCAGCTTTGTGCCTCGGAGAGGTGATTGGCCACTCCCTCTTTCCTCATGGCAATCTGGTTTTTTTAGGAGACTCGGGAAAGAAATGTGTCATAAACTTCCAAGAGATCCAAATGTGCTTTATTGCCTGCATCGTGCTTGTTTTCATGTTGTCGTCATCCTCAGCCAACCATAGAAAATGTGGGAAGCACAGATTCTACACAAAAACCTCTTTTTTTTATCAGCTTGGTGGAGGTATCAGCTGTCCAGCTCTGCACCACCCTAAATCCCTCTGGAAGCCTGTCAAAACATTCCCATTGTCTTCACCACCTTTCATTCCCACATCATCCTCAGATCTGCGTTCAGCAGTGGCAAAGCAAATAAACAGGGAAAAATCTGCTGTGGACCAGAGCTCCTTTTCCGTTTTGAGTCACGGTGAGAGCAAAAGGAGTCTCAAATCCACGTCCCCGCTGGCCAAACACAGACTTCACGCACAAAAAATTCTCCCTGGAGCTATTCACTCCTCAGATCAATGGTATTTTTTTGGGCACAAGACACTCACACCACGTAAGGAGGCGTTTCTGCCGGAGCACAGTAACAGCCGAGCGTTAAATTGCAGGGAGGCTTTGGTGGGGTGGTGTTGGGTGTTTCCTCTCTGGATGCCACTGGGAGAGTTATTCCTCTCCTCCAAACCAAAAGGCCACTGGGACAGCAATTACCAGCAGCTTTTGGGATTGCTGGAGTGTAATTACCGAGGAGAAAGCCGGGGACTGGCGTTTCTGTGGTGCCAAGCTCTGCGTAAAGGGCTTTGAATCTTGGGGGTTTTTTAGTGTTAGAAAACCACTGGTGCTTTAAAAGAGGATGAAAAATCCGACGCCTCAGTCTCGCCTTGCCCAGCTGTTATTCTGAGAGAGGTTTCCACGTTTCCATCGCTCCTTTTGGCTCCTGAGCCGGGGCTTCTGCAAGGAGGAGCTGCCGGGGGATCGCTGGAGCCCCTCCCAACGGAGCGGCTGTGCCTGGGGGGGCTCCCTGAGTCCAGGAACGTGTGGGTTTTGCTTCTCCCTTGAGTTTTAAGCTTGGGAAGCTACTTTTTGCTGTCAGCAGGGTAACAGCTGGTGAAATGGGATAGTGAACCCTGTGGGCTTCTCCAGCCAAATCCCCCCAGAGCTGGAGAGCTCCGTCTCTGGCTCCGTGGGACGCCCGCCGGGGAATGGGCTCCTGCCAAATGCGTGCGTCACCTTCCCTGTGATCTGCAGTGTCTCCCCGCTCCCCAGGGGAGCCCAAAGGCCACTTCCAGTTGCTCATGGCCAGTTGAAATTGCTCACAGCCAGCTCTTTTTCTCCACGTCCAGTCATTAGGCAATCCTGCTGCGGTGGGGGCCGTGCTGTGCTTCACGGCAGAGGTTTCCAGAAGTGACCCCAGATGCTGCTGTCTGCATTTCTGCCCATGCCCCTTTAAAAAAATGTAGTTACATTGCTTCCTACCGGTTGGCTCTTAATTATTTTTGAAAATTTGATCCCTTTAAAGTGGCTCGGAGCTCTCCACAAATCACCAGTGGCATCTGCAGAAGTGTTTTCTCCGTGGCTGCAGGACGCAGGAGTAAAACCCCAGTTCATATTTCCTCATCCCTAATGAGGGTCTGATTCTGCAGGGTTGCTGTGCCCAGTCTCTGTTAGTACAGCCTGGCTCTTAAAAAAAGAAATGAAATAAAAAGCTGGTGCTCATGTACTGTGTGTTGTTACACATTTAGTAGCAGTGATGGTATAAAATCAAACTCTTATTGGACTTGCTAATTTATTGGCACCAACTGCAATGACATAAAATGTACATAAATATGGATTAAACTCTTTATTACTCTATTAGTCAGCGTGATGGTAGCCAGGTTCATTAAAAGGAGTTACTCATTTTAAATAACTTGCAGTAATGTACTTTTTTTTTTTTAAGAAATATAGTTCAAATATTCATAAACCTGTGGAGCGTGCCATTTATTAGCCCCCCGCTCCTCTCCGCCCTCCTGACGTGGATTTAATCGTCCTGAATTCCTTTTGAAGTTCTTGCTCTGCTTGAAAAAGGCTTTTTTTTTTTTTTTTTT
>VXAZ01009309.1:3557817-3660681 GCA_013399875.1 Gymnorhina tibicen
ATAAGGGTCTCCCCTCCCCTGCCCCACAGATACGAAACGATGCTGTTCTAAAAACGAAAAAGGGAAGCGATTCACAGGTCGGCTGAAAGAGGAGGAGATGGTGGTACTGAGATTAAAGTCGTGATTTCCACTCTGGTTCTGGTGCAGAGGCTGGGGAGAGAGAGTTGCACCCACCTCGCAGCGGGAGCAGGGGTCGGAGCAGGGTCTGGGTCAATCCCTCTCAGCTGAACCCACCGAGCTTTTTGCTGGTGTGTGGCTGGGGCAGGGCTCGAACGTGGCTTATCTCGTGTGTCTGGAGTGCCAGGGAGGGGACGTGGGTGGTGGGGAGGTGGCCCCAAGCCTGGCACGCTCTGGTGGCTGTGCCAAGAGCTGCCCTGGAGGTGGGAGTGAAATCAGAGTTACAGTGAAGGGTGCCCTTTATAAATTCAGAGTGATTGCTCCGTGTATTCAGGGTGTTTTTAGTGTAAGGGTGTCCCCTTCCTCCTGCTGATGGGTTGGTGTGGATCCCTCTTGGAAAGCTCTGGGGGGACCCAGGCTGTCCTCCCTGGGTGCTGTTTGTCCCCAGTTCCATCCCCAGCACCCTGGCTGGAGAACCTCCCACGTGAGGGATCCCGCCTTGGGATCCCGTTTGGATGGGTCGGGACAACTCTGGAGGGGCTCAGCTGCCACAGCCCCCCCCATCCCTCTCTGTCACACCCCACCCTGCTGCCAGAGAGTCAGAAAACTCCGTTTTCTGCGGGGTTTCAGACAGGAGGGTGGGGAGCGTTGTCAGAATTACTTAAGGGATTCATAACCGAGAGTTGGTGGTTGGCGTTTCTGTTTCTCTGCTGAGAATTCCCCTCCCTCCAGCATCTCCGGCGTCATGTGCGAGCCTCCAGCCCTGCAGCAGTATTTTTGAGGGTGCCTTTTTAACACAGTTTGGGCAGAGAAAAGGGGGAGATTTATATGAATTAATACAGGCGGGTGAAAACTGCAGAGCTTTCGGATGAGCGGCTGCAAACCCAGTGCCAGCTGTGACCTGCTGGTGGTGGGAACAGCTCCTCTTCTCCCCTTTTGACTTTTAGGGGTTTTTTCCGACCTCCTGGAGCCAAGAACATGTTAAAAGCTGTGTGTTTTCTCTCTGCACCGCCGAGTGCATGAAGCAATAGTGTCTGGGAGTGGAGAGCAGCGCTTGGCAGCCTTGCTGGACGTCCCATCCCGGCCCTGTCCCTTATTTTCACAAATCCCCGAGGGCCCAGGCAGCCGGACGGGGCTTCCCGTGCTGTGGCCCGCTGTGCCAGCTCCTCAGATGGCTCTGTGGCATTGGCTGCGTGCCCAGGGGGATCCTGTGGCAGCTGGGAACATCTCAGATCGCTGTGTCACCACGGCGGGTGGGGAGGGAAGCGAGGAGAATTCTCCAAAAGAAGGGCGTGTATATTTTATATGGTTTTTTTTAAATTCCCGAGGGAGCAGTAGAGTAACTGGCCTGCAGAGAGATTTTGGTGTGTGTCATTGCCTGGAAGAAACCCACTTTAACCCCGTGCCTGCCCAGTGCTTGCTGTCACTTTGTCCCCACCGAAGAAGGAGCCACGGGTGCGCTCCGTGCCCACGCCGGGGTTTTTCCCCGAGCCTTTGGGGCCGCAGTTTTTGGCCGAGGGAGAATCCCCAGCTCTGGGGTGGGGAAGGCAGCCCTGGATGCCTGTGCAGGGCTGTGACTGCACCCAGTTGATGATTAACTCCCCATTGCAGGAGCTGTGGGTGATGTTTGTTCGTCAGGTGCTCGGCCACCTGTGTTTGAATGACCTTGCTGGAGCTGTTCTGGAGATCTGGACATCGGGATGAGGGCTCCAAGTGGCAAAAGCAGCCTGGAGCAGCACGGGCTGGGTTCGTTCTTCCCTCCCTTCGCCATCCTGAGGGTTCCTTTGGGCTTGGGAGCTCATGGTCCGGAATTGGGGTGCTGCAGGGAGCCTCCTGCCCCCGGTCACCCTGAGGACAGCGGTGGGGCTGCGCGGGCAGGCGCGGTGTGCCCGGCCCCGATGCTGAACTTCCCCAAAACACGAGCACGGGATTACAGATCTCTGGGGCCGGTCAAGCCTGAAGCAGACATCACCTTTGGCCGTGCCAGGGCCATTCCCAGGGTGGTGTTTGCCTTGAGGGATGTGGTGGTGCAGCCACTCCTCCCGTAATGGACATTTTTAGGCTCCAAATCCTGGTCATTTCTCCCCGCTCTGAGCACTGCCCTGGTAGAGAACGGATTTTCCCAGTTGCTTGGGAAGTGTTGAAAGGGCCAGGCCTGGTGTGTTTTGGGGTGTTCAGGGCTTCAGAAGCAGGACCACAACCTCAAACCGTGCTTAGGCAACAAGCTGCTGATAAAAGCCAGTTAATCTTTCACTGCACGCCGAGGGCAGAACCTCTGTGACACTCGTGCCAGGGGGGCAGCTGGGAGCCGAGCCACCAGCCTGTGGCCTTGGTGTCACCTCCCGTCCCACGGGCTGAAACGAGAGTGGTTTCCTCATTCCGCGTGGAAACTCCACATCCCACGCAGTCCCAGTGGCCCCCCGGTATTCCCTGCAGGAGCAGCTCTTGGTTGCGGCAAATTCTCCACTTTCCCCCCCTTCCTTTCTCCCCTCCTTGAAACTCCAGGCTGTCCATGGATGCGCAGCTTCTCAGTGCAACCGAAAGAGCCAGAAATGTTCATTCTGGGAAGTTTTGCCTTTTTTTCCCCCCTGCCCCCCTTTTCTTGGCTGCTTTCCCCAGTATTTTTCCAAGGGGTCACACTGAGGGGTGTTGTGTTTCAGATCAAACAAGTACGGGCAGGATCTTTTGTAACCCTCACAGCCTTGACGGGAGAGTTTTGCTGTCGGGCCTCGAGCAGTGATGGAAGTGCTCTGACGTGCAAGGAATCCGAAGTATTGATCAGGACATGGATAAATGCATATCCTTAATGTGCATGAAATTGATTTCCTTGTACCTTCGTGATTTGTCCAAGTTCTCCTTGCGTTAATTTTAGACAAGATCAGGGAGAGAAGGATCTTTTTTTACTTCGGAAAAAAACCCCAAGTGTTAAAACAGCTACAAGTGTGTCTCCAAAAAACTGGGACGGGGGATGCCAGGCTTTTTTTTTGGGTGATCCAACGATTCCTGGCCATTGTGTGGTTTCGTTCGAGCCTCCTTGATTATGTCACGGGGTGTTTGAGGCTTCATGATACCGTGAACATCGCTGGGGGTGCAAGATGCCAACAGGCAAAGCCAGGCTTTGTGTGCCTTGGTGCTGGGAGTGCATCTCTCATCACTCGAGCTGGACTGCTCAGCATCACGTGCTCTGGGAGAGGAAGGAAATACATCCCGGCTAATGTCACTTCAGGGACTCTCGGAATAAAAGGAATTTTTTTATTCTGTAATGAGCTCTTCTGTTTCTTCATTAAAACCTTCATCCTCTTGCGACAGCGATGGCGAGGCTGTCCCGAGGTTACAAATACCAAACGCTTTGGGTTTTGTAAACAAAGCAATTATTTATTTTCTATAATTATTATATGTAACAGATGTTTTTACCTAATTATTTTTCAGTAATTGTAATTATTATTTGCAAGTAATAATTAACGTTTCTTGAGCCAGATTAACACGTGGGTGTGAACGTGGTTTGGTACAAAGTGAAACTGTCAGGCCGAAAGTTCTGGTGTGGCTGAACTCCACAACCCGCAGTGCTCAGAGCCCAGCATCTTCCCTGTGAAATGGGGTAAAAAACTGAGGGGGAAGAAGCTTCTGTAGGAAACTGCGACTTTTCTTGGGGCAGAGGTGAGTTGGTGGAAGTGAGCACATTGAAATATCCCACCTGGACACGAACATCCTGGTGCCAGGAGGAGCCTGGGTGTCCCGTGTCCCATCCCCAGGATATCCCAGGATTGGGGTGCTCCGAGGGAGATGGAGATGGGCTGTGGCTGGTGAGGCTGGGCCCTGCCATGCTCCTGCCAGATCCATATTTTACGTTGGGAAGCCACTCACTGGAAGGGAAATGTTGGTGTTTCACAGTAAATAAGCAGCTCAGACACAAATGTGTTGAAACCTGTGTCAGCAGAGCGTGGGCTTGGTGAGGTCGGCTGCTTGCACCCCGACTTCTCACCGAATTCTCCTCTCATTCTCCTGTGCTTGGAGAGACTTCAGGGTGTGGAGACTGTGCCAGGCAGGGACAGCTTTAGAAACCAGGGATGGTGGGGAGGTTCCTCAGCTCCCTCCCACGCTTCTTCATGGGGGAAAGCTAAACGGGAAAGAAAATCCATCTTGGACTATTTCATTCCCCTGGCTGTCAGAATGGGCTGCCTGTTTGTTCTTGGAGGGCTTCCAGATAGGGGATTTTTTTTTTTTTCCCTCCCTCTTTTTCCTTCAGAAATTAAAATATTTCTTCAAGAACTCCCTGTAGGTTTGTGATCCCTCCCACCTGCCTGCTGCAGGATGGGTGTGGACATTGGGGTGCACTCACAGGAGGGGTGGGGAGGATGGTGAGGGTGGAAAGGGTGGAAAATTCCAGGAATACCCTGGAGCTGCAGGGTATTGGGATGGTCTTTCCGTGCTGGGTGCAGCACACAAAGAGCTAGGTGCTAACACAGGACCCCGGGGCTGGTCAGGAACGATTTGCTGTGAAAAGCTTCCCTCTAAACATCCCAGGGGAGGCTGGAATGAGCAAGACCACCTGCAAGGGCATCTTAAATCTTCATTTCCCCTTGTTTTCCAGCTTTTCCTTGCCTGGTTCCAAAACCAGGGAGGTGGTGGTTGGACATCCTTTCCTGTCTGGAGCAGGACAACATCCCTGGCTCGCCCCCAGTGCTTGGCTGCTCCTCTTAATGAGCCTCAGATGGTGCTGCTGCAGAAAGTTCATTTACACCGGGTGTTAATGGTGTGTGAGCGAGAGTTCCCCTCTTCCACATCGTTTTCTTCCTGCTAATTAGGGACCAGAGCATAATCGTGGTGGCAGGACAGCAGCCACCGCGCAGCCTGGGCGAAGCTGACGGTGCGGCATCGCCGGGCAGAGATTCTGATTCCTCCTTCCAGGCCTCTCTTTTTCGTCCTTTTAGGAATTTCTGAGCCAGCGNGCAGGACAGCAGCCACCGCGCAGCCTGGGCGAAGCTGACGGTGCGGCATCGCCGGTCGGGGGTTCTGGTTCCTCCTTCCAGGCCTCTCTTGTTCATCCTTTTAGGAATTTCTGAGCCAGCGCGGACTTGACCCGGTCGTTTTTTTGTCACGAGTGAGGCTTGTGAGGAGCCTGTATTGAGTGAGGGAGAGGCTGAGGGAGCTGTGGTGGGGATTTCACCTCCCTGGCCAACAGACAGTGGGGATTTCACAGCCTGGGAAAGTGTTGGTGTTGGTTGAAAAGTGGCTCAGCACCTGGACGTGGAAGGCCTGGAAGGAACGTGGCAGTCGGAGCCAGCAGCCTGCACGTCCTCGTGGAGTTTCCCATCCTCATCCTGGGGCAAGGCTTCATTTTGGCGGGCGTAATTTCGATGCCAGCCGGTGGTGAGAAGCGGTGGCAGGCCTGCTGCTATCCCGCATCTCGTGGGAGCAGGGAGGCAGCTCCAGAGCTGCTGGCGCTGTGCGTTCCTTGGAGATGGCGTGGATGCCACCCCCGCACGGGGCAGCGGCTCCCGCGCAGGTGAGCACTCTGGATTTTGTGCATCTGATCGAAAATGCGCACATCTCCGCGGAGAAGGGACGCAAAAGTGGAGCTTTGTGGAGTTTCCTCAAGGAAAAAAAAAGAGGAAATTTTTCTTCCCCTCACGCAGACTTCACCCAGACCTTTCGGAGCGCGCTGAGAATTAAAGCGGGAGGATTTTGAGCGCGGTGTGATCTCAGGGGTGTCCCTGTGACAAACTGCTGTGCTCAGGGCACGCACCAGAGACAAAACAACCGGAGGTGGTGCTGGGGGACTGACTGAAATGAGCTCTGGGAGAGCCAGGGTGTGAGACAGCCGCTCCCCTGCCCGTACCTGAGCCTGATGGAGTGCAGCAGCTCTCCGGCGGGAGAGAGAAACTCGCTCTTCCGAGCCAGTGGACTGCGAAGATTATTGAAAAAAATTGAATATATTTCTTTCATGCGGAAATAGTGCTGCAGTCCCTGTACAGAGAGATTTATCAAAGGGACCTCTGTGCTCCAGCAGCGGGGCTGAGATCACAGCTCGCTGCAGATGTGAGTTGAGCTGACTGAGTCCCACTTATAGTGGCTCTGAGTAACCATTGTGCAGTGTCCTGAACCCCGCACACCAGCCCTGCTCCCGGGCTGTCCTCACACAAGCCAGACTTGCACAGCAAATGAGTTTTTCTTCAAAACTGAATTTTCTGGCCCCTGGAAATGCCCCAGCGAAGCTGGCCGGGTGGGCTCTGCAGTGGGCACTCCAGCGTGGGATGCTGGAGGGCAAGCAGAGCCCTCCAGTTCCCTGGAGAGGATGCTCCAGTGGCCAGGGAGGTGCTGGAGATGGATCCGCCAGCATGTGGGTTTGTCTGGTTCTGTTTCCTTTTTTCAGCAGGGCTGTTCCATCCTGGTACAATAGAGATGATTTAAAGCATATTCAGATGATGCAGCAATTTGGGGGGGTTCTGATTTTTGTAGACCTAGGTGACAGCTCTGCTGTGAGAACCTGATTTTTTGGGACTGAGTGCTCAGTGGGATTAAACTTTAATGATGTCTCAGATTTATTACTCACGAGGAGAGTCTGCAGCAGGACCTTGAATGTGTTGGCCTGGAAGCAGAAAAGCCCCACTGACCTTGGTGGCGTGCGTGAGGTACAGAAGGCAGCCGGGTCTGGTTCATCGGCCCCGTATTTGATCTCGAAACAAGAAATTCCGTTTAAAAACGCTCCTGCATAGAAAAACGGAGAGCTGGGAAGCGGAGAAGCTTTTGGTCGAAGTCCAGCCTGCAGGGATGCTGTGAAGGACTCTTGCCTTGGGGCCTCACTGGACTCTGGGTGTTTGCTCGGCCCCGTTCCTCCGCCAGCCAAGTCCCCATGGGAGCCTTGCTGCCTGCCCTCCCCCTTGCCCTTTTTTTTTTTCTTCACAATATCATTCTAATTACTGGAGTGTGAAGAATTGACTCCTAAAACGCCTCTTGGCAAATTCCGTTTGTGCATTGATGAAATGTCCAGCCCGTCCCGGGACACGGTGGCCGTTCCGCTGCCTGGGGATCCTAAATGCCAACAGGAGGTGGGAAAGGGAAGAGAAAATGAGGGATTTGGGGGAGGGAGAAGGGTTGACCCTTGTTTGCTGGCATCCTGCTGGGCTGTGTTTGGACAGGGCTGTTTCTCCTGGGGAGCTGCCAGATGTGTTTTTTTTGGGGGGACAAACTGGGACTGGCTGGGACAGCTGTGGGTGCAAAGCTCTGAGAGGAAGCTCAGGAAAGGGGTTTGCGGGGAAGTTGTGGGGCTGGGGGTTTTGGGGATGTCCAGCCCTGAACCCTGCAGGGAACAGGGATTTTTGTGGTGGTTCTTTGTGGTCACATCCTTTTGCCTTCTCACCACGGTTGTCCCTTAAGGAAGGGACTTCCTGGCTCTTCTGGACCTTCTGCTGCCTGGCTGGAGCATGGGCTTGCAGAGAATTCAGGGGTTGTGGCTTAGGTACTTTCAAAGTGAGTTATTTTAAAACCAGCACTACTGTAGGGCTGTTTCTGGAGGGTTTTTCTTTTTTCAAGTGAGTAGGGAGCCCTCGTGCAATGCTTCAGGCCTTTTCTGCATTTCCAAGGGCATAAAAACTTGAAAAAGGACACTGAAAACTCAGTTAGCGAGGAATTGCAAGGTTTGCAGGGCTGAGGCTTGAATTAAAATGCCAGAGATGAGGTTTTATTCATAATAAATGGAGACTGGGCAGCTTTGGAGCAGGTCCTGATTCCAGAGCCCTTGTGGTGGATGCACTAAGCAGACTCGTGCAGGAAAATTACAGATTGCTCCTGTCTGGGTTGCCCTCACCCCTCAGTTTGCAGCCTGGCAGCTGGAGAGGGGAGCAGGGATGGGATGGGGAGGTGGTTTTCCCTTGGGATGCACGAAGGACCTGGGGACTGGGCTGGCCTGAAGCACAGCGGCTTTGGCTACCGTGAAGTCTCCTCCTTTGGGATCAAACCCCCCGGAATCCTCCTTGAAGGGTGGATTATGGACTACAGAGGCTTTTGGCTGGATCCCAGTTGGTTTTGCCGGATCAGTGTTCTCTGAGAGGGAGCCAAAATTCATCCCCACAGCTCTGCCCTGTGTGGGACAGGGGCTGGTGGCCAGGCTGGGCAGGGGAGGGGACAGCCATATCCACAGTGGGACCTGGCAGAGGGGTGCCCCAGCCCCAGTCTCCCACTGGGGATGTGCCAGGGGCACCTCTCCCACCTGCACAGCTGCTTTGGGGGCATAAAGGGGTTTCACTGTCCCTGGCAGGAGCGCTGGGCACACCCCGTGCCTTACTCTTTCAGCGCTGGGCTCGGCAGCGCTGGGTTAATGGCAGGACTGGGTGGTCCTGGAGGTCTTTTCCAAGCTAAATGATTCCATGGATCCGTGATTTTGAGGCGCCTCTCCTCACTCGATGGCTCACAGAAGAGCAGTTCTCCTTCAGAGGAGCAGCAGAGCCTGAACCTTCACTGCCTTGTCCCCCTGCCCTGGCAGCTCGCCAGTTTTCACCTTGGTAAGGGGGAGAGCTCAAAAAGCAAGGGGAGGTTGGACAGAGGGAAGGAGAGAGTGACCAGGGGAGGGATGGTGTGCGGCCAGGGACGCTCAGCTTTGGGATTTGTGTTTCCACAGTGCCAGCAACCTTCAAAATGCAGGGAAAGGGCAGTGCTGGATGCCTGGAAGCAGCTAAAATGGGATGCGGCCGCTTGGGCTGGCAGGTGATGCTGGAGAGAGATTTTTGGAAGCAGGGTTCTGTGCTGGGAGCTGTGGGGTTCTGTGGAGGCTGCAGCAGACACTTGTAAAAGGTCCAAAAGGGTGTAAAATGCCCCAAAACCCGTTTGACTCCAGGCCCTTCACTCCTCCCAGATGCTTTTCCAGCTCTGCCTTGCCACAGAAGGGCTTGCAGAGAGGGAAGGATCGATGACAATGAACGGCAGCAGGGTCCTGGTGGTGGGAGCTGTCCGGAGAACAAGCAGATCTTTAGATTCTCGTGGTTTTCCTCCGTTCTATTTCCAGGTCCATTAAATCCATTTTTCACCCTGTTCTCCTCTGAAACATAAATGAGTGGATGAGGTAACAAGGGCACACTTAAGGAAAAATGAGGCATGACTATAAATACGAGTGACCCAGCTAAAAGGAAGGTCAGGTAAGAGACATTACCCAGGTTGTGTTCATTAAAGGGTGCCAGGCTGCAATTCACAATCCTGCTCTGGGATTGGGAAACCGGTTGGAGGGACCCGTGGAGAGAGATAAGAGATGCAAGATACGGAGAGGGAAACTTTTTCCTTCCCGTTGTTTGCAGAGGGTGAAGTGAAAGAGGGGTTTGGACACCGATGATTATCTGCGGTGTGTGATTATCTTGGAATTTCGGGGGGAAAAACAAAAAACACCTGAGGGGGAAAGGAAGGAGCTGAACAATGGCGGCGTGCCCCTCCTGGGTGGTGCTCCTGCTTGGGGAAGCCCAAATTTGATTTCCTGCCCCTTGGCACGTGCCCAGCAAAGCTGGGGCTGCAACGTGGGCAAAGTGCACAAAGGTGTAAGTTTGGGCGCTGAAATTTTGGGTTTGGGGTGCCAAGGCTGGGGCAGAAACTGCCGCCCATCACCGGTGGTTTCTGCTCGAGGAGTAATGAAGGGAAATACGCGGAGCTGCTTCAGGAAACAGAAATCAGTCGGAGAGAGGAGACAAAGTCCCGGCTCTGTGGGATGGGAAGGAGTTTCCTGCAGAGCTGCTGGATGTGGAGGTGTTTTCCAGGGCTCTGCTGCCACCAGCCCCAGCACGCTCCTGCCTGTCAGAGTCCCTGCCCCTGCCCGTTTCCCTGCCCGGAGCTCCCCAGGTGCTCCTGCCAAGCGCGGGAACGCGTCCAAGTGATGTCAGGAAGAAAAGGCAGGGCAGAGAAATTCCTCTTTATGGCAGCAACCGAGAGCATGGGGATTTATCTTGGAGATTAACTGGGCTGCTCTTGTCAGTTTGCTTTTGCTGCCACGAAACTCAGTCCTGCGAGCCCAGAGGTTGCTCCACGGATCTGCAGAAGGCGCAGTGATAAAACTGTTTAAATCCCCTTCTGGGTTTCGGAGGGCCGGCGGTAACTCCCCTGGTGATGAGGTTTATTTTTCTCCATTAGTACCTGGTTTTGAACAGTTTCCTTTCTTCTCCTTGCTCAAGGCTGGGCTTTCAGAAAAGCCTCTTCTCGAGGAGACTTAGTGCCTGTGCACACACCACGTGAAGTCAACAAGGGCTCAACTTCAAAGTGAAGCATGTGGATAAATATTATCCTGACTTGGGGCAGCTATTTATTCTTTTTCTTCCAAAACAAAACACATTCACACATGCCTTCTCGAGACTTGGAATGAATTGTTTTTATTTTTTACCACTGTGTATTTACTCTGTTTTTCTCAGATGATCACACCTCATCTGCCTCTCTCAGGTGGGTGGGGTTTATAAAAATGTCAGCAATTTTTGAATATTGAGGGGAAAACAGTGTAGCCAGCGCCAAAATCCTCCATTTTTAGGCTCAAAATCCTCTGCTCTTGTTTGTGTGGGTCACCGAGGTGGGATGGGAGAGCCCAAGGAGACGGAAACATGAAATTTGGAGGACTGGGGGGATATTTGGTTCAGGGTTGAACCATGAGTTGTGCCAGTACTGAGCAGCTCGCTGTGGGATTTACTCCCCGGAAGTGCCTGCAACCCCTGTGTCCAGGGCGTCCAAAAAGGAGCCACTTTCACTGAAAATCAGCCTGCTTGATTCTGCCCCAAGCCCCAGGAGCAAAGGCCCCGGCTTCCCGGCGATTCCTGGCTGCGGGATCGCCGTCCCGCACGCTCCAGCCTCCGTGCATCCCCCACCCCTGCCTGCCCCAGCCCCCCGAGCAGGGCAGAGCCTTCACTCGTAGGAAATAACCAAATGAAACGATGCCACGGGATGTTTTATGTATGAGGAGGCGCGGGGGGCTGCCAATAATCCCCCATGTTTTTTAATGCGAGCTCTCCCGGCGTTGCCGCTCGCGGCTGACGACACCAATTAATTTTATTGTTTGGAAATAATCTTCTGCGGCGCGCGAGCCGCACGGCCCCGGCCTTACGCTTTCTAATGATTTCTCTATTAATTTCACTGCTGCCAGTAAGCTGGAGACGCCTCTCGAGTGGAAAGGGAAGCATGACCTAATAGCATGGATAAAATATTAGCGAGAGCGAGTTAAATCCCTGTTAGCAGCGGCGGGACCCCGGCCCCTAAAGACACGGGAGCTGCCGGAGCGTGGCAGAGAGAAAAGAGCTGCACGTGCTGCGTGTGGATGCACAAGCGTGGAGCAATAAGTTTTTGAACAGCTTGGAAATTAAATGGAGGCTCGGTGTGTTTTGTCCCCAGCCTGCTCCAGCTGGCTTTTCCCTGGTTTAAAAAAAGGAGCTGGCACGGAGAAATTCAGTGTCCGGGCCTCCCTGTGGGGTGGAAACGCCGGGGTTGGACTTGCCCCGCTGGAGCTGTGGTTGTGCTTTGCCTTAATTCCTGCTTTTTCGGCTGAAGTTGGGTGTGGTGAGGTCCTCAGCGGTGCTGCCTTTGTCACCTCGTGCCCACCTGGAAGGATGAAGCGCTGTGGAGGGTTTCCCCCCGACCTGCAGGACAGTGCCATTGATTTTCCTGGTTTTCAGCATCACGAGCCTCAAACCATCCTCAGGCCTTGTCCTTATACCCACCCATCTAGCAGAAATCCCGGAAAACAAGGTTTATACAGAGATTCCCAGCACAAACTGGGGTTGGTGACTTTGGTACTGGTTGTGTGGGAGTCCTTTGCATCACCTGAGCACGGACAAGTGGCCTTGGAGCAACCTGGAGTAGTGGAAACTGTGCCTGTCCAGGGGATTGGAATGAGATGAGCTTTAAGATCCCCCTCAACCCAAAACCATTCCATGATTCTGTGTTGAAATTATCCTCTTGCAGCCTTTGGAAGAGCTCATGGTGTGGCTGGGGCTGGACTTTCTTCATCCATTTCCTTGTGAGAGGGGAAAAAAGTCTTCCTGTAATGCACGAAACCATCACCCCATCAATATTGCCTAAGTGAGGCACAGAGCAGGGGGAAAAAATCAATTCAGTTTGCGGCCAAAATATTTATGTGATGATTTATATAAACACCCAGATATTTATTGCTTTCATGCTTTAGTCTCTGCGCTGTGAAGTTTTTTTTTTTGCATAAAGAGGAGTTGGTAATCAAGGATATGGAGCTGAGGGCTGGGGAGGGATGAGGGGTGAAAACTTGGGAAGGAGCTGGTGGTTTGCAGTGGGGAGGATGGAGCCAGGGCAGCGGGATCAGAGCTTTTTCCTTCACAAATTTAGATGTAAATCATGAAGCTTTGGGGTTCTGTGCCCCACAGAAATGATGCTCACCATGGCCGGGCTGGTCACCTGTGGGGCCTTTCAGTAATTTCATTTCCCCCCCACCGTGGTTTTAATTGTGCAAACAGAAGTGAACACCGAATTTTTACACAAGTGGATGGTGACAATGCGGGCAGGAAGAAAATAAAACGGTGAATTCTGTAGAAAACAGCGTCAGGAGCTGAGGTGGGCAGAGAACCCGTGGTGCTGCCGCTGCTCGGGGAGGATTTTTGGCAAGGCTGTTTTATCCCTGCCGGTGCCCAGCGGGTCCCTCCTGCCCCACAGCCACTTCCAAGGACTGGACTGCATTCCAGAGGGATCCTTGAGGCCCATCCTGCTCTGTGACAGCACCAGGAGGCTGCTCCATCCCCCGGGAGCTGACTTGGGGTGCCTGAGCGGGCTCTGGGACAGCGATAAAATGCTCCTGGTGGGATCAAAGTCTGAGCGTGGGATTTGTGCTGGCTCTGGGCTCAGGGTTAGAGAGGGAAGTCCAGCCCTCCTGGAGGGTAATTACGAGCACAAAGTCATTACAGCTCTGCCCTCGCAGGGGAACTTACCGAAACTCAGTGCCTGCCCTTCTGAGTCATGAATTAACTGAAAATTCAATTATTTTTTCCCCCCTCCTCCTTTGCTCTTAAGAAAAAAAAAAAAGGCAAAACTGCTCAAAACAAAATTGGGTTTTCAGCAAAAGCAAAAAGGAAAAAAAACCTCCAAAGTGCCACCCACCATCTCTACAGCCAGGGCTGACCCAAACCAGCAGAACGAGCTGGGGTGGCTTTGCCTCCCTGTTGGAGGCAGCTCTGGTTCATAATTAATACTTTTCCAGGCTGATTCTGCAGGGAGAACAATGAGGACATTGAGAGCAGATCCCTGCTGGCCTCACGGAGAGCCCGAGCCCCGTGCCTGCTCCCAGCCCCTTTTCCCCACGCGCCCCGAGCCGGACGTCCCATCCCACGTGGCGTAAAAAAACCCCTCCGGATCACGGCGTGACATTTCCCCCAGCCCGGGCTGCTTTCCTTCCCTTCCTCTCCCCGACGGACTCCAATCTTCTGATATTATAAGAAGTGAGGAGTAATGGAGCTCTTGGCCTTTTTAAATATGTATGAACTTCTCGGGGAGACGAGGAGCGACGCGGACAGATCGCAGATGCGAGGTGGTCTCGCAGCCCTGTCATTAACCAGGCGTGGGTGTCTCTTTTTCCCCCCCTGTCCCAAGTCATTATTCACGGGCAAAGCATAATGTTTCTGTTCCTTTGGTTATGGATTATTATTATTATTTTTCAGGATCTGGGCCACAGATCACAGAGAGCTGATGGTGCAGTTCCTACCTCTGGCTCGCTGGGGTTTTTGCTGCTGGCAAGCAAAGCTGTTTGCTGCTGCTCGGCGGGGCCAGGCTGGCTGGTGACTCAGGAAAATGAGCTTTAATGCTGGGATTTCGGTGATAAACCGGCTCATATTTATTTGTTGTGCTGGTCGGGTTTGGTTTCTGAGAGTTGGGTGGGTTTGCCCCGTGTTGTCACTCGGCTCTGTCCCTCCAGGTGAACGTGGTGGGATTTCTCAGGGGTGCAGGCTTTGTGTGTGCTGTTCCTAAACACCGGTGCAAACCATGGATGTGTGGATCAGCTGTGCCAGGATCTGCTCCTCTCAACACAGCAAAGCCTCTTCCTTACTGTCACAGCAGTGGGTTGCAGCAGGGCAAGGGCTTTTCTCATCTTATTTAATTCTCCAGACAAACTATTGAACTCAAAAAACTCCTAATTTTGGCTGAAGTGCAGCTGATAGTTTTGTTTAAACAGCAAATGATTTGAGATTGATTTTGTTGTCTTGTCTTCATTTAAAAACAAAATCATATTGACTCTGGTGAGGTTTTTTATTCCGAGAGCTGGGAGCTGTACGGAGATGCAGCAGGAGCAGCCCTTGCTCGCAGTCCCCCTCTCCTTCCTTCCCGCTGTGCTGCCATAGCATCCCCCAAAATGAATAATTCAGCCAGCAGGGATCTCTGAGAAGGTCACGTAAATGAGGCGACACCCACTTTTTATCAGCCCTGAAGGGCACCCAGAGGGGGTGACACCCACTTTTCACCTGTCCTTTGACTCCACAGCTGTAGAGGTTATTCCTGAGGGGAACAGTTACACCTTGGGATGAGTTTCTTGCTCCACAGGGCCTCTCCACACACGTGTTTGCAGGGTTAGGGCTTCTGGAGTTCCTGGAGTTTGGGATGTGCTGCACATCCACCAACATGACTTTGTCACCATGGCACACACGGCATGAACTGATTTTTGGTTCTGCTGGGCAAGGGAAGCTGGTGAGGGTAGGAAAAAGAGGAAAAGAGGCAGGGATGGATGGGATTTGCTTTCAGGGAAGGCTCTCCTCACCCAGAGGGTGATGGGGGGAGATGTCTCTGCTTGCACAGGGATTGTGTCTGTTACAGGAGTGGGGTTGGCTCTCAAATATTTGATTTACTGGGGTTGTTCAGGCTCTGGACCATGGAAAACGTGGTGGTCATTGGCCTTCAGCCTCCTCCCCAGGGCAGGGGATCAATACAGCTCAATATGGGGTTCAGCCTGTGGTTTGTGCTTTTTCCAGAAGGACCTGGGGAGAAAAGATGCCGTTAAAAGAAAATTACTGCATTGCCTATCAACGGAAAACAAAAGTCTTTTGTCCTGTCAATCATGGGGAGGCTTTATCTTGTCAATCACGGGGAAAATGCTTCCCTTGCACTTCTGCCAGGCTTTGCACAGAGTGGGTTTCTCCTTCAGTCAAACAAGCAAGTGTTGGGCGCAGCGGCTTTTGATAAAAAAAAAAATTACATAAAAAAATAAATGTTAATGTTTTATCAGTATTTAGACTTGAGAGAAGGTGGTAATGCGAGTCAGAGGGCAGACCTCTGCTTCCCCAGCCCCTGGGGGCTTGGGCAGGAGGGAAGAGGCTGCAGTCTGACCCCGTGAGGAAACCACAGTAACACTCCAGGGTGTTTGCAGAGCCCAGCCCAAGCTGCTTCTGTCACTTGAGCAAGACTCGCCCTGGCTCTGGTCACAGACTGGACTCTGTGGCTTGTTTGGAATCGTTTGCAGCTTTTGTTTTGTTCACCAGAGTGAAAGACGTTTTCCTTTCCCTTTCCACTTCCTTTCCCTTTTGCACAGTGGTTTTTTTTTCCCTGTGTGCTGCTCCACAGACGGGCTCTGAATGGGGTTTTTTTGGGAATAAATGCACTTCCATTAGCCCATCCGTCCATCCGTCAGTGCACAGCCCGGGCGATGGGAGCTGGGTACCAAACACCTCTCATCCCCGTGTGTGGGGTCTGCAGGGATGCTGCCCTGCTGCTGCCTCTCCTCCTGCCACAGGAACGTTCCTGCTCAAGCTGGGGAACAGGAACTTCAGGAGTTAAGCTCCAGGAGCCGAGGCCACATCGTGCTGACAGTGCTGCTGGAGCTGCCTCCGCGCCACTCGCAGAATCACAGGATCAACCAGGATGGAAAAGCTCTGGAGCAGTGCGGGATCCCTGTTCCTGCCTGGCCCTGGGGCTGCAGCAAAGGTCTCCCTGCTCGTGCCAGGAGCGAGGTTTCAAGAGCTTTAAACCTGTGCTGGGTGGGTTGTGCCAAAGCTGGGGCTGTTGCTGTGCAGCGGCCGCGTGGCCGGGGCTGTGTGGGTGCCTGCCCTGGGCTCGGGGCCATCTGCTCCCTCCTCCAGGGCTGGCAAAGGCCTTTTCCTGCACAAAAAAAAAACGGTGTCAGGAACTGGTATCATTGTTCTCCCGTTTCCCCTCGCAGCCAGCTGAAGGTATAAAGCTGCTGGATTTGTAAAGCAGCCATATGGAGTTTCCATTCTCTCGGCCCCTCCGTGAGCAGGACACCCAAATATTGCTGCCGCTCCGTGCCAGGGCTTTGATGGGAGCTCACGTGGCTGTGGTGCCTTTGGCTGACGGTCCTTTTGAAGCCAAGCTGAAATTCGTGGTAAACAGGGGCATCTCTGTAGCAGGGGAGCTGCATCAGCCCTGTTGAGCTTTCACCTGCAAATTTTCTTCTTTTTGCAGCTCAGCTTTGTTTCCACAGCTCCGACTTTGGATGCTGGAGCTGCTATTCCAGGAGGGGCTCAGTGGGGAGGGTGAGCTTAGGGTGCTCCATCCCCATCCCCCAGAGTGGGAGATGATGGACCTGGTGGATCCAGAGCCAGAGATGCAGCTCATCCTCTGGGAAAACACAGCAGGCTGGCGTTGCTCTGCATCCTGAGGTGCTGCTCATGCTCTGCTCCGTTTGCTTTCTCTGCTGGGAGGCTCTCCAGGTGTTTTACATCAGCTCCAGGTGTTTTACATCAGCTCCAGGTGTTTTACTCTTCTTCCGTTGCTAAAAAAAAGCTGATTTTCAGAGTGTGGAGTCGCCAGGGCTGGCTGCTGGGTGTGCTGGAGCAGAGAGCAGGGAGCAGTGCTGCTGCTAACTCACCACCTCCACTGTGCATCTCTGTTTTAAAAAGCTTGGCTCGTTCCCAGGAATTCTCCTCAGTCTTTACACATCAGTATTTTATGAAGCCCAGGGCACCCAGCCCCAGGCAGGTTGAAGCTGGGAGAGCTGTGGTGTGAGGAGTTGGTGGGTGCTTTGGAGAGTCCTGCCCTCCTCCCACCTGCATCCCCCTCTCCACGGGCACGGCGTGTCCGTGCCAGACAAGGACAGATGGGACCTGGCAGTGCCTCTCACTCCCCTGAATGCAGGAGATCTGTCTTAGCCAGGCTTTTCTTAATGGAAGACAAATATGAGTCGCCCTGGTGGTTTTTCATACCAGTCTTTTGTTCTTTTTCCTTCTGAACTGTAACAAAAGCTTCAGTGCACTGGGACCAGTAATTAGTTTCGCTCTTATTTTCCATAGAACTCACCTCCGGAGCACGTGTGTGCTAGGAGCCACATCCAGGAGAATGGCCCCGGGGCTGAATTTGCATTTCGGATACAGAAATTCAAATTAGTGCCATACATCAAGCGATTCCAGCGGTCAGAGCATCACTCCTTATCAGGGGCTGTTGGGATCCTTGGCTGCCGAGCCTCACCAGCTGCAGCTGCCAACTCCTTTGCAAACCTGACAGAAATAACCCCAAACGCCACGTGGGACGCGTGCCTCTGGAAGTGGCTGTGTCCTGCTCTGCAGGGAGGAGGAGGTGTTTGATCCCCACGTGTGTCTCTGAAGCTGTGGGCTGAGGGGACGTGTGTGAGGTCTCGCCTGGGCGCCGCTTTCATCCGTAATTTCACCTTCTTGTGAGTTTATTCAATTATTGTCTCGGTGTTTTCTCCGAGCAGAACGATGTCTGGCTGTTGCTGAGCTGGTTGCTGTCAGCCAGGCTTTGTCTTTGGCTTTTAATCTTTGGTGATAATAAAAGGGGATGGTTTTACATCCCTCACTTTTCATCCTCGAGTATCCCAAAGCTCTGTGTGAGTGGAGATCTCTGTGAGGGAGGCAGTGCCAGCGACTGGAGAGGCCAGGGCTGCTCCTGCTTGGCACAACCAGGAGCAAGAGCAACCCAAGCACCAGGAGATGCCTTGAGGAACCCGTGAACTCCCTCAGGTTTGATAAACAAAGAGTTTTGTCTGCCCATGGAGCTGAGGCTTCCAAAGAAGAGCAGATGGCATTGAAAGCATCTTCTTGGTGGCAGCCAGGCCTTCTGCAGGGCTGCACACAGGAGGTCACACTTGGTTGGATGATTTTCAGACTTTTGAGCGAGGTTTGCAAGTTGTATTCCTCAGCTGGCTGAGCTCCTGTTGATAGAGAGCACCACGAAACTCCTTATCCACCGTTCATCCACTGGTTTTGGGTGTAATGTGTTGAAAAAGGAGCTTCCTGGTGGCATTTCCAGTGCTGCGTGTGAGGAGGGGGGTGTGGCGCATTTAGTGTCCCACTGTGCTGTTTGTCCAGCTGGATTTGGCTGTGAAAGGGCATTTGCCACCCGCAAAGCCCAGAGCTCGAGGGAGATGAGGCGCCCCTGATGAGGGGAATCTTCAAACTGCAGCAGCACAGGGCAGAAAGAAGCGGAGGGGAGAGTTACCCTGCAGGAAACTGCAGTTTGCTGATTGACCCCATGATGTGTTTGGGAGCGATGGCCGCGTTAGGGGTTGCTCTTTGCAGCTGCTGTTCCTTCCCATGCCCAGCCCTTCCCTGCCCAACCCTCTCCTGCCCTCCTCCTGCTTTCCAAGAGCCTTCCCCTGCCTGAAATCACTCGGACACTCATTACCCGCATCCGAAATTGCTGCTCAGTTCATCCCCCTCCAACAGTGATGAGCTCCCGTGGAGCAGTTGCTGAGGAGGGGAGGATTGAGCATCTTCTGCGGCTTTGTTTGGCGGAGGAAGATAAAATAAACAAAAAAAGAGACAGAAAATCAGCTCCTTGTTCAAATTCCTGCTCTCCTCTGCCTCGTCACTTGGGTTTTGGTAATTGCTTTAATCTGCACTTGGGGTTTCCTGGCAGGAGAAGGATTTTTCAGTGACTGTCATTTCTTTGTTACTGGTTGTTTCCAAACTCATTACTCCTGGCATTTATTCACCCAGCCTGGAAGCAGCTTGCACCAGGGGCACAAAATGGAAATTGATTTACAGCGACGGTGTGTGATCTAGAAAACGTCAATTTTTTTTTTCTTTCCCCTCCTGAGTCTATAAATTAGTTTTGATTCCAATAAGGTTTTCTGCTATAGTTATAAATCAGATCCCAAGGAGCTGTGTGAGTGGGGATATTAAAGCAGCAGCCCTTGTATCCCAATACTGCTGATGCCCAGAGGTTTGTGTGGGATAAACTTGGGAAAGGGGCTTTCGTCTGGGGAGAAGAACCAGCTGCTGAAATACAGTTGTATCCTTAATAAAGCAATTAAAAAAATGGTATAGGTCGAAGTTCTTGGGAAGATAAGGGCCTGGAATTGCTTGTGATTTAAGGAAACAAGCCCCACACTGATGTTTTTGGAGAATATTGGTGCTTCAGCAGCTCTGAGCTAGGAGACCTCCACGAGGCCTTGCCTCAGGCAGTGAAACCACTGATGGTTTGGGCAATTTGAGGTTGGTTGGATTTGCAGTCTCAGCACTGGGAGAGTTCAGTGTGTGAGCAGCTAATGCAGGGCAGCACTCTCGGGGTGCAGCTGAGGGGCAGGAGGGCTGGAGGAGGCTTGGGAGGGAGGAAATCCTCCTTTGAGCTGGTGCTTCCCAGCATTGGCTTGACCTGCCATGAAGCTGGAGAAAACCCTGTGGGCAAACACCGTGGTGGCTCCTCAGCAGGTGCTCGCTGCGCCTCTGCCGGGTCCTGCTGGGCTGATTCTCCTCCTGCGGGCATTCCTGGGGGAATCCCGTGACCCCCAAAGCTTTTCCTGGGCAAGCTGACAGCCCCGGCCGCGGCGCTGTGACAGAAAACGGCCTGACCGCGAGCGGGTCTCGTTTCTGCTCAGGATTTCACGGGGAAAAACATTCCTGACCCGACACCAAACCTCTCAGGAGGTGACAGCGCGGTGCGGGGTCACCCCCATCGGTTTTTCCATTTGCACAGCCATTAAAAGGCCACGGCAGCAGAGAGCATCGGCCCCCGGTGCAGCTGGGGCTGCGCTGTGCCCGATCTCTGCTGTGGCGGCCGGGGCTGGGCGGTCACCTCCCAAGCCAGCAGGTTGTCACCGTGCCCCTTCCCGTGCCGTCCCACCCCGCTGGGTTTTAGAACCTTTCACGACTCCTCTGAGCTTCCCGGCGCCAATATTTGGAGCTGGTCGGAAAGGAAGGCATTTTTTGTACGCGTGGGGATGTTTGCTTCGCTTTGGGTTCGTTTGGCAAATGTTGGTGGGGTTTTTTATCTTTAATTTTAATTAGGGAGATTGAAAGCTTTGAGAGCAAATTTGAAGCAGATGGAGCTGGTGACATCACTCTTTGTTTCACTCCTGTTAGTGCAGATTAGCTACTTTGGGGTAAATCCTGGAGAGAACCTTTCTCTGCTTAAACACCCCCAGTCTCCAGCCTTTTCCCATCCCTTCTGTCCTCCCTGTCCGTCTGCTTTGTCCTCTCCTCGTGCCCCTTCACTCCCCCCAGGCCTGCCTCCATCAGATGCTGTTCCCAGACAAAAATCCCATAAGCTCCCAGCTGTCCCTTGTGCTGGAGAGGAGCAGCCAGGGCATGCAGGGAGCTCTGGGGGGTGGTGCTTCCCTTGGGATGGGCCCTCAGGGGTTGGTGCTGGGGCAGGACCAGAGCCTGAGCGCTGCCAGACCCTTCCCAAACCTACCCCGCCCTCGATCCATGGGGAGTTCTGTGGTTTCTGTTTCTTGCATGGGGGCTGGGTCACGGATCCATTCCAAAGGTTGGAGCGTCCACACCGAGGAGCCACTGGCTCCAGCTCGTGCCGTCCTTGCCTGTCACCGCTGTGTCCCCGGATGGATCCCCTGCCTTCAGCCCTGACTCCTGTCTGTATTTTCCAGAACTCCAGGCAGGGCTCAGATCTCCATGGCTTTTCCCCATGGCCAATCTAAAGGAGCGATGGACTGAGGTTGTCCCCAAACCTGTGTCCCCCAGGGCTGGTGGCAGCAGCCCTGGTTGTGCCCAGTGGCTCCTGTGGCCCTTTTCCTGCTGGCCTGGTGCCAGCACTGCCTCGCACCAGGCGCTGCTGCCGCCCCGGCCGGCAGGAATTCCCTTTATCTCCCTGGCAGCAGATGAAAAGCCCCGGCCACAGGATGTGTTTGTGCACATTCTGCTGGGGAAGGCGAGGGGATGGAGCTCAGTTGAGCTCTGTATCCTCAACTCTGGTTTTTTTCAGCATTTCTTTTTCCCCCTCCGAGGAGTTAAATCTCCTTTAATCCCCGCTTTCCCTTGTAGATTTGTCCTGCCTTCTCCAGCAATAACACCCCTGGGATCCTGGCCCTGGGGCTGGGCTCGGGGGCTTGGGGTGACGGTGAAGGTTCAATTGCCAAAAGCAAACGCTCCCCAACCTCTGTGACTCGCTTCCCCCACGGACCTGATGATGCAATAAACGAACACACTTGTGTTTTCTCTGTGGGAATCTGGATGAAGACGCAGGAGAAAAGAAAATATCTTTAACAGTCTGTGTGTCATCTTCAACTTTATTTCCCTTCTTGCCCGGCATGGGTGCGCAGAGCTGCCCGCTCTGAAGCCATGGGCCACTCATTGCAAAGCCCCCAGCACGGAATATACCAAATATTCCTTAAAAATACGGCCGTGGATAACCCCCATCTCCCCTTTGCACAGAGCTGGATTGGATCTCTGCTTTTATACCTGCTGTTCAGCGCTTTGGATATAAATACAGCTCCGTTTTTCTTGGCTGCTCCAGGCGTGGCTTGGCTTCCTCCCTGCTCCGGGGCTTGCAGCATGACACGTGCGGAGCACAGCCCAGGCATCATCCTGCTGCTTTTTCTCTTGGTCACGGCGCTCAGGTGGCTCTGGATCTTGGGTTTTCCGTTTGGAAGGGGTTGGCAGGGGTTTTGCGGGGATTTGTTAATGGCTGGGAGGGTTGGTGGGAATATCAGCGTGCAGGGCTGAGCAGGGTCCGTGTGGGACCTCTTGTCGGACAGGGTCACGGGATGGTTTGGGTTGGAGGCGACTTAAAGCTCATCCGGTTCCAGCCCCTCCTGCACACCTTCCACCATCCCAGGATGCTCCAAACCCTGTCCAGCCTGGCCTCGGACACTCCCAGGGACGGGGCAGCCACAGCTTCCCTGGGCACCCTGTGCCAGGGCCTCCCCACCCTCACAGGGAGGGATTTCTCAGAGCTGCCAGTGTCTCTCTGGTGCCAGGCTGCCTGGCTGGGGGCGTCCCAGCTGGAGCCAGGCTGGGAATCTCCAGTGGAGCCTGACTCGTTCTGAGCCAGGTAAAATGTCCTTTTCCACCCTTCTCGTTGATATCTTATCATCCACGTGTAGTTCAGAGGGTCCCTTCCTGCAGCGCTGCCATCCTTCGGCCTAGGCCAGTGTCCAAGGAGAGCTTATTTATTTCCCTGTGTTAGATTCACGTACAGTACAAACCTTTGTGTCCCGAGCTGTTTGTGGAGCACAGAGGCGCTTCCTCTTCTCATTGCTCATTTTTAATCAATGGTTTTTGCTTACTCACCAACAGCAAAGCCACAGAGGGATCATTTCTTTTCCTTTTCTCCTTTATTAAACTCAAAAACCCCGGTGCAGGTACCGAAACCAACCAGGTGCTTGGAAAAAAGCCCTGATTTTCCTGCATGGATGCTTTGGAGACAATCAGCTGTGCCATGATTGGGACCAATTAAAGTCAAATGGCAGCAGCAAAGTGTGTGTCTGGTTCCTGGTGCTGCCTGAGAGCAGGGCTGGGGATTGCAGCCTCCGGGTTACTTTGCAGGCGAGCTCAGCCTTGCAGCAGCAGAACTGGATATTTTAAAATATAAAAAGCCCTTTCTGCACCCAGCCAGGTGCTCGGAAGTGTCCGGGTGCCTTTTGGTGGTGGGATTAGGCTTGTGGATTGAAGGACTTTGCGAAAGCTTTGCTCTTACTTAACAGTCAAAGCAGCTGGAGCGGCGTGGTCAGGAGGTGACACAGGGGACAGGAGAGGGTGGCAGTGACTTTTCGAGCCTGGCAGGTAACTTGGCATCAGAAAAAAGCTTTTGCATCAAAGCTTTTGCTGTCTGGCAGCAGCTTCACCCTTGTGTCCAAGAGGTTTTCCACGCACCATGCCTGGAAGCACAGCTGGCTCCAGACTTGGCGAGGTGTTCGCTCAGTGTGGCTAATTAAGGTCATTTTTGCTGTACCTAATTGATATCACGAGACTTTGATCCTGCTTGGCATGGTGGCAGTCCCTGGCAGGGATGGGGACATTGCTCTGCCAGTGGCTCCACTGCCCGGTGCTTTTTTTTTTTTGGCGGGAATTGTGGTGTTTCCATGCTCGTCCTGCAGCACCAGCTTGGCAATAAATAAATAAATAAATGAATGAAAACTGGAGTGGCCCCGCTGCTGGTGCCAACCAGGGCAGGGCAGAGCTGCAGGGAAGGTGCACAGCCCCCAAATCCAGGGCTCCTGCTCCCTGTGTGGCAGCAAAGCCGGGCTGCAGGGAGGTGCTGGCTGATGCATCAGAGCCTCTCGTGGGAGCTGGAAGCCTGGAAGTTTTTCCCTGCTCCTCCCTGCGTGGCAGCCCTTTTGGGGCAGGATGATCCTTGTCGGAGGTCCCTGTTCATGGTGCGGTTCCCTTGTGCTCCCAGCCTGGAGCCCTCACACCCAGAACTCACAATTCCCCCCCCTCCCTTCGGCACCGGTCGTTCGGGGTCACGGCTGCCGCGGAGAGGATGCCTTTGGAAAGGATGTGGTTCTGCTGTGTTTGCTTGCAAAGTTTCCTGTTTGAGTGTGGTTTCTCTTCCTCTGCTCATTCCCTGAGCGTCCAGGGGCTCAGCCCGTTTCCTGCTCCCAGCCCGGGGGGGGGACACGGTGCCCTGTGGATGTGTCACCAGCAGGACCTGGGCCTTCAGGATGTGTCTGAGAGATCAGCTCCACCACTGAGGATGGGTATTTGATTTAGTCTGCTCCTATTTGGGCTTAATTTATAAACTCTTTAGTGGGGGATGGAATCAGGGCTGGATTTTCTGGCGTGGAATAAGAACATTTCCCATCACTTCATTCCCTGGGAAAAAAAGAGGAGAAAGTGTGGCTATGAATAGCTGCACGAGGAAGGCTGTGCACAATAAAGACATTATGAAAAATATTACACTCATCCATATTGATTTTTGCTTTGTTTGCTGGCTGGCTCCTTTATTACCCTGGCAGAGCCATGAGCAATGTCATCCCAGCTCAGCTAATGAGAAAACATCAGCTGCTGCTGTCAGGCTGCCTTGGAAAGCCCCCTCCGTGGTCACTTTAAAAAGACCTGTTTGGAATGTCCAGCACAGGGAAATGCTGGGCTGAGAAGGGGCTGCTCTGGTTCCCAGCCCGGTGGTGATGAGATGGATGATGTGACATGGAAAATGTGGCACATCCTGGGGATGGGGCTGCACTGGGGGCAGCCTCCACTGTCCTCCAAAACCAGTGCCTTTTGCAGGATGGCTGAACCCAGCTAAAGGGGATTAAACGCCATCTTTCCCCAAATTTTGCAGGTGCCCTTTATTCAATGACCTCTCCTTCACCCTCCTGTCCCCCCAGGTAAGGAAATGTTTGCCAGTGCTTCATTTATTTTAAACTGACCCTGGTTCCCAGCAGCCAGGGCTGGAGTGAGCCCCGGGGTCTCTGGTGGGAAGAGATTGGGGCTGTCACGGAGAATGACGTGCATGGGGTTTGAATACCATTCATTAATTAGGATTTTCCAGTCCCTCTTCCAGGCTGGAGCAGCAACTCCCTTCATTAGCAAAGAGATAAACGCTCCCTGCAGCCAGCTCGGTGTGGTCCCAGAAACCTTCCTGGCTCCTTGCTGGAGAGCACGTGCTCAGCTGGGACCGGATTTACGGTTCCATCATGTATTATTCATCCCAAATAATATGTATTCCAACCCTGCCGTTGTGCAGGGCCAGGCAGAGCGATTGGAGGGGTATCTCCAACCTGTAAATCTTAATATTCAAAGCACTGACAGATTCTGTGTGTGTGTTTTTGGGGGGCACACAAGGAACCCTCCCTCTTACCAGAGAGGAAGGGGCGCACCCAAAATTAAATGTTTTACAAACAGCGTTTCCCTCAGGTGTTCAGAAGTGGTTTGTTCCATCAATTCCGGCCTGGTCGAAATATATCTGTTGGAAAAAATGTGGGAGCTTGCAGTTTGAGAGCATCTTGTTGGACTTGAGGTCATGATACTTGGTTATGGCCAAGGTAGAACCTGTCACTGAGTGTGGATTTCCTCGTTTGTTAGTGGGGTTATTTCTGATTGGGAAGAGGAAATAATCTTCCCAAACCCACGAGCATTTAATAAAACAATTATGTGTAAATATCTATTAGGAAATTAGGGCAGTGGAACTTTTTAAAGGGGGCATGCGTTGATTTATCTTAATCTTATAATAATTGATGTAAAAGGAAAAACCAGCAGTGAAAAGCCACCTTCTCTGCCATCGTGAAAATCTTTGTATTTCTCATAATGTCGTATTTACCCCCAGGACTAAATTACAGCTCGTGCAGCCCTTTTCTTTAACTCAGTAAATAAGATTTAGCTCCTGCGTGCGATCCACCTGTTTCTATGGAAACCGGGCTGGAGTGCCAAGCGAGCGGATTCGGCACCGGCCGGAGCGAGGGCGGCTCTGAAACCCACCCCAAGGCCTGGGTGGGCCCCCACTGATGCCTGGAGGAGCCAAAGGAAGGGGGTGCAGCTTGTTGATGTGATGCTGAACTCGCTCACGTGATGCCAGACTTGTCTGATCCCCTTAAAACTGATCCTAAGTTGATTTTCTTGGCTGCAATGAAGATCTCGCCTGTTTCGGAGCGGGAGAGGAGACGCTTTGGGCTGTATCTGCACACAGGGAGTCCCGATGCTCTGTGTACAAACGTGTGTGGGACACGGAGGGGTGCAGAGCTGGGGGGGCTGGTCCAGGGGATGGTCCCTGATGCTCCAGTGAGCCCTGGGCTGGATCCTGGGTGAGATGAACAAGGGGGAGTGGAGCTTGGCTCAGGGTTTCCCTTCAAGAGCAGAGCAAGCCAAGAAGACTTGCCTTTTGTAGTGAAAAAATGATTAAAGCGTAATTAATTTCTTAGACTTGGATAATGAAACATCTTTGTCTGCAGGCCCGAGGGCCCAAATAGGAGCATTTTTAATGTTATTTTTAGCAGTGCTGCGTTTTACGTGTCTCGACTCCCGTTCTTGTCGTGCTCAAAGTGGGAAAAGCCGGGCAGTGGGATCGGAATTAAAACCTCCAGCCTCTTTTTGCCATGTTTGAGATTAGATAATGCAACAAATCTGAGGTCTGCCCTGGAGACGGGGGTGTGTGGAGAAAACATCAGCTGGCTAAAACCACGGGGCCTCTCTGGTCGTCGTCCTCTGATATCAAAGCCAATTTTGCATCATTTTTTGATGTTCTAATGAAAAACTGGGGTGGAGGTTGGTGTTGCCTTACTCAGGGCCTGGACATCCCCTGGTCTTTCCAAGGCCGTTAGATTATTTCCATAATCCTTTAGGTATTTTTCTCACTGCTTTCCAGGCATTTGTCCCCTCTCTTTGCTGTGCTGGGATTTGAGAAGTGGGAAGGGGCTGTGGCAGCACAAGCCTGGGTGGAGAACGAACCCGATCTCGCTTGCACACCGAGATCTTGATGATAATGAGCATTAATAATATGTGAGAAAATTGGAGCAGACCCAAGGTTTAGCAGGAAGGACCAGGGAAGGATTTTTACTGGCAGCTCTCGGGTGATGAGGAGCATCAGCCAGCTCTTGCTGCCAGCACAGGAACCCCCCTGCTCTGCCCGGCTCTCCCAGGGAAGATGTTCCTTCCTTGCTTGCTGCAATTCCTGCCCTCGACTGGCTGTGGAGCTCATAAAATAGATTTTTCTGCAAAATGGTGCAGCTGGAGGCTTGTTGCATTCCAGTTTTGGGGTTTCTGGGATAAAAGATGTCGTGTCCTTCATCCCACGTGCCAGCCGGCTGTGTCCAGCTGTGCCAGAGGGGCGTGTGGAGCGGGGGAGATGTTGAGCTGGTTGTGGAGCCTCTCTTTTCATCGCCCTTTATTTTTTTGGCATTTCCTTCTTCGTTTCCATCATCCAAGTGCCTATTCCTTGCCTCAGCTAAGCCCCCTGGATGGCTGGTGGACCCTCCAAGTCAGAGAACCCCTCCCTGCCCCAGCCTGTGACCAGATCAGATCCTGGTGCTCACAGAGTGCGTTAATGAAGAATGGGGCAGAAACGAAATCCTGCATCTGGAGGTTTTCCCTTTCTTTCAGCCTCAGGCCCTTCTGTAATCGTAATGGAAAAAACCCCCTCCCTCCCCATCCACCTATCCTTTATTGGAAGTGCTAAACAGCCATCTTCAGCGATTTTTTCTAATAAAAGGATGTCTGTTAAACAGAGCCCCAGAGAGCCAAGCTGCTTTACAGGGAGCTGTTTGAACTGCTTTCCGTGCTGGCTTTTTAATATCGTTTAATACAGTTCTGGCCCTTTTTCTGCATAGTTTTTCCCCATCAAAGCTTATCGTTCCCACTCTGTTGTCTGGCTGTCACGCAGCTTTAGAGGGGGTTTGGGAAGGGGAATGGCACACGGAGCAGTGGAGAGCTCCGTATTGACATCCCAAAAGCGAACTCACCGGTGACTGTGTCCGGTGGGGTGGGGAAACGCTCTGAAGTTAAAATCCCAGTGCCAACAGGCGTGGAGCACCCCAGCTGCTCGCTTAACAGGTTGCACTGGCTTATTTATTTATTAGTAATTGTATTTATCCGCAGTTTTTCCTGCAGCGAGGTGTCAGTTACAGCCCGATGGCACCGCGCAGCGCAGGAGCAGCTCCGGGGACAGATGTGGCCCCAGGCAAACCCCAGGAACACAGATGTGCTGTAGGGCCAGTAGCCAGAGAGGAGAGGTGGGGATTTCCACAGGTCTGAATCCCGCCTCAGAGCGGGTGAACAGCACTGGGCTCTCCGGGATCATTCGGGAGATGCTGTTGGAAAGACACAGTCGGATGCCAGCTTGCTTTGTGGGATCCATGGATGGGCCTGGCTGGGCTTCCTCTTCCAATATTTCATTTAAAATTCTCTCCCAGGCTGTGGGATGTGCATTTGTTTGAGATGAAACCCAGCAGAGCCTGTGCTGCTCTGGGTGACAGCAGCTGGGACCCTTTGCCAGGGTGTGGGGTGGTGGGAGAGCCCCTGGGTTTGTGTTTTGGCACCTTCGTTTCTCCCGCAGGAAAGGTGCTCCGGTTCCTTAGGAAGGACAGGGAAAGGTTCTTGTGTGGATTGGAGCAAACCAGTGAGCAGGGAAGGGGCCAAGGGCACTTGGGAGCCCTTCTCCCAAGGGTCCAGAGGAGAGCTGGGACCTGCCCGTGCCCTGGGAGCCTTTGGCAGTGCAAAAGCTGCTGGGAATGCTGTCAGGAGCAAGAGAGGGGATGGATGTTTAATTAATTTAGATCATTTCTATCATGAAGTGATTGGCTTGACAAGGGAGCAGGGAGGTTGGTCCCAGGATCTCTGCTGGAGTCACTGGAGGGGAGGTGACCCCCAGCAGGCAGTACACAGCCCCTGAGGGAAATTCCCATCAGAACATCCCTGGGGATCTGTGGGGAAGCAGCTGCAGGGCCAGGAGGGAGTGAAGACATCACCGAGTGCACTTGGCAGCTCCATGGAAATATCTCCAGCTCTGTGTGTGTCTGATTGCTTTAGATGTGTCCCATCCCTTCCTCATCCACCATTTTCTGTTGGGGCTGGGACCCCTGACCGGGGCTGGGATGAGGAAATGAAGAGATCCCGTATTTTATAGGAGCAGAGTGCAATGTACAGCACCTGCTGGTGCCAGGGCTGGATGAGAAACTGCCCGTACTGGGGGCAAACTGGGATAACCCCGGCTCAACCCCACTCCCACTGGTGTTTAGGTGTGAGGAACGAGGGTGAGAGGCAGCCAGCTGGGATTGTGCTTTTTAATGGAGGCATTCCAACACAAATAGCTTGGATTGATGGAGGTCTTAATAAACACTGAATTCTTTTGGTACAGGGCTCATCAGCTCCTACCCAGAGCTTTATAGATATCAGCACCACCACCTCCCACCCTGCAAACATTTATTGCTGATCATACTCCACATCTGCAGCAGAATAAAGCACTTGATGAAAAATACATCAGTGGGACCTTGGTTGGCAGGGGGCTGCCTCGCTATTCCTGCTGTGATAACCAGCAGGGACATTCCCCTGGGTTTTCCCTGGATGCTGCAGTGATGACAGTTCTGTCTTTCTCTCTCTCTTGACCCATCAGCTCCCCCCTCTTGTATGCTGGGCTCCCTGAGCCGCTGCTGGATCCCAGGGGGATCTGGGGGCACAGGTCTGGGCAGCGTGGTCAGGAAAAGGCTCCATGCACTGGGCATACAGTGGGAGAGGAGTAAAACATGGGAGGGGGTCCTAGCAAGTTCTGGGGTGGCAAATTCACTGGTGGGTGCTGATTGGACATTTGGGAGGGTCTTTTTTTTCCCACTGGAGCCCATTTGTCCCCTGTCCAGAGGCACCACCAGGATGCTGCTGCTGGGAGAGGAAACTTGGCTTTTGTGTGACTTTCAAGGTGCGTGTGAACACTCTAAGGAGAGCCCAGATCCCTGTTCACTTCATGGGTCAGCACACATCACCCCTGGGATGGTTTTTCCTTCGAGGTGTGGCTGGAAGTGGGGTCGGAGGAGTGGTGGGGGCACGGAATTCCTGTGCTCCAGCACAGGCAGCCGCTCCTCCTGTTTGCATCCAATTCCCCAAATCCACTGACCAGTCCCACCACTCCAAATCCCATTCCCAGCCAGCAAGGGGGAGGGAGTTTGCTCAGCTGAACATTCTCTTTGCGGACGTAATTTCCTCATAACCATCCATACGTTGTCAAACCATCCTTTTTTCCTTTTATTTTTTTTTCCCCTTTTAGCCCCTCAAACACGTGATTTTTATTTCTCCAGCTGTAAAGCCGAGCGTGTGAATGTTAAATTGTTAAATAAGTCAAACATAATTATTCAAGTACCCGGCATAATGCGTTTCAGGAGTGCGGAATCTGAAATCCGACACGACGCGCGCGGGCGAGCGCTTTTGTGGGGATTGTACTCCTGAGGGGGATGTCATTTTGACAAGAATATATTTTCCCCCTTTCACAGCCTGTCTCGTACTGTCTTGATGCTTTGGTGGAAGTCTCATCCGCGTAGAGTTGATTTTGATGGGGAATTATTCAAACCTTTCAGATCCGTCCCCGTGGACTGGGTTGCTCGGCGGGCTGATGGGATGATAGCGGTGAGGAGCTCGGGGCTGAGTGCCTGATGTGAAATAAAAGGTTTTTCCTTTCACAAGGCTTGGTCTGAGCCGGTTATCTCTTGGTAAATGCTATCAAAAGCTATTTTCTGCAGTCCGAGCACATCGTCTACATCTGGCCAAAATATGGCATGAAAGAAAGATGTTTTGAACAACGAACGGCCTTAATAGCAGATGGGGAAAGAAGTCATTAAAACTCAATTTTCAGGGACTTTTTTTGGGCTTTTTTTAAAATCCAAAATTGGAAAATAATTTGTTTGTTTGTGTCTGTAAAGGAAACATTGCCTTTTTTCATCGGACAAAGCTAAAATGCTCCTCAGTATGGATCAGAGCAAGAAAGCCTTTTCTCCTTTCTCTGTCCCGCTCCTCAGTTTTGAGTTTTACACCAGGCTGAGCTTTTCCTCTGGGAGTTCCAGACATTGCTGCCATCAAGCACATGTGGTTATTTGCAGCGCGGATTTTCATGCCCCGCATGAGGCACCTGAGCAGGGGCTCACCCTGAGTTTTGGGGATTTTGTGCTACATAAAATGCTCTGTTCAGTGGTAACTCAGTGGTGCTGGTTGTGAAGTCTGTAAGACTTTAATGTGCTCTTACTGGCAGTTAGAAAATGCCACGAGAGCCAGCTCAGACCGAATCCCAGTTTCCTGTTCCCTTCCCACAAGTAAACACTTGTCAGGCGCTTCCAGGAGCTCCACAGGACAGAAACCAGTTTTACCTGTTTTGTTACAAAATCTCTTTGTTCTGGACAGGAGCCCCAGGGAGGAGTTTTCCCTGACCTGCTCGTAGCTGAGGTGACAGCAGTTATTTCTCTGATCTCAGATTTGCACCGGTGGCCTTTGGGATGCAGTTTTGGGTGTTGATGTTTATCGATAGCGCTGCCCAGAGCTCTGCCCTGCTGGCACCAGTAATTCCGGTTCCTTTTTTACTGTTTTTCCCTGCTGGGACCCTCATCCCCTCCTGCACAGGGCGTTGTCAAGGACTCTCATCCATCTTGATGACCTTTATCACCATCGTGTGTTCAAACCTGAGCCCTTAAAACCATCAGGGGGCCGTGGTGATGAGAGCCCGCATTAACACATGGATAAATCCCTTTATTTTCCCTCCCCCTGCAACCCCAGGCTGACCACAGTGCACGGCCCAGCTGCTCTTTGTCTGTGAAGTCTGATGGAAGGGCTGGGAGAAGGAGCACGTGGTGGTTCAGGCCACGTTCCCCTTTCTCCCTGTGATGATGTGTGAGTGTGTTTTTGGGATTTTCTCTCCTGTAGCAAGGCTGGCTCTTCCCAGCCCACCCCATCTGAACGGCGCGTGTCGAAATTCCTCAAAGCTCCTGCTTGCTGCGTGTTCCACACTTGCTCAATCTGTTCCTATTAATTTTTAAACGCGTTTTTAGCGGCAGATAAACAGCTGGTGACACTTCGGGAGCCGCTGAGGAGCTGCTGTGACGCTCCCAGCGCTGCACACCGGGCTGGGGGATGCGGGCACGGCGCCGGGGGCGTCGGGATCCCTTGGGATGCAAACACCCTGTGTGTGCCTCTTCCCTCCCCTCCCCGGTGAGGATGGAGCTCTCCAGCTGCCGCTTTGCCTTCCCTGCTGTTTTAAACCATCCTGCCTCGCTGCAGGTCCTGAGCAGAGCTGAGCTCCCACTGGAGGATCCAGCTGGGGAATCTGCCTGAGCATCCTTGACAAAGCTATTTACATTCCTTAAATCACTGACTGAAAACATCATGCCTGACTCCTTTCTTTCTTGGAGACAGCCAAGATCTAATCTATGATATTTTTTCCTTTTTTTTTTTTACAGCTGTATGGATTTGTTAGGCCTGAAGGGAGCCTTAGATCATCTTGTCTTGCCCTCTGTTCAGTAGTGACGGTGGAAATCCATCCAGCTTCCCTTTCCACCCTGTAATTTGTGAGCTGTGTACACCCTGTCAGAGGAGCCAATATTTTGGATGTCTTTTCAGTGCTTTTCTGGGCCCCTTTGCAGTGTGCTGGGAGTGCTGCACGTTTCAGTCACCCCCGGAGCAGTAAATGTGCTGTCTGCAGAGGCAGAGCAGCGACTAAATTTAACATCCTCAGTCAAAGCAAAGCACTTTGTGGGTATATTTATCCACTGTCACAGGATGAGAGGAAGGGAGGTGGTTTCTGAGCATCCCTGGAAAATGCCTTGTGGGTTGCTGCTGCCTCTGCCCCAGGCTCCTGCCTTCCTGCAGGTGGAAATGCATTAATTGGTATCATAGGATTAATAAACGGAAAACATATGGCAGTGTCAGAGGTCTCTGTCCGATGGGCCATCCTCTTTGGAAAGCCCAGACCAGGAATTTACCTGCCCAGGGGCAGGAGACTGCTCCAGATAGCGAGTTTTGTCTGGAAACCTCTTGATGCTTCCAGTTAATCATGGATTTGGGAAATTCAGGGCTTGCTATTTTGAGAACTGAGTCAGAGAGGAAGCGAGGGTTGTTTCTGCGCTTGGGATGTGATTGATGGAAAACCCTTCCTTTATTTCTGAAATAACATTTATTTCTGGAAGGTATTTCACCAGCGAAGCAGAATCTGTAATAAAATAAAACCCAATCCTTTTATCTCATTCAGGGAGGGCAGGGAAGAGGAGGAGCAGCATCCTTGCTGCACACGGATGTCTTGGCTCTGCTGCTGCACTGCACAGCCTTGAGAGGTTTCATTTCTGTCAAACATGGAATAATTGCAAAGAGAAAAGCTCTTGGTAGTGTTTGTTTGCCTGGAAGAGTCATCCTTTCCCAGGTTCTCTTCCTTTTGAAACAGTTCTTGGAAAATTGGGAGACTAAAACACCCAAATCAGGAGCTCTGATGCTCAGCACCGGCCCCTGATTGTAGCTTTTTCTTATGGAATAAGAATTTATACATTTGTAGGCTTAGTTTTTTTCCCCCAAAATGATGCAAACTGACAGAAAAAGGTGAGCTGACCTTGCCTCAGGAGCTGGGAATTTCTCCTCCCTGCCCTCAGTCTTCTGAACATCCTGGTTTAGCTCCTGCTGGCTGCCTGTTTTTCTAGGAATTGGGAATTGAGCACAGTTGTTTTCCAGGAAACCCAGAGGTGACTACTTTTGAGACTGACAAGAAGTGACTGAGGTGTCCAACTGGGTAACGCTGATGGAGGGGTCGGGCCAGCAGCAGAATCTTGGCACATCCCTCCGGTTTAGGTGTGCAAGACGGGGGAAATTGGTGGATAGAAAGAGTCTGCTGAAAATACATGAGGAATTTCTCCTTATCATCGTGTGTGGAGCAGCTGAAGGTTCAACCAGAGCATCCTGCAGCTTTGGATGGTTTTCTTTCATTTCAAGAGCAGTGAATTCCTGTGAGGGCTTTACGTGGCTCCCAATAACCTGGATAAATTAGGCATTTGTTTCTGATGTGAAATCTTCCATACCCTCTGGACAGGAGGAGGGAGCAGTGGGAATATTCTCCTGCCTGCCTCCATGAGTGGCAGCCTCCATCACTCCCTCCTTTCCTTGGAGAAACTTCGGAAGGGGGCAATAACAGCAGCTAAATTGGCAATACTGGGGGGTTGAAGTTCATGTCAGTTCTTTTCCAGACTTGCTGGACGCTTGCAGACGTGGTCAGGAAATGGGTAAATGATTCCCTGATTGATTACATGTCTGAACGTGGCTTTGTGGGATTTGGGAGCCTCTTCCAGCTCGGGAGGAAGGGGTGGGAGCCAGAGTCATAATCTGAACTAAAGTTTCCCGGGTATAGAAAGGAGAGATTTGCATCCTTGTGCCCCACACCTGAACTGTTGTAGGATGCTCGAGGTGATCTTATCAAGGGTTTTTAGTTACTTAGGAAACCAGGAGCTTGTACTGGCAAACGATCCAGGATGAAGCTGGAGCTCAGTAGCACGAAGAGATGTCTCAGTTTGAAGAGCAGTTTTGAGGGTCCTGGAGCAGCCCCGGGTGATGTGATGGGCTTTGGTCGTGTGTCCAAGTGTCCCCAGTGCCTGGAAAATGGGTATTTAACAGGCTGAGTTAAATATGAGTTAAATGTTAGTGCTGATCTGGGGCAAGGGGGCAGCTCAGACCTGGGTGGCTTTGGGGGATTTTTGCCTGTAATGATGATAAACACAAGTTTACAAGGTGCTTCTCCTCCCTGGAGTCTGGGAGAGGATTAGGGCTCAGGAAATGAACTTCATCCTTCTTTCCTTTGCTTCTCTTCCTGCTTTTCTTCTTCCTGAGTGTTTCTGCTCAATGTCACTCTGTGTTTTGAGGAGCTTGGGAATGGGGGGATCGGGCAGAGGAGAGCCCCAGCCCTCTCCTGGTTGTGTGTTCCCAGCCTCATGGCTGTAATTCCCAGCACATCAAGTTCTTTTGCACCTTCCTTCTCTTCTGAGCCTTCTCCCCTCCTTTTTTTAAACTTGAAGCTGTGAAAGTGAAGATGTTTCATCCAGGTGGATCCGTGCTAGTGCAGGAAGCTTGGAGCAGCCCCTCTGTCTGCGGAGCCAAGTGGGATTCCTGCTACAAGCCCTGACTCCGTGTAGCTGCAGGGAGAGAAACTTCAGTGGGAAAGGTCTCCCACCCCTGCAGACACAGCAGCTCCAGGTTTTGAACAAATCAAAGCAGCAAATCCCAGGCAAATTCTAAAAGCTGCCTTTTACAGAGCACTTGAAAAACTCCTGTTTGCTTCCTGCCTCTTTTGTGTACGTTGGAATTACAGGAATTTCTTTGAGCTTAAACGAGTTTTTCTCCTGATTTGTTAAACACAGCTGGTCTCAAACGGCTCCTGATGGTTGAGCTCCTGCAGCAGGAGGGCTTTAGGAGGGACTTTGCTTCCGAGAGGCTCCCTGGGGCAGGGCTGACGCTTTGCAGGTAGGATGGGGGGAGTTCAGTAGAGCTGCAGGATGCGTCCAGGGCTCAAAGCCTGAGGAATCAGTGGAAAAGCTTCCTCTGCCTTCAGGGCTTGGAGCAGGGAGGTCTCTGAAGTGTTAAGCTGCAGGTGCCTCCCTTGAAGTGGGATGTTCTCATTCAGTGGGATGGCTCCAAAACCAAACCCCTGGGTGTGGCAGGGTGGGACAAACCTGTCCTTGCTTTGTCCGCCTGCACATGGGCTCTGGAACTGCTCCTGGCCTGACACTGGAAGGGATTTAAACTTCCCTGGAGAAACCTGTGTTGGAGGCTGTGGCCCTGCCAGAAGCTGGGGGCTCTGCAAAATGCAAAAAAAAAAAAGGCTTTTAAACACTTTCCTTCGTGTTGTTTTTATACACGGCTGCATTTTTTCCTTTAGCACCTGGGAAAATGATGAATGAAATCAGGCAAGGAGAATTTTAAGCCCTCTCTCTCTCCAGTAGGTAAATTGCCCTTTGTGTAAGTGGATTGGTTTCATATGGATGCTTCCAATTTCTCCTGCACATGCAAAATGTTCCTAAACCTCTTTTTTTTTTTGGTGCTCCATATGTTTTGCTCTGAGCTCCCAGCTCCCTTTCGGAGCCAAGCGGAAATGGGAACCCGAAGGTATGTGGAAATCTGTAATATTTTCTGCTTACATCCCAGGCCTTGATCAAAAGGGATTAAACTTAATACAGATTAAAGCCAGTTTCTTGGAAGCAGGTTTGGGTATCCGTGTTTTGCGTCTGACTAGCTGTTTTTTCCATCTGTTTCGACAAATCCAATCAATACTGGGGGAGGGAGGGGGGATGTGTTTGCAGGAGAGCCTCTCCTTGCAGCATGCAAGGAGCCCTCGGCTGGAATTCACTTGGAATACCTCAGGGTAGAGCTGATGAAAGGGCTGGGATGGGGTGTGCTGGCTGAGGTGGCGGCTTTTGAATTTAGAGGCTGGTCATGGAGTGATAAAACCACACAGTGGTTTGGAAGGGACATTAAAGCCCATCTTGTCCCGCCCCCTGCCATGGGACACTTTCCACCAGCTTTTGTGGCTCTGGGCTTCCTCCAGCAATTCCAGGGGTGGGGCAGTCACAGCTTTTGTGGGTGACCTGTGCCAGTCCAGTGCAGAATTTCAGGTGTGGGGACAGCCCAGGTGACAGCTGTGAGCAGAGCCACGCTCCTGTCTCATCCTCTACCACCAGGAATGAACGTGAGCTGCTCCTTTTCCGTGCTCTGCCTGTGCTGAGCGGTTCTTTACTTTGGGTGCAAATAATCCCTAAGGAGCTGCTGCCTCTGACAGGGGCTTTTCCCTGGAAAAGTTTGCGTGGCTCTTTTTGAGTCACAAGATGAGGGGTTTGCTCATCTTTGGGCACCCTGAGTTATGGGCTGGGGTCAGAGAAGGACCTGGAGCCCTTTAGCACGAGGAGGGGATGAGGTTGTGGAGCAGGTGACCCACAATCTGGGGAGGAAACTTAATTAAATCTGACTGAATTCAAATGTTTAGCAGGAGCAGCTGATTTCTGGACAGAGTTTAGCCTGTCCTGGTGTTCCCTGTGGTGTAAGACAAATACTGGAGCCATTTTTGGGGTTGTCTGGCCATCCTCTCCTTTTGCATCAGTGCTGTGGGGTCAGGAGTTGTCTGCAGGACCCTTTCCCCTGAACATTCCTGGTTGATACCTCCATGGAAATCACAGCTACAATAATTATAACCACCCTGCTTAGCATGGAATGAGCTCTGAGCCTTTTCTGAGCCTTTCTCCAAAGCCCACAGAGATCCATCCAGAGCATCACGGCCAGGGTTTGGACCACCTGGAAACACAGAGGCACAGTGAATTCTGCTCGGGGTGGCTGCCATCCCATGGGAATGATCCTGCTGGTGCTTCCTTCCCACGCACCTTGGCACAAGGTGTCTTTGTGGCAGCTCGGTCCCATGCTCAGGGCTTTGCAGACCGCCCGTGTAAACCTATTACCAGCCTTTGAAGTTAATTAGTGGGTTTAGGGATTTTTTTTTGCCTTTCTCCTCCCTTCCTGCCCCCTCTTTCCGGGCCAAGTGCCCAGCACAGCTTGGTGGCTTTCAGCAGGGACTCCGCCACTTCGTGCGAGGTCGCAGCCGTCAGCGCCCGCGTCCTCCCACGTGTTTCACACCTTCCCACGCTCCAGCTCCCTCCTCTGCTGCTCAGAGCTCGGCATCCTTCCAGGTTCATTAGGGAACGGCCAATTAGGGGCAGAGGGAAGGAGCTGGGCAGAGCAGAGGGGCTGTGTTGGGGTGTGGAGCGAGGAGCTGTCACAGCCACCCAGGGAGGTTGGCTCTGTGCTCACCTGCTCGAGGCACCTGAGCCAAACTCCTGCTGGAGCCGGTTTGTTTGTGGTTTTCCCCCCTCTAATTTGCAGGAAAAAGCCCAGTTCCCCGGCCTCATTACCCTCCTTTCCCGAAGGACACGCTCCTTTTGTAACCATCACAAAGCCATGCAAAGGAGCCCTCTCCAGTTACATGCTGGATTTTTTCTTAAGAGGCAATTCTGTAGTATCTCGAGTGGAGGGAAGCAGCCAGCCCTCAGCTCAGAGTTCCAGTGCTCAGGCGTTTCTGGGAATCCTCCTTGTCTCTGGGAATCCGCTGGGAGGATGCTGAAATCCCAGCTGCAATAAAAGGGAAGCTCTTATTAGTTTCTTCTCCCTGCTGGCTCCCTCTGCCCAAATATATTCCATATTGCACTGAGCAAAGGCAAAATTCATCTGACTTGTGCTTCACAGGTCAGCAATTCCCAGCCTGTGCTGGGGTGCGCTGGGATTGTGTGAAAAATGAGGGATCAGTGTGCTGGGCAAAGCTGGGGAGGTGACACAGCACCCTCGGGCAGTGGTGGCACCTCAGAGCCTTGGAAAGAAATGGGGAAGTAGTTGCAGAGGGAGAGAAATACAAGGACAGCTCTCCAGAAGCCTTGGGAGTCACAGGGGTGGGAATATGTGAGTAAAATTCAAAACCTCAAGATCAACGTGTGCGAAAGATTGCATCCTTCTCCTGCACCTTCAGAAACCTGGGGTTCTGCCCAGGAATTCTGTTAAACTCAGTCTGGGCTGGATCTCCCGGGCTCTGTCCCGTGGGGATCTCCGACAAGACCAAGGTGCTTTCTCCTTTCTTTCATGGAGTGCCATGGAAGTTCAGTCCCACACCCCTCTGATCCCTGATTTCTGTTCCATGTGTTGCTGCTGGAATAGTTTCACTTAGTATTTAATTAATGCTGTTTTGTGTCCTGCAGAAATGGGAGATGGGCTGGGGTCACCTTAAACCCCAGCGTGGTGGCACAGCCTGGTGACTTATCTCCAAATCAGCCTTCAGAGGTGCTGCCAAAGCTTGTCCCAGAAGTGGTTTTTTGGATATCAAGGCTTTGGATTTTCCTTCCTTTTTTGCCTTTCTGTAATTGGCAAGTTCTGGGCAAATTGATGGGGCCAAGCTGAGCCAGGGAAAGTGGAGATGTGGGAAGGAAAGAGGAGGAGGAGGAAGAGGAGGAGGAGGAGGAGGCGGAGGAGGAGATGGCCACTCACCCCTGCACCTCTAGCTGAGCACTCGGGGGTTTTTCCTGTTCAGGAGCAGATCCTGGGGACCCTCTTGTCACCTCCTCGTCGTGCCACCCACTCTTACCCAGGAGCTTTGCCACAGCACCAGATCTCTCTTGCTCAGTCCCATGCTGGGTGCATAAAGATGCAATTTCCCTGTCTCTCCTGTTGAATTCTCCTCTCTGGCAGAGATGTTTGCAAGGGCAGCATCTCTCCAAAAGCTCACGCGGGGTGGGCCTGTCCTTGCCCCAGAGCAGGGGTTGTCTGTCCCCAGGCAGGAGGGGAGCACGTGGGGGCTCACAGGCAGCTGGGTTGGGCTCGCAGCAGGCCCAGCCCATCATGCCCTGTGAATCCCCAGAATTTACGGGAAAACAGCTGTTTCTTGTCACACAGAGTCCTTCCCAGGCCGTGCCCTTGCCTTGGCTTTGTCTGCACATCCCCTGAGCCCAGGGTGTCTGTGCCAGGCTGCTGAGCTTGCCCCAGACTCTTGGCTTTGCTGGGCATGGCCCTCACAATCCTCTCACCCAGTGCCCTGAAAACTTCCAGCCCCCGTGGGTGCTGCTGAACTCTCCCCAAGGGCTGAGCCCTCCCCAAGGGCTGAGCTCACTGCCCCGACTATTCCAGGGCCATCAAATGAATCTCTGCGCCGTGCTCTGCTGGAGGCTCTTTCCCAGCTCATCTCTCTTGGCTTTGGTGTTGGCTCACTGGAGAAACCGCTGGGTTTCTCCCCGCTGAGGTTTTTAAAGTCCCATCAAAGCCAGCTCCTCGCTCCAGTCGCCGCTCTCACATCAAGATAATAAAAGAACCCGAATGAGGCAGCGGCTCAGCAGCCGTGGCGGAGGAGAGAGCCCATTAAGGAGCAGAATAACTCTTTATTGCTGTTGTATTAGAGGAACTCAGCAGCATAAAGCAGGCGCTGGAGTTTCAGGGCATTAATTCCTGCCTTTGGGAGCTGTGGGAGGCGTGGGGAGCAGGGCTGTGGCCGGGCTGGTTTGTGGCTCTTGGTGCTTCTCTGTGTTGGGCTGCTTTGCCTCTTCTCTTCTTGCCTTTGGATCCTCTCTGTGTCCTGGGAAAGTGAGGGACTTGCCCTGCCCTGCCCCTGGCCAGGAGTGTTTGCTGTGGGGTGGGGACAGAGGAGCAGAGACACCTCTGGATGCACAGACATTGGGGCTTAGGGACCCTAAAGACACGTGACAGTGTTCCCGTTATTCCTCAGCTGTCCTGTGATGGGAAAAGACAAACTGGTGTCTTAAAAATGGGAGGTGGGGTGTGTGCATCTGGCTAACTTACGGTGGTGTGACAGAGCGCAGAGATTTTCTGGCAGTAGCCATAAATCCACCTGAGTTGTTCTTTTCTCCTCCATGTAAGGGAACAGTGCTGGTTTTGCAGCGACTGCTCACTGGTGTAAGGCTTCATGATTTCAGACATGATGCCAGCCCCAAAGAGCCCCAAATAAACCTGTTAAAATCCTACACAAGCCCTGTTCCCCCTGGAAATCAGCAGTGGCTTTGCCCAGTGATTCAATATTTGCATCCCCAACACGTAATGTGGCCAAATCACGGGTTTAATGCAAAACAGTGATGGTTTAATAACGTTGTTTTTAAAAGCCCATCAAACACATGCTGTAGCTTAAAGCAGCACTTTACAGCTCATGGGCTTCACCACCCTTGGGGCTGGGGAAGAGGAGGAGCTGCCAGAGCTCTGGGACCAGCAATAAAGCAAATGGAAGAGGCAGTCAAGGATCCCTGGTATTTGTTGGAGGAGTGAAGAGGCTTTGCCATGCCCAGACTGCCCCATCTGTTGCACGGTCGTTGTGGTGAAATACAGGGACAGAAGCCCGGACACACCATCACAGCAAAACTTCCCTGGCTTTGATCTGAAATCCTTATCAAATAGGTATCAGCCCAAATCCACTCAGCTGGCACCTCTCCAGAAGCTGGATGCCAGCAAATACCACACCTGGCACGAGTGGGAATGGGAGGAGAAGCTGTGGCATCCCTGGGCAGACGAAGTGGAGCCACAGGGGAAATCATCCAGGCAGGCACTGGGAAATGCTCAAAAGAGTTGTCCAAACCAGTTATGACTGAGTAGCCTCATCCTCAGCAGGCAGCTGGGTGGATGTGGTCAGGCTGAGAGGATGGGTGCAGGAAAATCTGTCTGATTTGATCCCTTCATGGGGCCGTGCCCACCCTTGGCACCCCAGGAAAACGTCACACCACGTCTGATTTCCTCCTGCCCAGCCAGGCCTGGTGCTCTTCTCAGGTACCAGGTTGTATCAGGAGGTGTTGATTTAAGGAATTCCCCAGCAGATTCCCAGGATGCAGGCCTGGATTCTCCTTGTCCAGGGAAAAGGGCTGGTTTAGTGTTTGCTGTTTAGGGTCCTGCAGGTTTGTGCCCTAGGCAAGAGCGCAAATAACTGATCCAGAGCAAGCAGGTTGTGGTTTGTGTTCCCCTCACACTCGGGGCTCTTCTGGTTTTCCAGGGCTGGTCCAGCCCAGGTCCAAACCATGGGACAGGGATATGTGGAGGAGATGGGAGGCTGGAAGCTGCCGGTGAGACCTTGGTTTGCCAATGCCAGGTTGTGCCCAGCCCGGGGCGTGTGTGCAGGTGGCTGGGAGGTGCTGGGAAGTGCCCAGGCGTGCAGGGAGAAGAGCAAACAGGAGCTGACCAGCCACGTGCACCAGTGGGAGAAAATACAGGGTTCTCCAGCACCTCAGGCTGGAGGCAGCTGGATCAAATCCTCCTTGCCCTCAGGACTGCTTTCCTTTGAGCATTCCTGTCCCTGGGACTGTTCCCACTTGTTTTTTTATTGTGGGATGCCATTACCCAGCTCGGAAATGGTATCTCTGCGTTCCTCCCGTGCCACGTGTTCTCCAGCCCAGCGGGCTCAGTTTGTTTTCTCAAACCTGAGAGAGATGATTTGAGAGTTTTTCTGGTTGCTCAGAGATACCATCAGTTTGTCTCTGCTTTTGGGGTCAGCTTTCTGCCTGAGGCTGGGGATGTTTGGCCTGAGGATTTGTTTTGCCCTTTAGGAGTTTAGGGGCAAAGCACGGAATGACTCCGTGTAATTCCAGGCTGTGAAACCTTCTCTCCCTGGCAGGGGATGTGCAGAGGTGGCACAGAGAGGTCTCTGCCCAGAGTTATCAGTGTTGGGCAGAGCTCCTGATTTGCTTAGAAGCAAATCTCTTGTTTGTTCTGGGAATGCTCAGTGCTGGCTGTGAGCCCTCAGCTCATTCTCGCTCCCAGGGTCACTCCTGGAGTGCCCAGAGCTGGGAAGTTCCTCCTGTGCAAAGTGTTCTCCAGCCCAGCTGGGTCAGTTTGTTTTTTCAAATACAAAAAAGTTTATTTTAGAGTTTTCTAGATGCTCAGAGATTGTTTATCAGCCATAAACAATGCCAGAGGAAGTAGAAGAGCAGTGAATATAATAATTTATTTTCTATTTGGCTTTGGTTTATTTTAAAATCCATAATTCCTAAAAGAAAGTGTTGGTAGTAAGGAAGAAAAGTGGTGAATTTCTTATTGCAGTGGTGTGGCTCTTGTGGTTTTTTTTATACTTTTCAAAAATCCCATTTCTTTACTCATTTTGTTTTTTTCCAAAATGACTAATGAGTGTGAGGAACCCACTTTGAGTCTTGATTATTTTATTTTATATCTTATTTTATTTTATTTTTTTATTTTTATTTTTATTTTTATTTTCTTTCTTTTCCCCATGAAGTGCAGAACTTGGTGCCTTTTAAAACCTGAAATCACATGCGGGGCCCTCGTGCCTCGCTTTGTGGTGCTGTTGTTTTGCAGCAATGATGTCTCTGCTCACTAAATGATCACCTCGGTGGCTGGATTTAACTCGTGCCCATAAATACAAGGCACACTGGAACTTCAGGAATGTGAAGAGCATCCCTCACTTGTCATGGCAAAACCACCAGAAATTTCCCACTAACCCTGTGCTGGTAGAAAAAAGTGTCTGTGCATCCCCTGCATTTTGTACCTTTCTATTCCTATTTATATTCCTGCCATCTTATTGTCAGTGGGATGTTATATATAGCTTTTATGGTAATTTTGTCTGCTGAATGCAGTTTCCAGGGAGGAAATTGCGTTGAGAAATGGGTGAAGAAGTAATAATAATAGCAATAATCTGCATAAGCCCCTGTTGTTAAAGCCCACAGCCCTACATCTCCTGGAAGAAAAATGCACAGATAAGAGAATAGTTTTCCAAACAACAACTTGAAATGACTTGGAGAGGGACTTTAGACAAGGGCATGGAGTGGCACAGGAAGAGGGGAAATGGCTTTAAACTGCCAGAGGGCAGGGTTAGATGGATATTGGGAAGGAATTGTTCCCTGTGAGGGTGGCGAGGCCCTGGCACAGGGTGCCCAGAGAAGCTGTGGCTGCCCCAGCCCTGGAAGAGTCCAGGGCCAGGTTGGAATATCTGTTTTGGGTATGTCCTGGTATTCCAGAAGCAGGGAAAAGCCTCAGCTGAGATCAGGGACCCTCGTGCTGCCCTGTGGGTGTGGAACAGATCCTGCCTGGCCTGACCGAACACGAGAGTCAGAAGCTGGGCCTGGGTTTGCCTGCAAATACGAAGCTCTTTTACAGCGGAAAATGAGACACAGTTTAGCAAACACTTAAGGGCCGACTTGCTTTTAAGAACGTTGTTTAATCCTGTTGAAATTGAGAGGATTACTTATCCTTAAACGCGTGCTTAAGCACTTCTCTGGCTGGGGGCTGGGATCTGTGAGGAGCTGGGATCTGTGAAGGGCTGGGATCTGTGAGGGGCTGGGATCTGCGAGGGGCTGGGATCTGTGAGGGGCTGGGATCTGTGAGGAGCTGGGATCTGCGAGGGGCTGGGATCTGNAAGCTGGGATCTGTGAGGAGCTGGGATCTGTGAGCAGCAGGGATCTGTGAGGGGCTGGGATCTGTGAGGGGCTGGGATCTGTGAGAAGCTGGGATCTGTGAGGAGCTGGGATCTGTGAGCAGCAGGGATCTGTGAGGGGCTGGGATCTGTGAGGGGCTGGGATCTGTGAGAAGCTGGGATCTGTGAGGAGCTGGGATCTGTGAGCAGCAGGGATCTGTGAGGGGCTGGGATCTGTGAGGGGCTGGGATCTGTGAGAAGCTGGGATCTGTGAGGAGCTGGGATCTGTGAGCAGCAGGGATCTGTGAGAAGCAGGGATCTGTGAGAAGCAGGGATCTGTGAGAAGCAGGGATCTGTGAGAAGCAGGGATCTGTGAGAAGCAGGGATCTGTGAGAAGCAGGGATCTGTGAGAAGCAGGGATCTGTGAGAAGCAGGGATCTGTGAGAAGCAGGGATCTGTGAGAAGCAGGGATCTGTGAGGGGCTGGGATCTGCGAGGGGCAGGGATCTGTGAGAAGCAGGCCTTGCACTTGGCTTGTCCTGCTCTTACCAGGAGTTGTTGTTGGGAAAAATATTCCCTGATATCGGGACAGTCGCTGTTCAGCCTTCTGGAGATGCTTCAAGGAGGATTTTTGTGCCTGATCCCTCACCCTGGGTCACTTTGAGTTCTCACCTGAGCGTGGATTTGGGATCCTCCCAGGAACCAGGGCCTGGCTTTGATGTGCCGGGATGTGCAGAGCTTGGGGCTGTTCAGCAAAGAACAAAGGGAAACTTGTTGGTGAGGAGAACAGGGAGCTTTTCTCTTCAATTTCCCTGGAAGTCAAACCCCGCGGTGGAGCTGTCTGATTCATAAACTGGATTTTTACTTCAGAAGGCTAAAAATAGAGCAGGGAAGAGACTCATTCAGTCAGTCTAGGACTTCCCTGGGCCTATTTTAAGCCCCCTGGAGCAGGGCTGGGGGTGCCAGTGGAGTCTCCAGTCTCTGTGCCCTGTCTAGGCTCGGTGTTCTGGGTACCACTCGCGATGTTTTGTGCCATGATGAGCCCTGGAGCCTTTCAAGGATGTTCTATTCCCTGTTTTCCGTGTGGAAATCACCCACTAAACACCAAACTGTGGCAGTTTTTTGGTTGCTGCCCTGGCTTTGAGCCCACAGCTGGGGCACCAGCAGCCCACAGCCAGACTGGAACTCATGGCAAATGAAAAATGAGAGGGATGAAGGTGGCGAAAGTGTGGAGGAGAAGGAGGGTCTGAGATGAGGCTCTCATTGATGTCCTGGTATAAAACAATGTGGGAGGGAAAGAGGCTCTGAGCTCATCCCAGGAGAAAATCCAGGCACGTGGCCCCTGGGTGGGTGGTGTGGCTCAGCAGACCAGGGGAGCATCCCAAAGTAAAATCCCTAAATAAAGGGACCAGAGGTGGCTGGGTTGGGTGCAGGGCAGCTCCGGGCAGCAGCAGCCCCCACGGGGTTGGGTTTGTACACCTGGAGCCCACTCAAGAAGCCCTTTATCCACGTCCCATCCCAGTGGATTAGAAACCAGTCCAAAAATAACAGGTTTGTTTTTATCGCTCCAGCTTCGAAATGGTGAATGTGAACAAGAGTAAAACACAATTTCAATCTTCTTTCAAGGGACTCAAGCCCATTCTTTGTTCCTCCTCATTGAAAATTCTCCATAGCAATTAAAATTTCCATCAAAAATGGGAGTTTTGCTGAAAAACCTGGTGGTTTTATTGCTTCTGACTGCAATGCTGATGAGAATATTTTGGTGTTGAATCACTCCTGGCTGTTTTCTGCCAGAAAAGGGCGATGGTCTGCACTCACCTCTGACAAACTGATGATGCATCTTTATTGAATTGCAAGAAGTCAGAGCCATTCAGTCTTGGCAAGTTTGCCTCAGTAAGATCATTTCGTGTGAGGAGAGACACGAAAGGAGTTGTAATCCTTCCGTAATAAAATACCAAGAGGGTTTTCTCAGTGCTTCTTAGTGGTGCATAAAACCTGTCAGGGCAGGTCTGGGCTCATTAAATGAGTGTGGGGATGGAGTTTCCTCGGATGAAGCTGTTCAGTAATACCTTTATAGCTGAGGGTTAAATGTCTTTTGTGCGCAGTGGTGGAACCAAAAGCAGGGTTTGCACTGGCAGTGTCCTCCCAACCCTGCTGGTGACACTGTGACACTGAGGGGGGGACTGGAGCACATCCATTTCAATGGGGGTTCAGGTACGAGCACCAGGCTGGGGGTCCTTGGCCTCCCACCAAACCTTCCTGTGTCCTCAGTAAGCACAGCAGCATCTTTTTCTCTCATTTCCAGGTGATCTCTGCAGTATCCAGGCTCTCCTTCCACAGTATTGCTCAAACCAAAGGAATTAGGTAAGATCCTTTCAATATGATGCTTTATAAAATAACACCTCTCTCTCCCTCTCCATATTCCTCATGTTTAATCACATCAAACCCTTTAGAAGCTGCACATAATGGAGTTAAACAGACACCAAGGGTGCCTTTGGGATGTAGGTAGGATCCTTGTAAAAGCACCTTCCAGGCTGCTTGGGAATAGTTTCAGATGAAATAAGTGAAGCTGTGATGAATTGTGTGCACTGTCCCTGCTGGGGAGGGCAGGGTGAGGTTTGGTGTCTCTTGCCGGAGGTTTTGCTCTGGTTCGTGAGGGATCCCAGGAAAACCAGCAGCGCCCAGGAGCTGTGGCATCACCCCACTGTCCCCACTGTCCCCACTGTCCCCACTGTCCCCACTGTCCCCTGCCCCTGTACAGGAGAGCCAAGGACCTTTCTGGCCTTAACAGCTGGGAAATGTCCTCAAAGGCACATCCTTGGTGAGGAGGGTAGGAGTGCCTGGCACCCAGGGTGTGCTGGCTGCTCCTCCTCTGCTCGCTGAGGGAGCAGTGGAGAAGGAATTAAAACCAGCAGACAGCCCTTATTAGGCAGAGCTGTTACCCTGCTCTTTGTTCAGCTCCCTGCAAAATTGCTTTGCAATTGCTTTCCTTGTTAGTGTGCATTTGTATTATTAATCTGGGAACATCTCATTAGGACCACGGCTATAGCAGGGATGAGTTTGCAGCCTAAATTACCTTTCCATGTTTTTGGGAGGAGACTGTGTGTGTTTTCATCCCCCAGCTATAGAACACATTTTGATTTTCTCCACAGCACGTGTCCTGCTGCTGTTCTGGGTCTGTGGTGCATCCCAAGCCAGGCACAGCCAGGATGAAGGGATTCAGGCCGGATGGGGTCCCTGCCCCACTCCCAGCCCTGCCACCCATCCCCAGCACCCCCTGCCACGATTCCCACTGTTGGAACATATTTTCCCTGCCTTGTCTGCACTGCGATTGCTGGAGGGGAACAGCTTTTCACGTGTAAAACCAGCTCGGAGCCTTCCCATCTGTTAAACACGGAGCCGACAGATCCCAGCAGGGCTGGGGGGAGATGCAGGGGGCGAGGGTTTGAGGAATAAAGATGTGCTATAAGTTAAGGACTGCTCGTTATGATGATAGCCCTGAGTCCTGGAGGAGCCTGCAGTGATTTTTATTTTAAGGGAAAAGAACATCCAAGGCGTTTGGAGGCCGGGAGCAGTGGGGGATTCACCGCACAAACTGCAGTGCCTTGGCAAGGGCTGGGTTTAAGTCTTGGGGTGTCACTGGGAGGGGTTCCAGGGTGTCATCCCTGGCAAAGCCCTTCCCAAGGCCGGGAGGGAGGTCCTGGATCCAGCTCAGAGGATGAAGGAGCTGCCATCCCCTCCTGGGAAGGCTTTGGCTGAGCCCCTGTTGGTTGTGTTGAGGGCTGGGCATAGCTGGGATCCAGGGACAAGGGAGGCTTTGCTATTCTTGTGGCTATGTGGCTTTTTGTCATTCGTTTTACAACTGGCATTTACAGTTCCCACTAAAATCCTTTATCTTGGAAGCTTTTGGCACTGTAATTACACAAGAATAGCACACAGCTCAGCGAGCCTTTGCTTCTAGCTCAGTTTTCCTGCGTGTTAACCCTGTTTCTCCTCCAGCTCTGCAGGAACAGAAGATGCTGTCACTCCTTTAGCTGGAAAAACAGACTAGACTAGAATTGAATTCTGTAATTCCAGGAAAATACCCTCCTGGGAGTGTCCCCTCCCACCTCGCTGTCCCCTGCAGCCACAGAGCCTTGGCTTTGTCCGTTGCTGCATCTTTTTTCCTTTAAATTAGGTGATTTCTTGCTGCACCATCACAAACCCCTCAATGACAGAAACTAATCTCAGATGAATTAATCTGAATTAATCTAATCCTGTGGGAACCAGCAGCAGCTCTGGCTCCCTGAAGGGACTGCTCACATCAGTTACCACTGCCCCTCAGCTCATTGGGGTCCATCCTCTTCCCTCTCCCAGTGAAGATGCTTCCACTGGAAGTGGGAAAAATCTTGTTGGCGTACACACAGGGCTTAAAACCATGGTAAATACAGTGAAATTTGGATGCTGTGTGGATTGTATGGTCTTCAGCCCCACAGCACGAATGTGGCTCTGCTCCAATCCCTATTTTAGGGTCTGAGAATCGGGATCACGCAAATGAAGAGTGAAATAAATCCCAAAGCCTATTACTTGTCCTTAAATAAGTTTCATGGCGCGCAGAAAAATAAAAATCAATCTTGTGTGCTGTTCAGTGAAAAAAAATCACTCTTTCTGTCTTAATAATTTCTGGCTACAGGAACCTTGGCAGAGGAGCCCTGTTTCCCAGAGTACTCCAGATAGCTATCAGGATAGCTCTGTGGAGATGACAGAGCGTTTCTTCCAAGAAACAAGCAGCAAAAACAGGGCAAAAACTCGATCCCAAATGCAGTGTTTTATTTGCAATGCACTTAATGTGCAGCAGCTGTAGCTACAGCCCTGCTGTGACCATCCTCTGCCTGCCTCGTCCCCATCCCAGGGCTGCTTCCACAAATCCTGCAGGGAACAGGCTCTGTGCTGATGGGATGGGAAGTTTTTGCTGGGATTTTTGTCCCTCTGTCGTCCCAAAGGGATGTACCTAGAGACAAAGAGCAGATCCCCATGTGCAGCATTGCCCAGGAGAGGAGATTTATTTGACTGTTATTGGTTCTCATCCTTCCCCCCCATCTTTTGGAGGACTGTCAGCACTTCCAGGGAGAAGTGCTCCATCCCTGGCTGTCCCCGAACAAGGAGCCTTTATTATCCAGCCAGGATTTTCCACTGCAGCCCCAGCTCATGCCCGCTAATTCCATTACCCCATTCCCACACTGCCTGGCACTTCCCAGGCAGCCGGGAGGGCTCTGGAGCAGTGTGGTCTTTGCACAGGGATGTCGTGCAAAGCTTCTCCTGCGCTTTGGAGTAAGAGTTTTCATTCCCTTTACGAGTTTTCATTCCAAGTTTTCTTGAGCAAACTCAGCTCTCTGGAGGACAACAAGACTTCTTGTTGCAGGTCCCAGTAAACCAGGATTAGAATTATTTTCTTAAAGCTTTTTTTGTTGTTGTTGTTTTCCCTTAAGACTTTCCTGCCACAGCCATGAGTGTTCCCTGCTGCCTGTGGCACATCCTGGCATCCTCTGGGCTCCATCATCCACCTCGTGCTCCGGGGCCTGAAAGTGAGCTCTGAGCAGAGGAGGGGGCATGTGTTTATTCATCTCCCTGAGATCTATGTTTTTCCTGGAAGCAGAGTTCTGCAAGCAAAGCAGGAGGTTAGGGAATATTGGCTCATGCTGCCTGCATGCATTTTTAATGTGTGCACAGCGAAGCCCAGCTGAGAACAGGAAGGGGTTTGCATGTTCAGAGGTCTTTATGGAGGCCCTAAATCTGAGTAAATCCTTTCTGTATGAACTGAACCTCTCGGTGACTCTCCTCAGAAGGCATCACAGTTCATAAAAGAGCATTAAAGACATTTGCAAACGGGCAGGAGGCTGAATCCTGGTTGTCAGAGGAGGTTTTGTCTCACGGGAGCAGTGGCGATGCTTTGGCTGGGCCGGGGAGGGAAGGACACAGGGATGAGTCTTCCCCATCTTGGGGCCAAGGCAGGAGCCCTTTGGGTCAGTTGGAAGAAGAAGTGACCAGTCCAGATCCAGCGGGAGTGGTTGTCAGGGTTGGGTTGCCCACGGGCACCCTGTGGAATGGCCATCACGGCCACCCTCTCTCTGTTTTTTTGGCACAGGTTGCCCAGAGAAGCTGTGGATGCTCCATCCCTGGAAGTATTCCAGGCCAGGCTGGATGGGGCTCTGAGCAACCTGGGATAGTGGAAGTTGGGTTAGGGAGATTGGAACGAGATGGTCCTTACTGTCCCTCCCAAACCATTCCAGGATTCTGGGATTTTCCCCATCTCCACAGTGCAGACAGTGAGAGGAGAGGAGAAAAGCTCAACACTGGGATTAGCCCAGGTCGGAGCCACCTCCAGGCACATTCAAGGCAACCAAATGAGTACCAGCATCCTGCCCCCAGTGAGGATTGATCCAGAGGAGAGTCCCTGCAGCCCCTGCCTGCTGCCAGGGCTCCTCACTGCTCCCCTCTGCCCGAGCATCAAACGGGCTCCAAATGAGGACTGCAGCATTGTCAGCCCTGGAGTTTCGGTACTTAACAGCTTGCCAATAATATCAGGATGTGGTGGGGGTGGGGAAGGGAGAGGCAGAGCAGCATTCCTGGCAGGAGGTGCCCAGGCTGCTGCCTTCAGGGGAGGAGCAGGGGGGCACAGGGAGCTGGACTTGCAGCCCCTGCCCTGCAAAACTTGTGTGTCTGTGATCCCAGTGTGTGAGTCACTGGGTGATCAGGAAATTCCTCAGTGATTCAGCCACCAGTTTGAAATGAAACCTGGAGTTTTGTCCAGGTTTCATGATTTTGCCACTGTGGTGTGGGGGTGACCCTTCTGCTTGCAATGGGGGTGACCCTGCAAAGAGGGCTTTGTGATCCCACCAGCAACCCCCACTGCCTGCAGAAGATGTGGTGGCACAAGCTGGAGCTGATCAGGATGTTCCCCTTGCTGTCCTGAAAGAGGTAAGGGAGATAGGGGAAAATCTTTCATGGGGTTTGCAAGGACTCTCCAGCGTGCTGGGGGCTTCCTGCAGGTCAGATTTGGTCTCTGCTCCCCCTGCGCCTGGGGATGCGAGGCAGATCCAGCTGGGTGTGAAAATGGCAGGCAATTAAAGGCGATAACAATTAAGTTCTCAAGTGTCTTCTGCTGAGGAGGTTGTTAGGGGACCTCTTCTCCTGAAGGCTGGTTTTACAAGGACTGTTTTATTCCCTGCCAGGAATTGCACTCTGCCCATTATTCTTTTACTGCCGCTGTGTTTTCCTTGTACACACTTTAAGTGTTGCTATAAAATGGAGATGGAGGAGGCTGTGGGAGGATCCGTGTCTGGAAAGAGGCAGAGTTGCTGTGCAGAACTCTCCTGGAACTGGGACCAGTCCTGGAACTGGTCACTAGCACAAACCCAGAGAGGCTCAGCACAAACCTCACCAGCAGGAGGTGAGGTGGAGGTTGTTTCTTGTGACACCAACAAACCTTTTAGGAGTCACCATAAAGCTCCTCCATGTGTTGATGAGCAGAATCCGTGGCTGAAGAGCAGCTCCTTTCCCGCTAAAAAACGTTCTTAACACATTTATTTTGGCAAGTTTGTATCCTCACAGAGAGCCTGAAAAATCTCCCTGACATGTTTTCCTGCGCGGCTGCTTTGCAGGCTGGGGGGGTGCTGAGGTCACCCCGTGAGCATCTGCTCACAAAGCACAGGCAGCTTCTGTCCCCCTCCCCACCAGCAGCTCTGCCTAGTGAAGACACAGCTCTGATGAGCTCAGCTCTGCTGGGTGGGCTCATCAGGAGGGGCTTGCTGGGCTTTGGGGTCACCTGTTTTGGTCACTGCTCAGTGGCTTTGCCCACGTTGTGCTTCCCTCAGGCTCCTCCTCTGTCATTGCCCACCCTGGGAGACCTTTCCAGCGCCTCTGATTGTCTCCCCGAAATGCAGCCTTTGCTCCAAGGATGCCCCAAGGATGGGGAAGGGCTCCAGGCTCAGCTGGTCCAAAATAGGGGACTTGGGAGGCTCCCAGCACTGGGGGATGGAGACACTGCCATGGGCAGGGAGAGGGACACTTGGATGCTCTGGGACAACTCTGCACCTCCCTGGGGAAGGGATTCCTGGTGGCCCTCGGAATGGGCTGTTTGGAGCTGGTTTATGCTGCACAGTTGGGCCCCTCTTGGCTGGGATGTGCTGGTGGTGCTTCCCTGCAGACAGCAGTGCTGGGGCCGGCCTGGAATCAGGCAGAAAGACCCATTTAGGTAATTATTTATTTTTGTTGGCACGCGTTTCATAGGATGGCAGCTGCTCAGGTAGAGCGGAAAAACTCAGAGTGCTGAAAGATCTCCTTGTGCTGCTTTGCTGCGAGTTAGAAATGGGGATTTCAGGATTTGTGTTTTCACCGGGTGTTTTCCAAAGTGAGGCCGTTGATGTTGTTGGATACTGTGGGATGCATCCCAGGTCTTTACTGGGGCAGTCATTCCCTAGTGGTTGGTTGTGCTGTTACCCCACAGGGTCTGGGTTCTTTTTTTTTACTTTCTCTTCATGAAAAACATTTCTGAATTCCCCTTTTGATTTTATCCATCTGTTCTCGTCAATGTGGAGCTGAAGTGAAGAGAAAATCATGCCTCTTGCTTGAGCAAGGCATTGGTACACGAGGGCTTTTTAAAAATGCGATAATGTGTTGAAACATAAAATTATACGAGCTGTTGTTTTCTTGTCTTCTCATCTCCAGAAATGCTCAGCTCAGATTTGAGCTGAGGATAAAGCAGGGCCTGCAGCTCACCCTTGGGCGCTGACACTGCGCCGAGTGCTCTCCTGCAAAATCATCATCATCATCATCTTTGCGTTATCTGGTGATGTAACTCACTCTTTCCCCGCTGAATTGCCATCAGAATTAATCTTGGGAGAATTTCTGCAAGTTCCAGACCACAAATAAAAGCAAACCGTAATTTTTCAGAGGATGTGTCTAAAATTTGGCGCCGCGTGAGGTGCTTCTTTCCAGAGATGAGTAATGTAACACAACAGTGTGATTTTAATTAAATTCAGCAGCTTTTGGTATGCTCTGATGTGTCTCGTCCTGCACGGGGAGAATTGATTCTATTCTGCTTCATATAAATGGAGTTTGGGGCATTAATAGTGTGGTTTTATCTCGCAGCACTTGACCAAAATCATTCCCTGATGCCGCTCCCATTTCACAGATGGGAACCAAATCTTGGAGGTGCTGCCTGGGTTGAGGGCAGGGCTGGAGAAGCAGCTCCAGGTCACCTCTTTGCTGTTCCCAGCTCACAGCCACCTCTTGGTAAATTAATGCTGCTTTAATGCTGCTTTAATGCTGCTTTAATCTGCCTAATACCGTGAAGCCGATGAGGGAAGCATTTTCAGTGGTGTGTAAAAGTCTTGGAAAAACACCTGGTTTTCTTTGGGCAGCTCCAGGAGCGCTCAGGGTGGTGGGCCCAGGGTTCCAGAACTGATGGCTGGCAGGGGACACAGTCACAGGGATGGGGTGATCCCATGCTCACAGAGTGACTTGTCCTCCTGGAGAAAAAGAGGAGGAAAAAAGAAAAGGTTGGAGCAATCGAAATGCTGTGCTGGGAACAGCCAAAGTCTGAGATTTTGGGATTGAAGCAGCATTACACTCAGCAGTGGGACAGAAGGACTTTTGTGGAAGCATGGCAGCTGTGGGGCTGTGAACCCCACACCCAAACTCGCAGGGAAAGCACAGCCTGAAGCCCAAAATGTTGGTGAAATCAGTGTCCTGTGGGTTTTCTGTGCATTGCCACAATGGTCCCTTCAAAACAGGGATGTGGGAGCGTCTGCACACCCAGCCAGGGGAGCTGGAAGTCCTGCAGGGTGTAATTCCAGGCTGGAGATTCCACCCCTTGGAAATGGTTTTCTGCCACATTCTGGGCCAGGAGGATTCAGCACAGCCCCGTCCATCCCAGCAGAGCTGCAGAAGCTCCTTTGCACCAGCCTGGGGCTCTCTGGTCCTTCCCGTTCCTGAAGAAATCCCTCGCAGAAGGGACGGCAGATGGGAGCAGCTCAGGTTTCCCGGGGGTCACACACTCCACCTGCTTTTTAAAACACTTGAGTGTTATCCCTGGACTTAGGAAAACAGGGGGAGATTATCCTGCTGGTGCTGGGAGGCTGGAATCCCCCTCCAGAAAGGGATAAATCCCCTCCTTTAGACTCCTGAGGGTGTTTGCACCAGTAGGGAAAACTTCTTGCAGATCTGCCTGACAAATGATCTCCACTGAGAGCAGCCCCAGGTGGGAACAGCTCCTTGGGCCCTGAGTGGGACATTTCCTCCCTCCCTGCTTCTCACCGGGCTTGCTGTTCCCAGGGCTTGCGTTTGACCACAAGAAATGGGAGTGGAGACTGGAAAAATGGTAAATAAACCACGCCAGCTCCTCCTTGCTCTGCCCCACATGGATTTGAGGCCAAGATGCTGCTGTACAAAACAACCAGACTGAAGCTGCCCTGTCCCTGACCCTCTGCTCGCTGCAGAGGTGAAGAGCTGGCTTCAGTCACTAGGACCAGGCACCCCAGATGCTGAAATATGCTCATAAATAAATAAACCTGCCTGTTTATTGCTGTTAGAATTGCCTACCTGGCTCTGCCCGTTAAATAATTCAGAGGAGAGAGCAGCCAGGCAGCGCTGAGAGATTCCCTGTGCGGGGATGGACGGTGAGGATGAGGTGTGGGAGGGATCATGGGGCAACCTGAGAGCAAGGGAGGGGTTTTTGTGCATGAGGTACCTTGTGAAATATTAATTGATTGTCCCCCTGGGTGCTGTGCTGTGGCTGTGGCTGGCTCTGCCTGTGTTCCATTTGCAGGGAGCTCTGTGAGATCCAGAAAGTGGCCAAAATGTTTTGTACGATCAAGGGGGTGCCTTGCACCACGTGTCAAGGACCATCCCCTGCTGTGACCCCTGCCCTCCAGAGGAGCAGCTCACTCTAAACTCCACAACAAATTGCTTGGTCTTGTCTCCCCTTTTTGGCTCTGGAACAAACACATCAGATCGATCCCACGTCCCTTCCCTCCTCTGATCTCTGGAAGCGACGCTGTTGAGTGCTGGGGGGGTTTGTCTGTGGAGGAGTCGACTTCAGGAGCTTTATTATCTCTGAGAGCCTGTTCCAGCACTGTTTGATGGCACTGGGGACTTTTGCTTTTCATCTGAGCAGGATGGGGCTCGCAGCAGCCCAGGCACGGGCTGGGAGGATGAATGGCTCAGCAGGTGGTTTTGCATGGTGGTGGAGTGAAAAAAGCTGGTGCTTAGCTAAAGATATGAAGTATCTTCATTTTCAGATGAATTTTAATAAACTGGGGTCTCTGCAGACCTGTTGGGTTTCAGTGGACTCGAAATACTCATTACTGTTGGGCATTCCCAGCTGCGCTGTGCTTCTGCATAAGAAATTGCAACGTGCCTGGAGGTCTGTGAGAATTTCCCAGGGAATCAGGAGCTTTTAGACCTTTTCACTCACAACATTTTTACTCATTTTACCAAAAGAAATGACACACAGAGATTGGTCCCAAACCAGGTGTTTGCTGTTGGGGAGCTCGGGGAAGGTGCAGCACCTTCACCCACCTGGATGGAGCTGCTGCTCCCTGCGTGGCTGGGGCCAAGGGGATGATCTGTGGGGAGGTTCTCTGTGAAACCCCTGTGCTTGTGAGAAATACTGGCCTAAGAGATCACCCAGCTGGCTTTTCTTTGTGCTGCCTTGATGGGGATCCGGTGGGGTGGGAGTGAGAGCAGAGCTCTCCTCCCCCAGTCTCTCCCCACCACATCAAATCCGTTCCTGCAGCCAGCTCAGGTGTGTTCAGTGACAAAAAAATAACCTAAATGGATGTATAAGGGAGCTTAAGTCAAAAGTAGGGAGATACTTTAAATAGTGGCTGTTGGTAGAGCTAAATTAAATTAATTAAAGTGTGTTGTTGCACTTGGAACTCTTTGGGAAGAGCAAGGCATGAACAAAGGAAAAACCCAAGGCTTTGTCCAAAAAGCCGCCCTTCAGCTCCAGATTTTGGATGGTCCATTTAGCAGTCCTCACCTTGGTGTGACTTCTCCCTCTAATTGCATTCTGTGCATCCTTATTTAGCCATTAGCTGCCTCTGTAGGGATACAGGTTATTAATTCCTCCCCTGCCCTGCCTTTCACTCCGGGCCTTCACCTGCGGTCAAGGTGAAGTCGGGAGGGCCAGGGGAGCTGCATCCCCGTGAAACTCTCATTAGAAACTATTTTTCTCCCTTTGCTGCCTCCTTGTCTTACATGGGGGGGTTGTATCACAGGAGCCAATTACACCTCAAGCCCAGATTTATGGCTGGAGACGTGTCCATGTGATTTTAATATTCTTTATGGCTCTTTTACTCCTTTCTCTCTGGCGTGGCGAGTGCTGGGGAAGGAAATAGTCAGGGAATAAGAGCAGAAGATGCATGTGAAAGAAAGGAGGTCGTGCCTTGTGGTGGATTTCTTTTTATTCTTGTTGTAACAAGTGGTGTTTAATCAGAGGTCACCTCTGAGTTCTGCTTTCCTGCCAGAGCTTTGCATCCCTTGCCTTCCTCCCTCCCACGGGGAGGAAGGACATGGTTGGACATGGTTGGATCTCTTGTTGCAGAGGCAGGGCAGCTGTGATAGCTGGTGGAGCATGGAATTGTCCTGCTCCATGGCTGGGGTCACCACAGCTCTTTCCCCTCCTGGACCCACCACCTGGTCAGGGTTTAATTGAGCTCTCTGCAGGTCTCAGCACTATTTCAAAGTGCTCGGTCTGGAGCTGCTCGCCGAAGGAAGGGTGAGGTGTAGCAGGGGAGAGAAAGCAAATTAATGCCCGTGAAAGGATCCAAAAATAGCAAATTCGGGGGCTAACCAGGCCGTGTATTAAATCTTTCAGGAGAGGCAATCTATCACGGACAGGGAGGGTGCGAGGGAGGAGGAGGAAATTGCTCTTGAGGGAAGTTAGAGGTTCACGTGTAGCCAGCTTTGCTCCTCCACAGCATCAGTGTCCCATCCCTGTGGGTCACAGCCTGAGGAACCCCACCTGCCTTCTCCAGGATGCCCAGGAGGGGTGGGCAGAGCTGCCCTGCTGCCACCCGTGCATGTCCCTGTGCTGGGGCTGGAGACAGGCTGGCTGTGCCCATGGGGATGCCCAGCATGGCACAGCCATAGCCATAAGGTGCATCCAGCCCCAGCAGAGCCACAGCCCACCCTGGCCCTGGGCCAGCAATAACACGTGGGGTTTAATTAAAACAGTATTTTTCATCTCCTTCTCCATTATTTGGTTATTGCTTCAGAACGAGCCAAGGAATTCTTGTATTCCCCCTACTCCCTCCCTCGCTCTTTTAATCTGCTTCCTCTCCTCCTTCAGTTTTGCCCTTTTGGTGTCCTTTCCCTCATCTCCAGGGGTTGAACTTTTTTCGGGTGTCTCAAAGTTGTTAAGATGAGGAAGCCCGGGGTTCCTAAGGACTCATGCATTCCTGTGGGATTGCTGGGAGCTGCCAGTGGGAAGCAGTGCAGAGTGGCCAGCCCTGCCTGGCCGAGCAGGGAAGGAGCTCACAGGTAGAAATGCTCCATCACTGGAGGAGAAGGTGTTTCTCCATCCCAACCAATCCAACACCAGGCTGGAATTAAGATTCCTGAGTTGTTTGTGCAGCACCAGCTCAGCAGGAAGGGCTCAGCCGCGGGGGCTCTGAGGTGCTGTCAGACCATGCAGCTCCTCACTTCGGTGCCCAGGTGCTGCCCTGCGTGCTCAGCCAGCCTCCCCACCTGGATTTCTGCCCTGCCCTGCCAGCTCTGCCCTCGGGAAGCAGCAGGGATGGTGTCATTCTGGGACAAAAACGGATTTGCAACGAACATTTTGTTCCGAAACAGCCTCTGCTCAGCAGGATGCTCAGGGCTGGGCTGAGTTCAGGGGCTCCGCTGTGAGGGGTGAGGCACCAATATAACCCTGTCATTCCTTCCCTTCCCAGGCCCTTCCCTTCGGAGGAGACCACGGAAAATGACGACGACGTGTACCGGAGCTTGGAGGAGCTGGCGGAGTGAGTGGCCTCACCTTCTGCTGGGAGGGGGTGCAGGGAGAGGTTGCCATGGGTTTCCAGCCAAGGCAGATAAAGTTTGACAGCGGGGCTGGGAGAGCCAGATCGGCTGCTTTGATCCTTTTGCCAGGAGATTTTTGTGCTCTGACAAAAGTCCATCTTTTTCTCGAGTAAAGCCCTGGGAGATGTCACTTCTAATCAGGTTGAGTTGATGAGTGGCTTGGTGGGGGGTGAAAGGGGCCAAGCCCAGGGGATCCCCTCCTCCTCCTAAATCCCAGAACCATAAAAACTGGGACATAACTCATCCTCTGAGGTGACCAAAGCCAGCCCTGGGAGCGGGGTACCCATTGCTGACAGTGCTGGTTCCCCCGTGGCATTTTTTGGGATCTGCCTCCCCCATGTGTGATTTTGGACCACAGCAGCTGGCCCCAGGGAAATCAGAAAATAGTTTGGGTTGAAAAGGACCTTAAAGACCATTTCATTCCACCCCTCTGCAATGAGCAGGGACACTTTTCACTAGCCCTCATTTCTCCAAGCCCCATCCAAGCTGTCCTTGAACACTTCCAGGGATGTGGCAGCCACAGGCCCCTCATCCTGCCTGTCCTTGGTGGGACGTGGGTGATGCTGCTGCTGTCTCTGTGTGTGTTTATCTGGTTTTTCTGCCCGTGCTGATGATGTAACAGGCTTTTAAAATCAACCTTGAACTACAACACACACGGTGAAGTGCAGGCACTATTGGAATTCAATGGCAGCGTTCCCATCAAGCCAGGGTTTTGCTTATGAAGTGCAGTCTGCTTCATCTGGAGGGATGGACTGCATGGGTGGATGTGTGGCTTTATGCAGTTAAATATTATTGTTCCACAACGTAAATTATAAGACTCCTTAATCCAATGAGTTCCTTATGGCTTCAGTTATTACAAAAGTAAGTCATAAATTACCAGCGGAGGGAATGGAGTACCCTGGAATTCCCTGCTTGCTGTTGGCTCCCAGCAGCTGCAGCTTAATAAAATTTTAACTTAGAAAGGGATCCTTTCAAGAACAGCATTTTTTGTGCCCCCTCTCCAAAAGTTCTCAAAATCCCTTTAATGTTGTTTATTTTAAAACAATTAGGGTTTTATCAGGGTTTAAAATTCCTGTTTCCCTCTCACAGACGTGCTTTTAATTGGGGAGAGGTTTGTGTGGGGACTCACACACGAATGCTGGTGGGGACAGCAGTGCTGGCCTGGAAAGGGTGGGTTTGGGATGCTGCACTTGGTTATTTGGTGCTGGAAGTGGGTTCCCAGCTTGAACTCTGCTGGGGACAAGGTGTCCAGCTGGAGCTTCCCAAACTGTTCCTTGTCCCTTGGTGAGAGGGGCTTTGATGCCCGTCAGATAACGTGGAGATTTATTTCAACTGATTGCCCTGTTCTGTCCCAGATCTCCAACTTTTAACTTTTCTGTTTTCCTGTCCTCTGCAAAATCCTCTTTTTTACGTCTTATTTAGGACCAGTGGGGGAAAGGCATGTTGAAATCAGCAGGGATTGCACGAATTCCCTCATCCAGGCCTGCCCTTCCTGTGCACGGAACCACGGCCTAGGAAACGGTGTGGGAATTCATCCGTAGCTGTAAAACCCCCAGGAACGCCCTGGAGAACCCCTCAGCACAGCAGCAACAGTGCCCTTTCTGCCTTGGACAAGGAAACTCTGGCTGGGAACGTGCCAGTGCCAGTGGTGTGCCCTGGGCCCCGCTGCTGGGCGCTGGCAGCCCATGGCACCGATGAGAAAGCTCTTTCTTAGCTCCTGCCCTCTCCAAACAGCTCAACAAGGGCAGCATTCACTGCTGGGAGTGATTCAGTCCATCCAGCATCTCTGCCTTTAATATTGCTGATGATCCAGCAGCCTTGGGAAGATCTGACTGCAGCCAAAATGCTTTCTTTGCAGGCGAGGAAGTGATTTCCACAGCAGGCAGGGAAATGACCCAGTGTGTGGAAGGAGCTGCTCCAGCCCTGCCTGTAAAACCAGCAGGGGTTTGTCACCTCAAGGTGCCACTCTGCTGTCCCCGCTGGCCTCAGAGGGACAGGGGTGGGTGAGGAGGGACAACCCCGGTGGGCTCTGTGCCACCAGCTCACCCTGGGAAAGAGGAATCTCCCGAAGGGAGCTCTCTTTGGGTGTCGTGCTGCTGGGAGAAACAGCTCAGGATAAACACTGGGTTGGTTCTAACAAGACATTTTGGGGGCTGGTAAAATGAGGGTCTTTTTGGAGAATGTCAAAACGCTTCATTTCAGCTGTAAGTACTTAAGAGGAGTAGTTTGGTGTCCCCAGGTTTTTGAATTCCTCTGCTGCAAAGCATTTAAAGTATGAACACATTTGTGATGGAGGTGCTGATGTGGGGAGCAGAAGGAACCAGGCTTTGTCCCTGTTGTCCCCATGATGCTCTAGAGAGTGAGAACCTTTATCCTGAGGACTCTCCCAGCACGGAGGAGCTGTGGGACAAAAGCCAGTGCCAGGGCTGGGCCATGGGGCTGCAGGAGCAAGCTGTGTGTGCGGTCATGGGGCAGCCACGGGGTACTGCTGTGTTTAAAGGGTGTTTAAGCCTTGATGACCCCATTGTGCTTTCACCTTTGGAGCATTGCAGGGATTAATCCCAGCTCCAGACAGATCCCCAGCCAGCAGATCAAGGCACATAATTGCCTGGAAACAGCTAGTTAGTTCAATAAAAAAAAAAAACCCAGAACAATTGGTGATGGAAAGGGGAAGGGAAGCTAAAAGGCCATCAGGGGAGCTGGGAAGTTCTCAAATTCCCTGTTTTCAGCCCGCTGGCCCCTCGCTTTGCTGTGCCCTGGGCCAGATGGCAGCTTGCAGCCAGCCCGGGCAGATGGCGAGGGCCGCTCGCGTTGCAAGTGGTGCCTGATCGATGCTGCGAGGAGCAGTAAAGGGACAATTGGCCTCTGCCTGATTTATTCCAGCCCGCCCCGGTGCCAGACCCTGGAGCAGCAGCCGGTTTGGGGGGAGTTTGTCCATGAAATGAGCTGGGTTTTGCAGCAGCAACGTGTGGGTTCATGCTCTGGAGCCTGTGCCCCCATATCGGGGATATCACAGTGACCCTTGCCCTGAGGAAGCTCCTGCAGATCCGTAGGGATGGGAGCTGCTGCTTCCCACATGGCTGTGGCTGCTGGGAACTGATGTTGGGAGGCAATTATCCTCCTTACAGCTGAGCATTCTCCCTGCCAAATGCTTTTCCATCCCCCTTTATGGCTCTTTCAGCTGCTCCAAACCATCCTGGCACCTCAGAGTTATACTTAACATTTCACCTGAATTTTCTCCGCTGCCACTTGAGCTCTCTCCAGTTATTTTGTCTCATTAAATTTATGAGAGTGATTCATCCTGGCCCTCTCTACAGCCCCAGAGCCTTCTTTATGATGAACCTTCTCCGCTTCATGGCACTGTCCCTCTGCAGTGGCACGATCAGGTAGATTACACAGGGCAGATTTTGGGTTATTTGTTGGCTGTTTGAAGAATTCAGAGTCAGGCAGAAGTTCTGTCAGTGGTTTGACGTGAAACAATTTACATAACTTTTACCTTTATTTTCTCTTCTGAAGATAATTTGTTTCGGGGAGAGGAGTTGTAGGGTTGCATAAAGGATCAAAGACGTGTTTTAGGCAGAGCAGGTCCCCACCAAACCCTGCTCCTGGAGAGCTTTGTCCCACAGGTCAGTGTCAATGTCCTCTGCTCTTGTTTTGAGCTGCAGCTCACTGGGAATTCATCCCTAACAAATTTATTGGGATAATTGTGTATTCCCAAACTTTTCATCCTAGAGAACAGGGAAAGAAAATCTCCCCAGCCTCAGTTTCTCAAGGGCTGCATCTTCTCGGCGCAGCTTCTTGCTGAAGTTTCTCCTGCTTCTCTCACTCCTGTCACCAGCGTTGCCCCCCTCACATCTCCCAAAATAGTGCTGTGATCCGCAGAATTTCTCAAATGCATTTAAAAAAGAAACGAGCACAGGAGCCAAGGTGAGGTGATGAGTTGGCTGCCACTTTTCTCATTATTTTTGCTGCGTTGGACAAACCAGGCACAACAGCCCCTGAAACAAATGGCTCAGTGGTGCAGGGCACTCGAGCCAGAGCACTTGTAAATGTGTCTGTCCTTCTGCGTCACTCATCGATTCTTACCCATCCTGCTTGTGCCATTTCTAGGTTCATATTGGTCTCCGTGACTGTGGGAGGCTCTTTCTTGGGATCAGGATGTTCCACTTGGAATGGGGAGCGTAAGACCCAAGCAGAATAGATGGGAAAAGGCTTCTCCTGCTATTCCCAGACGAGTGTCTCCATCCAAGCACAGTCTGTGTAATTAAAACCCTGCAAGATCTCGAGTCCAGCGGCTGCACATCTTGCACTCCCTCACCCTGAAACTCAAGCCTGCCAGATGTGCTGCAAATTTAGGGCTCTGCTTGTCCTCTCTGACAGAGTCCCTGAATGAGGGGTCTGGCTGGAGGAACTGTGTATTTATAGCTGTGAGAAAGTGGGAGATTACTGGGACAGACTGGAGCCTCACAGCTGCTGGGCAGCCGCCTCAGACACCCTGCAAATGCACTCCCAGTCTGGGACCTGTGGTGGCTCTGAGATCTTCTGGCTCTTAACCTTGGTCACAGGACTGGAAATTTGGGGTTGTCTCTTGGTTGTCTTATTTTAGCTCCTTCTGTCCCCTTCTCCTCTTTCTTTTGCTGTTCCTGGTGGTTCTGGCCCTTCCCTCAGCGTGGTTTGGATGCATTTTTGGTGTGGTGGGTTTGCCAGGAAGGTTTGTCCTTGAATTCCTGAGGCTGGTACAAACTCATCAACTTCCCACCGCAGCTTTTATGGGTGGAGAGGTTCTGCAGTGGCCCTGAAACCCATCAGAGCTTCCCCACTTCCCCACAGCGTCACTGCAAAGACGACGCACAGCGTTCCTGTAGCGTGCTGGGCCTGCTGCGTGTCATTTATCGGGGCATCATGGACTGTCTGTGCCCGTGGTCTTTGAGGTCCCTTCCAAGCCCAACCATTCTGTGATTCCATGGACTTGCTCCTTCCCTATCCCTCACTCTGAGGCAGCATCCTGGCACCAGTCCCTCTGTTCTGGGAGCTGCTCCTTGGCACGGCTGCTGGGCGGGTGTTAGTGCAGGGCAGGCATTGCCAGCGAGGCAGAGCTCAGCCAAAAGCATTGTTTTTGCCTGAAATTGCCTTAGATATGAAAAGCTTTATTCATTATCAGCTTCTCTGGCTCGGCAAGATGCTGCCAGGCCAAAGCTGGTTACATCCATCCTAATAACAGTAATTGCAAGTGCTGGTGTTCACTCTGAAGGGCAGCTAAAATCCCTTTCCTAACCCCAGAGCTGTCAATGAATCTCCTCATCCGGGCAGTAGATCACAGGCTCTGATACCCACGGGTGACTCGCAGACTCTGCTGCTTCTATTGAAGGAGTAAATTGCTTTTCTTTGTGAGGAACGAGGTGATCTGGCTTTCCTTGCTCAAGTTGTTCCGTCTGCCCGTGACACGCTTGGGATGCTGAATTTATTGCCTGAATTCGGTGTGTCCTGAGCTTGCCACTGGCTAACATCATCCCAATCCCTGTTTTAAGGACAGGGAGGGTGTGTATTTTCAACAGCGTGGGGACAGGTGAGGATCGATACGTGCAGAGCAGAGATGTCAACATCCGTACGGCACCGCAGGAGCTCGGCTGCTCCTGGGCTGCCCCAGGAAAGGCTGATCCTCATGGTTTGCTGCTCTCCATAAAGCTGGCAGCCTCTGGTGTTTCTCAGAGATGCACCGAGAATGTGTTTTAATAAATAACAGGCTGCTGGACGATGCCAGTGTTGTAATAGTGCCACGGCTGTCGGGTTTGAGCAGCTCTAGTGCGTCTCCCCAAAGCTCTGGAGCAGAGGTGTCTTTCTGGGTGTCCCCAGGACGTGGGAGTTGTTCCTATTTTTTGCCCAAAGCCTGAAATTAGAGTAGAGAAGGGCTTGTTCTGGTGTTGAGGAGCAGGAAGGAGTGGAGCAGCGAGGCTCAGCCCCTTCGTCAGAGGAATGGGAGTGGTGAGGTGCTGTCAGGATGTGGCCCCACGTGGTGGGTGCAGTGTTTGTGTCCAAGAGCTGTTCTGTGGGCACACCTGCTGGGATGTCCCTTGGGAGGCATTTCTCTCCCGGCGATCCCAGTGGGGCCAGGCCCATGGGGCATCCATCCTTCTCCAGTCTCAGCCCATGACTGAGCTAAACCCGTGTGGCACCTGGGGACATGGCTTAGGGGCGATTGTGGTGGTGCTGGGTTCAGGTTGAACCAGATGATCTTGAAGGTTTCTCCCAACCCTGACGACTCTGTGAAAGCCCCTTCAGCATCACTTGCTGCCACCTGGGTTTCTCCCAGTGTGTGCCCACCACGCTCAAGAGCTTGTGGCTGCTTGGAGAGGGAGAAAAGGAGAGTTTGGCCAGGCCGGGAACAGCAGCACCAGGGCAGTGCCAGGCTCTGAGGCTTGGACATGGCACCTCCTTGTGTAGGTGTGTGGGAGAGGAGTTCCAGGTGATGCTCAGGGACACCTCAGGATGCCATCTTCTACTCTGCACGTATCCCAGAGCAGTTTCCAAGCTCTCCCGGGGATGGGGATGTTCATCCCTCACTCCAAGCAGGCTCTGCTCCAGCAGCAGCACCACCCCAGCCCTCTTCTGGTTGTGTCACACCCAGCTGGGCTCCTGCTCGTGACATTAACACAACCACATATTCCCAACAACCCTCCCACCGGGGAAATGATGTATGGAGAGACAGCCAGCAACCTGAGAGGTGTGGGCAGGGAGATCCATCAGGAACTGGGAGTGACTGGCTCTGGACGAGGAGCGGAGCCGAGAATATAAATATTGGTGCAGATAATAACGGCGACGGCGACGCCTGGGAGGGGGAAGATGGATCACCAGCTATTAGTGGGCATTATTGCAGCAGCTGCAATGCATCACCCGGGAAGAATGGGATGGATACATCATGCCAGTGTGTTTATTTAAAATCCCCAAACTTTTATTAAATAAATCTGTTCGTAAAAATAGAAAGGGCTGTGTTTAAGCAGAGAAATAAAGCCCAGTTCTGCAGGCAGATGTGCTCTGCTGCTCCCTGATATATAATGGAGGGATGTTGAGTGTCACACTTGGAGTGCAGCTTTACACCTAAATTTATTTGTGTGTAATTAATGCCCCTGCTGAAAGACACAGCTTGTAAAATATGCGAGCGCTGTTTGATATTCCAGCGTTTCACACTGTCCTGATCCTGTGGGACTGACTTCAGTGGGAGCCACTAGCAGCCAGCACCTGTAGATCTGAGCCCTGGAATTATTATTGTTAATTGGAGTTTAATATGGGCTGAATTTTCAAAAGTATTCCAAGGCTGAGGAGCCCCCGGGAGGGGTGTGAAGGCTCAGATGATAATTAATTACTGAACACCATCACCTTTAGCACAAACTGGGCACCGCATCTCTGGGATGCCTTTGAAGCCTGGGAGCGCTGGGGCAGCTCCAAAGTGATGGGGCTGGTCCTCAAAATGAGATGTTTTGCTGCTTAATTTCTTCTCTCTGATGTAAATGTTGTTATTGGCCTCTGCTCACCGAGCTGAGTGTCTGATGAGATTGCCTTATGGGGGTCAGGAGAGCCTCCTGTTCCTCTGGGAAATGCTGGATTAAAAATCACCCAGATGCCCATCAGGGCAGGGATTGGGCTTTGTGGGAGTTGGTGCATCACTCAGATAACTGGATGCAGAGCTTTCAGACCTGGATGGGATGCCCAGGGCTGGGACAGCTCCCTGGTCCGGGCTTTGCTGTGGGTGCTGCACAGCCCAGGGGGTGTTGGTCCATCAGGACTGGGATGCTTCTCCTGCTGCTCAGAGATGTTGGATGATTTTTAGTATCTGCTCCTGCTTTGAGTGGATCTGGGCTCCTACAGCAGTTTGGAGCTCTGACTGGGGGAAGGAGATGCTTTTTCGGCACAAAGGAAGCATTTTAGTGAGGAAAAGCAAAATCAGATCGAGAGGGAACGCAGTGCCTTAAGCAGACCAAAATCCAACCCTTAAAGTGAATTCCCTCAGCATGATATAAAGTCACTGATGCAAGAGCTGCTCCTGGTCCTGAAGAGGAGCTGAAGAGAGGGTTGTGGGCACCTTTGGAGCAGGTGGAGCTGGAGCTGGTGGCTCTGGTGGCTCAGATGGTCCCGCTGGGCTCTTGGCTGGTGGATCCATCTCAGCTGGGCCCATTAGTGCCGAGCAAAAGCCCTGCAGGGGCAGAGCTGGCAGCCCGTGGTGGTGTGGGCATCGTGGGCACGCCTGGCACTGGGCACGGAGCAATTCTTGGCTGCGATCCCCGCTCGTGTCGAGCAGCGTTCTGCCCTTTCCAGCCTCCAGCGAGCGGAAAGAAATGTGAAGCAGGCAGTGATCCGGGAAAAGCAGAGAGCAGGGGCTGAGCACATGAATTTTCACAGGATTTTCTTATTGTGGTTCTCCTCCCTCCTCGGTGCCTGATGAGGTGACAGTGAACATCCCCTCGTTATTATCCCTGACTCCTTCTCGTTGCAGCGAACACGATCTGGGGGAGGACATCTACGACTGCGTCCCCTGCGAAGATGAGGGTGATGATATCTACGAGGATATCATCAGAGTGGAAGTTCAGCAGCCCATGGTAACAACTCAGCTGCGTTTTCACAGCTACACCTCGGTGGGAGGGGAGGGGAGGGAGGGGATTCCATGAAGGAAATAACTCCGTGCCACTGGCAGGTGATGCTGCAGGGAAGGGAGCCGCTAAAACCGAGCGCTAAAAACAAGCGCAGCTGGGATGGCACCGGCCCAGAGGGGTTCTCCGAGGAGTTTCCCAGCCCAGCCCGTCATCTGAAGGAGTCTGGGGAGGAGGAAGGGAAAGGGAGACCTAATAAGCCCTAAAAGATAAGCTAAAAATAGGACTTTGCTGCTGAGCCTGTGTCACTCCAGCCTTTCCTGGAGGCTCCGCCTGCTCCGTCAGCCAGAGGTGGCGCCGGTATTTTTAGATCGGGGCGAGCGCTGACAGATCTGTGTGTGAGGGATCCAGCAGCTGTCTGTGCCTGCTGCTCCTACCTGGGTGCCTCAGAGCAGGGAGATGTTTACAGGGGAGCTTTCTGGGGCAGCAGGGACCTGTGTCCTGCATTAGGGACAAGCAGCCGTCCCCGTTTGTCACCTCTAAAAAGCTTTTGCTGGTGGGGAAGCCTGAGTGTGAGGCATGGACAGACTCAGGTGGGGACTTGTGATACCTCCAAGGGCTCTGGAGCAGTATCACGCTCCATGGATGAGCCAGGGAGGTGCTGGTGGCCTTTGCACCTCCCCAAAGGTGCCCACAGCCACCTCCCCTACCTGTGCCACCAGCACTGATGCGGGGCTGGAAGGGACCTTCTCCAGAGTGTGACCTTCCAAATTTTCTCCCTCCCCCTCCAATATCTGCCACCCCCAGGCTTTGTTCAGGCTCTAATTACTCTCCCCACATTGGCACAGTACACACCTCCCTGGAACAAAGCAGGATCGATGGACAAGTTCACTGATCAATTAAATCCCTGGAGCGGGACGTGGCTGAGCCAGACACGAGGGGCTGGAGCCTGGGAATGCGGGGCTGCATCCATGGATGCCTGTGCTCTGATTCCTCCCCTCTCCCAGCTTGGCTGGCAGTGGGACAAAGACGATGGTGACGGTGGTTGAGGACTTTCATCCCTTCACACCTTTGTGTGCAGCCGGAGGAGCTCCCTGCGCACCAAAACCCCCTCTGGATCAAGGAGTTGGGGCCAGAAAATTCCCACAGATCCTGCCAAAGTGCTTGGGTCTGAAGTCAGCACAGCTCGTTGGCCACCAGTGGTGTTTGCCACCAGTTGCAAAAGCCACTTGGCCCAAGAACTGCCCCTTGGGAAGGTTTTGGTAGGAATTTATTGCATAAATGGCAAAAATGGGGGAAAGCTCCAGCAGCCAGGAAGGGATAGGATTAAGGTCAGTGGAACTGGCAGTTTTTCACTGTCTCCCCACACTGTTTTATGTTTTCTGCTGAGCAGTGTTGGAGTTCCAGAGCTGTAACTCCCTTCCCCTCCCCTTCCCTGAGCAGAAGAGTATTTTTGATGTATCTGCCAAAACACTGAATTTTTGGGGGTAGGATTTGTTGCGAAAGTGAGTGTGTGATGCTAATGGCTTCTTGTATTTCTGCACGCTTCAGATTAGATACATGCAGGTAAGATGAACCGATTCAAATCTGGGGTTTCGTCCGGCTGGTGGGTGCCAGCTGTGAGTTCCGAGGGGGTGGACAGAGGGTCTCTGTTCCTGTGCATGATCCATAAAACCCCACCACTGAACCCCCTCCCAGATCCAGGTTCTGCCCTGCCAAGTGCAGCAGCTCCCGGCACATGTTCCCAGCTTTACGGAGCAGAAGTGACTCCGGGAGCTGGGGCTTTGGGAAAAGCACGTTTTATCAGATTTGACCTAAAATCGTGAGAATTGGCAACCCTGGCCAGGGATTTGTGTAAGTCTAACATATTATTTATGACCCACTTAGTATCTGTTGTTTCATCTTAAGCAACAAAAAGTATATATATGAAAAAGGGGAAAATCAGCCTTTATCTCTTATTATTCTTCTTTAGCTGATAGTCTTTGGTGGTGTGGCTGTAATAAATGCAAAAAAAACAGTGTTTTCCATGTTGAAACATATTTAATAACACAGCCAGGGTTCCTCCTTATATTTTTTGGGTAAAAATAGTTCCTTTTAGCATAAACCAGTAGTGGTTCTCTCCTGACTTTCCAAAGTTGGTTGCTGGAGGCTGAAGTGGAGCCCCACCAGGCTTCTGGACCACCCTTAGGTGTGTCTGACCACGCCTTGCTTTTCCTTTCCCTAGAAAATGGGAATGACAGAAGACGACAAAAGGAACTGCTGTTTGCTAGAAATCCAAGAAACTGAGGCCAAATACTACAAAACACTTGAAGATATAGAAAAGGTGAGAACTGAGCCCTCTTTTCCACAGCACCCCCTTCCCCACCAGCCCTGGATCCCCCAACTGTGCTGGGTCGGTCCTTGCTCCCGGAGCTGGCAGATGTGAGGGGGCAGGATCGGGGCATCCACATGGAAAGGGGGAGGGAGGATCCACAAAACCTGACAAGCACCAATGTGCAGCTTGGAGGAGCCCAAACCAGCAGCTTTTTTTTCCTGATTGCTGCAGATTAGAACCAGGCTGCAAACCCACCCCCTGTCCCGGGGTGAGAATCTCCCACTCCTCACTCAGCCAGGCCGGGTTTGCTGATAAGAGCCGTGTTTGCAGTTATCTCTTATCGCCCCGATTGCCACGGAATAATTCCTTTATTCCGAGTGCTTTTTGAAAGTGCTGAAGCTGTGCTGACTTGTTGTTGAAGCTAATTGGATTAAAAGCAACATTCTGCTGCCCAAATTCGCGGGGTTCTAATTGGTTTTGATGAATTATTGTGGCGCCTTCCTTTTAAGAAGAAATAAAAGCGAGCTCCTCGGCGAGGCGGCGGAGTCGTGGATGGAGCCTGGAGGTGGCTCCTGCTCCGAGGAAAGCAGCAGGAAGGAAGGACAATAATGAAAATCAAGCTGCCATTTCTAATCACCCTGATGCTTTTGTTTCCTCCCCTTTTTGCCATTCTTTCCCTCCGTCTGCTGGAAGTTCCCCCTCCGAAAAGCTGTGAGCAAAACTGGGAGAGTGGAATAACATTTCCCATCTTCCAGGAAAATGTCCCTATATATATGTCAGTTATGTTTCCAAGGAACCCTTGTTCCTTGGAAACAGCCACAGCCCTCTGGTTCAGTACAAAAGAAGAGTTAAATTATTGCTTTCCTATCAGTTAAAGCTTGCACAGGCTTTGCGGGTCCTGCTGGTGTCACGGGTGGAAGTTCCCCTCTTTGGTTTGTTGTATTTGGGTTTTTTTGCAGTCCCAAGTCACGTAGATGTTCCTATTAATATGGATTTGTTCAGGAAGGCATTGCCCGTGTAATCACATCATCGGGGCCTTCTCAAGGGCAAAATTCCAGGGAGATAAAGAGCTGGGAAGTCGCTTCGGCGCAGCCAAGGACTGCAGAGAGATGAAGGAGCTGAGTGCATTTCACCCCCCTGCTGCAGGTTTAGCAGGGGAGGGGGCTGTGGGCACCCATGGGGGGGTCTTGCACCTTCCCACCCCTGGAAGGGCCATGGGAGCCAAGGGATGAGGCACTCATGGGAATTGCTGGCTCCCACTTCTCTCCCTGGTCGCTCTCTGCCTTTGCAAGTGCTTAAACTCATTGAAGCCTGCCCAGGTAAACTCAGCTGGTGAAGCAGAAAATACAAATCCCTTGTCCAAACCCCTCCTTGTTCCCTCCTCTTCAGTACCTCAACCCCTTTTCCATTTCCCTCTTGCAGAACTATATGAACCCCCTGAGGCTGGTACTGACTCCCCAAGACATGGAAGCTATTTTTATCAATTTGGAGGTAACGTCGTGGGCACTGTGCCTTAAATCTTCGTTCTTTTCACGGCAGCTCAGCCCTCTCCCTGCTTAGGAGGAGGTTTTCTGATTTCCTGTTAGATTTGTGCATTCACCTGGAGAGCTTCAGCCTTTCATGTGCTGTGGAGCTTAAACTGGTTCAGGAGCTATTCTTTAACACTCAGTTTTAGAGGTGGGGAATAGATGAACTCCAGGTGAGGAAACAGTTCTGCCTAGTGGATGTTTCAGGCTGGGGCTGTGGGTTTTAGCTGGTTTAGATGGTTTGGGCACAGGCTGGTGAAGGGATTTATTTCTACTCTGGTTTGCACGGGGTCTGGGTCAAAACCCTGGCACCTCCTCCACTCCTTCCATCCCATCTCCTCCTCCCTCCCCATCCTGGGGTGTTTCTGGCTGTGTGACCTCAGATGGAATTACACCCCTGTACTCCAGGCCAGTCAGGGCTGCATCCCACTAGAACAACTTTCTTTAAAAACACCTAAAAGAGGGAAAAAAAAACCCCACCAGATGAAGGAGCGAATGTGCATTTCTTTGGGCTCTGTTTGCCCACTTGCTTTGATTTTGTTTAAAGTATTGACTGTTGCTTGGTTTTAGGACCTAATTAAAGTGCACTTCAGTTTCCTGAGAGCCATCGATGTCTCGATGATGTCTGGAGGAAGCAGCCTGGCAAAAGTGTTCCTGGAATTCAAAGAGAGGTAAAGGAATTCCTGGCTTCAGGCTGCTCCAGTTTTAACAGATTTGGGTTAACATTTTCAGAGATTGAAACAGAGCTCTTGTTACTCTCTGCCTTCTCACTCCCTCCTACTGCCTGAAAGGAGGTTGGAGCCAGGTGGGGATCTGTCTTCTCTCCCGAGTAACAACAACAGGGCAAGAGGAAACGGCCTCAAGTTCCACCAGGGGAGGTTTAGGTTGGGTATTAGTGAAAATTCCTTCGCTGGAAAGGTTGTCAAGCACTGGAACAGGCTGCTCAGGGAAGTGGTGGGGTCACCGACCCTGGAAGTGTCCAAAAAATGTGTAACTGTGGTGCCTGGGAACATGGTTTAGTGGCAGTGCTGGATTAGAGTTCTTTTCCAACCTTAATAATTCTGTGATTCCAGAAATGCCTTTCACAGCAGCCCAGGTTTGCATCCTCCACAGCAAAATGCTCTCAGGCAGCTGAAACATCCCTCAGTGCTGACATTAAGCAGCCAAATCCACCCACAGCTGTCAGGTCACCCAGGGCAGAGGCTGGGACATCTCCCCTGTGCCCGACCAGGCTCAGCCGTGTTGGTGCCTCAGGTGGCCACCTAAAAACAGAGACTGGACAGGAATAAGGGAATAAAGGCAGGTATTTATTTGAAGGTACACCCTGGGGAGTCAAAAAGGCTACACCCAGGATGGACTCTGGGTCACGGGATCTTCACACTTTTATAAGTTTGGTCCGTTTGCATATCAGGGTTAATTCTCCAGTTATAACCTCAGTTAATGATGTAATTACCCCAAGTTTGCCCCCACTCTAGGCTTTAGTTTACACATTTTGGGGCCTGGTGGCCTTGGAGAGCAAACCCAGGGAGGTTTGTTGTGTCTGACCCGCAGGAGAGAGCAGCAGCTCACAGGCCACACGAAACTCCAGAGTTACACACCGGGCAGTGCAGGATTTGAGAAACAGAAAAGTTAAAACCTAAGGCATCAGTGTGGCTCCCGTGGATCCTTGTTCCTGCAAGCCCCTGGCTGCACCTGGATTTTTCTTGAGCTCAGCATGCCACAGAATATCCGATGTGTTTGTGGGAACACGTCGGAGGGGATGAAGATGGGAAACGCTTGGATTGTGGTGAGCTGGAAATGGAGCAAAACCTCAGCGGCCTTCAAGGGTTTCGTGTGGTCTCCTGCGAGCAGCAGAGGGCTGGGATGTGGTGGGGTGACTCCTGGGCAGGGGAGACTCGGCCCTGCTGAGATCAAAGTGATTCCTCACTCTTCAAGAATCTCCCGTTTGGCACAGAGCTCATCCTGCACCTTTTGCATGATGAATAAATGTAAAAGTTGCTTTCACAGACAGAATGGGCCCTGAGCTCTGGCAGCTGCTAGCAGGAGCACCCCAGCACACGGAGATAAGGTTGATAAAAGCCTTTAATATCCTTAATACTAATCAAAGGCTGATTCATTGTGGAGTGGTGCCAGGCTGTTATTTCACTGTGATTAAACCAGTGTCTAGACACAGAAATGCCATTCAGAAGTCAATAACTCCAGAAATACCATCTGCATTAATAACACCCCGTGAGGTCACATATTCCATCATCCGTGGGGCCTCTTGTTACAAAGGGCATTTTTTTTTTCTGGATTAAATTAAAAAAAAAGAAATTCCGAAGAAGAATGCAAATAATTTAAAAATACTCATAAAACACCCTTAGGTTGATTTTGATCTCCTAATTCCCGGCTCAGCTCCATGCATGCCAGTGCCACCCCTGGGGCAGGGAGCAGGGAAGGGACGCAGGAGGAGCTGTGGAGGTGGCACTGCTGCCCGGGGAGGTGCCGTGGGCTGTGCAGGAGCGCCAGGCTTGGTTCTGAGCTTTTAAATAAATGTTCCACGCAGGTGGGTGAACAAACTGACCCCCCCTGCCTAAGGGAGCTTGCAAACAACTTCCTGAAGGACCTGAAAGCCTTGGGAAGACGTGAGTGAAGGAGCCAGACTGGCTGCAAGGTGGTGATGGTGGATCTGAAGCTCTGTTCAGTCCACGGGGATTTTGGGGCCCTCAGTGCTGTGGGAAACTGCTGCTCAAGGCGGGGTTTTGCCGTGGAGAAGTCGCCAAAGCCGGATTCTTGAGGATGAAGAGTTTGGAGCAACCTGATGTAAATAGGCAGAGTCCTTTTCTGCATCAGGAAAATCAGGAATATCGCATTTTGCTGCAAGGAAATCTAGGAAATTCAGGAGGAGGAAAAAGTGAACTCACTGGGGAGATGGTATTGCCCCACCAGGAAAGGAACGTGGACCTCCAGAGTCCCCACCTGGTCCCTGAATATGAGACCTTCCTCCATCCAATCCAGCCATGACAAATAGCTCCTGCTTCCCTCCACATCCTTGGAGACATTCTGGCAAAATGATGCATTGCTCCCGGGCTTTGCAGGGGCCTTTTTTTTAAGGAGATAGTTTGTAAATCTCTTTCTCTGGAAGCCAGAGGTTTGAATTTATGCTCCTGAAGCCTCTTTGAAGCTGTCCCCGTGCTGGCAAGGTGGATATTATTGTGCCTGTGCAGAAGTTGTCAGGGGGAAAAGGTGGAAGAATAATCTGTGCTGGCTGTGGCTCTGCCGGGGCCGTGGCTCCGTAAATCTCTTTATTCACTTCCCTCCGGGCTGTGAGTGTCCCGTGTTTACGGAGCAGCGCTGGGCCAGTGGCTCCCGGATCATCCCCATGGAGAGACGAGGCCCCCAAATAATGGATGAGATGCAGTGCGTGATGGAAGACGTGTCTTATCAGCAGCAGGACAGTTAACGGCCAGGAAGGGGGAGAAAACCCAAACCTGTCAGGCAGGATTAATGAGGGAAGCGAAGGAAAAAGGGGAATCCACCACAAAACTGCTCTCTTTTGTCAGGTGTTTAAATTTATAGCCCGGGGTGTCCTTACAGAGCTTCACTGTGTTTCCAAGGGCTGTGACAACCTTCTTTTCCCAGTTACCCAGGCTCTTGATCTCTAGGTCCCTGTGGCTCTTTCGAGAGGGAATGATTCTAAAATGTGACATAAAATCATCACAGAGTCACTGAATGGTTTGGGTTGGAAGGGACATCAAAAATCATCCCATCCCACCCCCTGCCATGGGCAGGGACACCTTCCACTGTCCCAGGGTGCTTCAAGCCCTGTCCAACCTGGCCGTGGACACTTCCAGGGTCAGCCACAAATTCTCTGGGCAACTTTTGACAGTTCCTCACCACCCTCACAAGGAAGAATTTCATCCCACTATCTCATCTAACCCTCCAAAAACAGGCTCCTGTGCTCTGGCCACCTGGGCTTTCTGCTCATCATGAGCTGAATCACCTCCAGGGGCTCTGGAAACTTCCAAATGTTCAAATGCCGAAAATTTGAATGTCAAAAAGCCACACAATAAAAAGAGTGTTTATACTTTGCTCGGCAGTTAAATGGGGGAAGAGCTGTTTGCCTGGTCCTTTCGCTGTACACGCATTTATATATCTTTTACAACAGGTTATAGCTGCCAGCATTTCCAGTTAAATCTGTCATTTCCCCCTCTCCAGGCTGCTGATTTACGGCAAGTACTGCAGCCACATGGAATATGCCCAGAACACCCTGAACCACCTCCTCGCCAACCGGGAGGACGTCCGGCAGAAGGTGGAGGTGAGCAGGCAGGGGGGCTGAGTGCTGACCCCCACCCCTTATCAGGGGTTCTGGAAGGACTTGCTGGAGCTGAGGATGGTGTGTGGGGAATGGTTGGTTTAGCAGAAGAGGAGAGGGGTGTGAGGGCGGGTCTGTGCTGCCACGGAGAGAGCGAAGCTGGGGCTTATCCTGTCCTGATCCCTCGTTTTTCCCTCGTCTGCTCACCAGACCCGCGCTCTGTCCTTCCTCCCCGAGTTCATCCAGGTTAAAGCAAGCCAGTGACTTTATTTGAGTGGGACTGGCTGGGACAAGTTCTTTGAGTCCTGCAGGCCCTGAGCATCCCCAAGTCAGGAGCCCACGTGGTTTTCCTAAGCCCCCAACAGCATCAGGGACCCTCAGAGGCGAACCCAAGTCCCCAGGCAAATGCCCGAATTCCTGCCCTGGCGTCCTCAGTGTGAATAGGGGCTGATCCAGATATTAAGGGAATCAAAGGAGCCCCAGAAGGGATGCATTGTTTGAGCCGCTGTTTTTACCCAGCTCTAATTCCTGCTTTGCTCTTGATGCTAATCGGAATTTGCCAGGCTGTCTGTACACGTTACCTCGCCTTCCACAAACGCGCTTTGATTCCCGGCGTAAACCCGATTCAGGGATAAAACTGCACTTAGGAATTGTTTAAAATGTGTTCTCCGCGTCTCATGTCAAGGCCGGAGCAATCCAGCTGCTCCTGTGCTTTTCCCGTGTGTCCCTACCTCGTGGCAGCTCTGGCAGGTCACACAGCGGGGCTCAGCCGCGGCACCGAAACGGGTCTGGGCGAAGGTGACGGTGGCACAACTTCCTGCGACCACAATTAGCTCATCTTAATGACTTCATGCTCGTCAGAGCCACAGGCTGCGTGCTCAGCGCCAGCCCCTCACAAATGGGCTGCTTGCAGTCTGGCCCAGCCAGGAGGTGGCTGAGGTGAATGTGTTTCATTTGACATTTCTCCGGGTCTGAGGGCATTCCTGCGCTGCCCTAACGAGCAGCATCTCATCAGGCTGGAGTAGCTCATTTGCATGGCGGTGGCTGGAATTTAGGGTCCAGCCCCTGGGATTAATTCCTTGATAACCTGCGTGGTGGGAGTCCCAGCCCTGGCTGGGTGCCTGCAGGGACCACGAGCCCATGGGCACCAGAACTGACTTTACAGAAGCCAAACAAACATTCTCAAGACTTTAGAGACTTTTTTTGGGTGGGAAGCTGTTGTTTCCTCACTGCCGATTTATTGTTATTTATTATTATATGATTTATTATTATGTATTTATTTACATATTCTTATATATGATCTATTATTATATATTTATTATTTATTATTATATGATCTCCTTCCTAGGAATGCACGCTAAAGGTCCAGGATGGGAAATTCAAACTGCAAGATCTGCTGGTGGTTCCAATGCAGAGAGTTTTGAAGTATCATCTCCTGTTAAAAGTAAGTTTTTCAGCACTGGCACTTCTCTCTCTGCTGTAGCATCTTTCACCTCTATCAGCGGAAGGTGAATCACTGCCAAATGCCGAGCAAGGGTTGGGGTTTTTATTCCCCTTCAAATAAAACAATTACCAGAGCTACTTAACACGACATAATATTTGTGCTGTCTCCTAAAGTACGGTGACCCAGGGTAATTCTGCACTTGTTAGCCACGAGAGGCACTTAATGAATATAAAATAAGCTCGCATATAATCTGATTATGTGTGAAATTCCTCCCGTCAACTCCGTGTAACAGATCTCTCAAGCAGCAGCCCTTGGTGTGTTCCCTGTCCTACGGCCACAGCTGCCTGTCCAGGAATCCCTGCATCCCTGCCACCTCCCTGGCATCCCTGCCATGTCCCTGGCATCCCTGCTGTCGCCCAGGCATCCGTGCCACCTCCCTGGCATCCCTTCAGTCACCCTTGGAATGCCTGCAGCCACCCTGACATCCCTGTCACCACCCTGCCAACACTCAGGCAGACCCTGTCCGGTGCAAGCAGGGTCTGGGCATGTTTCCTGGCACATCCAAACTCTTTATTTTCATCCACTTATACTGTTTCAGGAGCTGCTCAGCCATTCCTCAGACCGGCCAGAGAAGCAGCAGCTGAAGGAGGCTCTGGAGGCGATGCAGGTACAGGAGGGTGAGAGTTGGGGACGGGGCCGTGCTGGGCTTGGGGTGCAGCGGAGCTCAGGATCCCTCTGCTCTGTGAAACAAACACTTGGATGGAAAAAACCATCCAGCAACAGCCGGAGGGAAGGCAAGGTCTCCTCCTTTTTGGGCACACCTGTGTGCACTGACTGCCACGTGGTGCGGTGGCCTCGCAGCAGGTCCCTTGTCACCGCTGTCCCCCTCCCCGGGCAGCGGGGAGAGCTGGGGTTTGTCAACAAGTTACCACTTCTCCCTGATTGCTGTTGTGTGTGCAGGGGCCGTGCCAGATCCGGCTCTTGTTCTTGCTGGGAGGGGTTTGGAGGAGCTCCAGAGGTATCAGCGAGTCAGGGAGGATGGCAGCAACGGGAACCTGCGTGTGTGCAGCGTTCCCTGCGAGCTGTTAGCCAGGTGCTGGGTGGGAATCCTTTCATCCACTTCTTTTTTTTTTTCTTGTTAAAGGGAAGATGTTTTTTCAACTATTGATGACTTTTGGCATCAACATTTTGCTTTGTTTAAAGTTTTATTTTCAGCTCTTTAGCTGAAGCCCCCAAAATCTCAGGAAAACAAAAAATAAAATCGTAGGATCACAGAATCACCCAAATGTTTTCTGACTCGGATATGTCTCCCCACACACACATTCACACCACATCCATTGTCAGCAGAACCTGGCTGGCTGGAGGATGCTCGTTAACTCCAGGTTTTTCCTCTGGAGAGCACCTCGGGATTCATCCCCGTGCTCGCGGTCACTTTGTTTTCCACCTCGGAGCTGCAGCTTTTGTAACCTCGCTGCATTTCCTGGCACTTACATAAGTTGGGTGACCTTTCCAGCCGTTGTCCCTGCCAGCCCACGGATCCAGAGCTGCTGTGTGGCTCGCTGTGGAGTTGAGGTTGTTTGAAGGACGCTGCATTCCCAGCCCGCTGCTGTGGCCTCAAATGAACGCTGGACCTGGTGACAGCAGCTAAACCCCGCTCGTGGCCTCATCACCCAGCACCACTGCTGGAAAATAAATGTGTATTTGCTCTGGCTCTGCTGCAGACTCAGCTTTTTTTGCAGGAAGACTCTGATAACCATCAGGGAGGTTTCTCTCTTCTCCTCCCCATCACCAGGAGAGTGTGGGAGCAGTTCCGGCCACGCTGGGCTCGGGGGGCTTTGGGAGCCATTCAGTTTGGTTTTAATTGATCTGTAAACCAAGGCTTAACTTGCAAGTGATGTCTTTCATCACCAGTCCAGCCTTTCTGTCTGCTGTGCTGGCAGGCAGCAGACATCGCTGCTGTCTGGGGCGAGAGCTGTGCAGGGGGGTGGGTGGAGTGAGGTTCCCAAAGGGATTCAGCTCCCTTTTATTTTGCTTGAACAGTTGGTTTTTCAAGGCAGGGGCAGGATTTGCACCAAAAAAAATCGTTTGTGATGGGGTTTTTTTTGGTACAGGTGCCAACCCTCTGCCTGAGAGTGCAGAACTGAGTCCCCGGTGATGGTGGGGGAAAGGCAGCTCCCAGTGAAATTCCACAGTCAGCGTTTGCACGTCGTTGTTTGAAGTCGTGGTTGATCCCGGGGTTGTGTTTCCCCGGGATTGTGTTTCCCTGGGACTGTGTTTCCCTGCTTCGGAGGGCTTTTGGTTGTGTCATCCCTCATCAGCGTCCCCGCCGTCCCTGGCTTGGTCTCCCCTGAAGTATTGTCACGTAGATCTGCGATTATGGGCTGTGATTAACCCTTCTTGTGTTGGGGAGCTGAGCGAGGTCTGACCCGGGGGGGGATGTCTTAAAAAATCCCCTGCTCAGATTTAATCCAAGTTGACAAGAGCTGTTGTTGAGGTCAAGGAGGGAGCAGATAAGAAGCAAACAGGCACAGCAAATCCGCTCTGAAAGGTGCAAGAAGTTGTTCCAGCGGCAGGGATGGTTCCTTCTCTTGGATGGATAAAAATTTGGGGTTTGGGATCGCTGTGCTGCGCTGGATTCACGCCCTGCCGTGGATTCTTGCATTGCCATCTTCTGGGAAAGGGAAAACATTGCAGCACCTGCCTGGCTGAGCGCTGGGAGCGCCGACAGCCTCACCTGTCCCAGGCTGCACTGGAGTCCCATCAGATTCCTGAGGGATCCAGGGAGCCGGGCTCGTGTTTGTGCTCCTGGGTAGGGTAAAGTAAAAATCACTGTTCACCCTTTTTCTTAAGGACTTGGCCATGTACATCAATGAAGTCAAGAGGGACAAAGAGACTTTGAAGAAAATAAGTGAATTTCAGAGCTCTATAGAAAACCTGGTAAGTTGGAAAATCCTCTTGAACCCAGTGTAGCTTGATTATTACTAACATATTTGCTTTTGTGTGCAATTACTACTTATTCCGATGTGCTGAAAGATCCCCACGTGTTCAAACATGACCCTCTCACGTCTTGCTGATGGTCCAGAGGTGGATGCTCCATCACAAAGCTGCTTTGGCTGTGATGAAGGGTGTCTTCTCTTGCTGATGTTACCCTGAAAATTCTTCTTTGGCTTTTTCTCACATTGTTAGTGTAGGGAGGACACGAGAATTCCCCAAGCTGGGTATCTGGCTTCTATAAAAAGAGTGTTTCCTTTGCTGTTAAGAGGACAGAGGTTAATTGAAAGTGGAGGAGAAGGGCTCCTGTGAGAAGGCACCGAATCTCCAAAAATCTCAACCAGACATTTTAAGGAGAATCTCATGCTCCAAACTCCAGAGGTGTCCAACACTCGGCCCCGTTGCTGTGCATCAGCAGGCCTGGAGGGGCGCTGGGAGTGGGGCTCTAAGCCTTGGCTTCATTTGGAAACGACGAGCTTTTAATTGATGGTTATTTAACAGAGACAAAATCCTTAGTTATTGTGGAAACCTCTGAAAAATAGCTAATTGGAGGTGGGGAGGGGTTTGCAAAAATGCTTGGACTGCTGAGCCTTGCCCCAGGGTGAGAGTGCTGGAGCTCCAGGGGTTTCCTGGGGTCCTGTACCTGCGGTCATGCCCAGGCTCCTCTTGGAGCATCCTCGCTCCCCTTGGTGAGGGTGATGCCACTCTCTGGAGCTTTGGCAGCCTCAGGCAGGGCTGGGGGAGATGAAATCCAGGCAGCTTTGGGTTTCCAGCTGCCCAAAGCATCGTTCCAGGCCTGGCTGTGGGTCTGAGCCCTGCTTTGCTTCCTGCAGCAAGTGAAGCTGGAGGAGTTTGGGAGGCCGAAGATCGACGGGGAGCTCAAGGTGCGCTCCATAGTCAACCACACCAAGCAGGACAGGTGAGTGGCAGCAGAATGTCCCCACACTCGATGTGCCCTCGTTTGGCCATTCCCCTCGAGCTCATTTATTTAATTACTGCCTGCAATTTCACCGACACAACCCAGCATTGATGGGAAATCACAGCAGGGGCCGAGCACTGAACAGCGCTGGCTGGGGAGCTCCGCAGAGCTTCCCAAATCCTTCCCCTTGGATTTTTTAATGAGGTGTCTGACTGGGTTTGTTGTTCATGTGCTTGCATTGGGCAGGTATTTATTTTTATTTGATAAAGTGGTGATCGTCTGCAAGAGGAAAGGATACAGTTATGAGCTGAAGGAAATTATTGAGCTGCTCTTCCACAAGATGACTGATGACCCCATGAATAACAAGGACATTAAGAAGGTAGGTGGACCAAGGATTAGCTGTGGAGAGCATTTTGGAGCTGTTTCGGGGTAGTATGTTCCCATTAGCCTTTTAAAATAGAAGCAGGGCTCGCAAAAAGGTGGAAAATAAACGCTCAGCTTTCAGGGCAGCCCTAAAGAGCTGGGAAATGTTTATTAATGTGGGGCTGGGCTGGATCCTTGACCTCTGTCCTGGCAGAACAGCCCCGAGGAGGGCTGGGATGGTTGGAGTTAGGAGGGAGGAAGCTGCTCCCTGCTTTCTGGCCCAGCGTCAGGGAGCAAACATCAGACGGGCAGCAGAGAGGGCAGGGAGGGAGGGAGGGAAGGTCCAGGATGTTCTTGCTCCCACAAGCTGTGGGGTGGAGGAGCCTGGAAAGGCAGCGTGAGCTTTGCACACCAGGCTGCCAAAATTGGCACTCCAAGCACTGAAGGAACATAATTTTCCTGTGGCTTGATGCTCACTCTGCAGCCGTGGAGGAAAAACCTCCCAGCTCTGGCTTCAGCAGAGCCCCGTTAGCTCAATCCACTCCCGTGCCATGGGAAGAGCTACGGTGCAGATGGGATAAGGGACACCGGGGTGAGAACAGCCAGCTTTGCCACTTGGCTGCTGGGGGAATGCTGCTGGCTTCGTGTTTTAATGAAATCTGTTTCCACTTTGCTCTCCTATGCTTCCTAGTCTCACGGGAAAATGGTAAGCAGAGCACCCCCGTCGCCGTCGCGTGTTTGTGTGCGCTGTGGCGGCGAGACGGGCCCAGCATATGTGCGGGGGGCAGGTCAGGCGTCCCTCCCGGGCTGTCACTCGCTGTCAGCCCCAGGCAGAACGGCTGGGCAGGAGCCAGTGGAGCAGAAGAAATCCCTGGTTCTCTCATCTGCCACCACGAAATCCCGTTCGGTCCAAGCGCACAGCGCCGGGGCGGTTCAGGCATCGTTGGCTGCGATGTGTTAGAGGAACAGGGAGCTCTCCTTCCTCCTCCCCTGCTGTTCCCTGGCCACGGCTCAGCACAAGGGGCAGGGGCAGGCGCTCAGAGCAGTGGCTGAGGCGTGTGGATGGAAGCGTGGCGTGTTCTGCTGTGAGATCAGCTCTCTCTTTTCTCCTGCAGTGGTCGTACGGCTTCTACCTAATCCACCTGCAGGGCAAACAGGGCTTCCAGTTCTTCTGCAAGACAGAGGAGATGAAGAGGAAGTGGATGGAGCAGTTCGAAATGGCCATGTGAGCATGAGTGGCTGCTCTAGCCCTGGGTGCAGTTCCCAGGCGTGGGGGAAAAGTGTCTTGGGCCATCAGGTCACTGCAGAGCAGCTCCAAAAGCAAAACCTGTGATGGGGGAGCTCACGTGGGCTTGCTGGATGGGTTCCTGTGCAGGGGGAGCTTGGAACCATTCTCTGAGCATCCCCACCAAAGCGGCTCTGAAACTGGATTTTATCTCTGAAGCTGAGATGGGATATTTGGAAGGAATTCTCCCCTGAGAGGGTGGGGAGGCCCTGGCACGGAGAAGCTGTGGCTGCCCCATCCCTGGGAATGTTCCAGGCCGAGTTGGACAGGGCTTGGAGCAACCTGGGATAGTGGAAGGTGTCCCTGCCCGTGGCAGGGGAGGGATAGGATGGATTTAAATGTCCCTTCTGACCCAAACCTTTCTGCGGTTCTCTGAAAGGACACCTCACTGTGGTGCTGGGCCGTGGGGAAGCACCAGGCTGGCGCTGGAGGAGGGTGAAGAGGGAGGGTGGTGCTGCAGGCCCTGGTCCTGAGCAGTGCAGGGATGATTGGCTCAGGCAAGGGCCAAATCTGTGGCTGTCATCCCAGGGGAAGGTCGATGGGCAAAATCCTCTCTCCACAACCCAGCCCCGATCCCCTTTCACTTTGGATTTCATGTCTGTCCATGTGGTGTCCGAGCTCGGGCTGAAGTGCCAGCAGCCCCGTGGGGGCAGGCTGATAACCCCCAGGTGCTTTCCCTCAGGTCCAACATAAAGCCAGAGAAAGCCAATGCGAATCACCACAACTTCCAGATGTACACGTTTGAAAAGACAACCAACTGCAAAGCCTGCAGGATGTTCCTGAGGTGAGCAGCGACCTTCCCGCTGTTCCGCAGCAAAACCTGGAAAGAAAAATCTCAACAACTGAGGCTGGATTAGGGCTTTCTGACTTTTTTTTTTTTTCTGTTTTTTGGCGCAGAGGAACCTTCTACCAGGGCTATCTTTGCCCCAAATGCGGAGCAGGTGCTCACAAGGAGTGCTTGGAGATCATTCCTCCCTGCAAGATGGGTGAGTTGTTTCATTTTCTGGGCAGCTCGTTGCTGCGCCTGAGTGATCTGAGAGATTCGCTCCACAATGTTTGTGATGTTTGTGAACGCACAAAAAACCACAACTGTGCTCCCACCCACCTCCCAGGGCTGCAATCCACGTTGGCTGGGGGTTTAAAAAACAAACAAAGCAGCCAAAACCCTCCAAAAACCACGGAGCTGCGTGCCGTGGATGGCGGAGGATCGCGGCAGTGCCGCACGCTGGGTGGGGTGCTCCAGCTCTTGGGGGTGGGCATTTAAGGGAGATGATCAGTCCTTCATCATTTAGCAGTGAAAGCAGGAGGGTCTGCAGCAGGGAGAACGTTGCTGATGAGGAGAGAGCTCGTCTCTGGACCCCAGGTGTCCCAAAATATGGCAAAAATTGGTGTCCTTGGTCTAACCTGGGCAAAGCTGTGACTCACCTGTGCTCGACCAGGGCAGAACCCTGGCGATGCTCAGTCCAGGGGCTGTCACCGGGTGGCTTTGGAGAGGTTTTGGGTGGGGAGTGGAGGGAGGAAGAAACAAAATTGCAGAACTTTGTGGCAGTGAGGAAATGCCCCTGTCTGGCTGCAGGAGCAGAGAAATAATTCAAGTGACTCCACCTCTGCTTTGGGCTTCCTCCATCGAGTTCACACCCTGATACTCAGAGCATCAGGAGAAGCAGAAAATGGGGTTTGCTGCCTGTTAAATTAACCCCTTATCCCACCGTTTCTCTTGCAGGTTCTTCAGCAGACCAGGTACGTGGTTTGGCCCTTCTCCTCACCCCCTGTGTCCTTGTCCGGTCTGGGTGTGGGCAGCTCATGGGAAGAGCCAGCACTGGCCTCAGAGGGGTCCCAGAAACCTGTGGGACAGGACTGGGGACCGGTGGCCTCTTCTGCAGCCTAAAACTGGCCCGATTTGAGCAGCACCAGAGCCCTCAGGAGGTGCCAGCACCCAGCTGGGGTGAGCACCGTGGGCTGGGGGGGTACCAGGGGGGGTCTGGGGTTTTCTCATCCCAGCGGCACCAGGTGGGCGCTCGTAGAGAGAACTGAGACTGGTGTGTCCTCACTGAGACTTTTCCCTCTTTCTTTGCAGGATTCGCTGGGTGCAGGACCCGGTAAGGGCATTGCTGTGTGCCAGGAGGGCAGGGAGAGGCGGGGGCTGCAGGAGTCCCCAGCACTGAGTGTGTGGGAGGGGGAGGCTCCTTCCCAAACCAGGAAAGAGCTTTAGTGCCTGCGGAAGGGTCCTGGGCACCCTCATGGCCAGCGGTGGGGGCTCTCCCGGCCCTGCTGCCACGTCATTTCCTTGGGTGCCCTCGTGCCCCTGGCCAGCTCTGCTGGGCCAGTAACGCTTCTGCCCGTCATGCCAGTGACCAAGGAGAGCCTGGCACAACATCCTCGTGCCAAATCGACCTTCAGAGCAGACCTGGCAGGTCCTGGCAGGGGGATTTGGTGCTGATGGGGAGCGTCTTCCTTGCTGGCATGTCCAGTGTGCTCAGGGCCTCTGATGGGCCATCAATCATGGGGGTTACTGCAATTTTTTATCTTCCTGTGTTTAAAACTTGCCTGGACAGAGCTCTGGGCCTGCCCTGCCCCTGCTCTGGCTCAGAGGAGAAGAACAATTTGTTTTTGTGCTGTTTCTGATGGAAGGAAAGCCAAGCCTGGCAGAAAGAAACCTGAATCAAATTTGTGGTTTAAAAAAAAAAAGCCCAACAAAACAAGCACAGAGTGCTCTTGCTGGGCGGGGAGAGGCAGAGGTGGGGAGGCATTTTGAGGATAAACACTGCGGGTTTGGTGCAGTGGGGGAAGTTTATTTAATGTGCAGTTGTTGGCGAGACAAGCGGACTTTGACCGGGAGCTTCAGGGGCGTTTGAGTCCCAGGTCCAGCTGATGTTCAGTGGCAGCCGAGTGTTCACTGGTGCCTTTTGCAACCGTGGTGTCACTGCTGAGCCTGGCAGGGCTTGGTGCTGGCCAGGCATTGCCTGGCAAGAGCTCCTCTGCCTCGCTGAGGCTCCAGTCCAGGTGCAGGGCTGGGAGCTGGAGCTCCAGCTTGGCTCGGTCCTTCCTGGGTTTATTTTTGCTCAGGGAACTCAATCGTCCGTGGAACTGCAGGAGCCAAGAACGTTCACTGTGGACACCATTCCTTTCTGCTTTCATGTTCCCTGCCCCCAAATCCTGCCTTATCACAGGATAAGGACTTACAGGCTTGGGGAGGGGTGGTTCTGTTGGGGTTTTTTTTCAGCAGGGACAAGGCTGTGAAACTGGTTTGCTTCTCTGCCAGGTCCTAAAATGGTGGCGGTTCAGAATTACCATGGAAACCCAGCCCCTCCTGGGAAGCCAGTGCTGACTTTTCAAATTGGGGACGTGATCGAGCTGCTGAGGGGGGACCCCGACTCACCGTGGTGGGAGGTGAGAGCGGTTCCCCTTGGGAAACCCCTGGGAAGCCTTAAACCAGTGACTTCTGCATGATCCCTTTTCTCTGTGGGCTTTCCTGGTGCAGGGGCGTGCCAGGGGTTGGGAGGCAGTTTGGGGCCCGTCCCCAGCCCTGCACAGTGACACCAGGGCTCCCAGTGCACGCCCCAGGCTGATGCCCAGCTTGGCTTTGCAGGGGAGGCTGCTGCAGACGAAGAAGTCGGGTTATTTCCCCAGCTCCTCGGTGAAACCCTGCCCCGTGGATGCCAGGGTAAGTGCCAGGGAGGAGATGGAGCTGCGAGTGCCAGGTGGGTGCAGATGCTGGGGTTGTCCCTGTCGCTCTCCTCAGCCTTCTCCTTGAGACCTCCATCCTTCCCTGGACTTTCAGTGAGGGGGAGGTGAATCCCTCATCCCATGGGCGCCGGGGTCAGGTCAGGGTGGTCCCAGCCCTGTTCCCAAGGCTGGGCTTGGTGTGACCACATCCAGGCTCTGTTCGTTCTCCGCGGGGCTGACTCGGATCAGAGCACTCGAGATCAGGGCCAGTGCAGGAAAACTGCATTTGGTTTATTTTAATTGCTTTTAGCTGCTTGCTGTAATGTTGTCAGCTGCTTCCCAATTAAAAACCACTCAGGTAAATGAGCAAACACAGCCTGCTCAGCCCAGCTGGGAGCTGGGAGGGGAATGCTCAGCTACAACACTGCCCTCCGCTGCCCGAGCCCGGAATCCAGGAGCGTGCTCGGCAGAGGGAAGCCTCCCGTGGAGAGAGGAGCATCCCACCCGTGACCCAGAGCCCGAGGAGCTGCTGGTTCACCCCTAACGAGCCGTTCTCCATTTGCAGCCCCCCAACAGCCGACCGCCCTCGCGGGAGATCGACTACACGGCGTACCCGTGGTGAGTGGGCAGGAACGCGAGCCAGCCTTGCCTTTCGGTTGTTGCTTCCTCGGGAATCCGCTCCAGCAAGGAATTCCAAACGCAGACCAGCAGCGCCGTGCATCCCGCCCTCCCTGTGGCCATGGAGCAGCTGCCACGGTGGCGCTGGGGTGTTGAAAGCCCTGGCAGCAGCTGTGGGGGTTTCTTCACCGATGGAGAGGGTCGGAGGCAAAAAGAGAGATGCTGGTTCCTCCTCCCATTCCCTGTGCCCAGAAAATGATTGTGGGAGGAAGGAGGCAACTCCTGCCTTGGCAGGAGAGGCTGTGCTTGGCTTGCCTGCTGCTCCTTCTCTCCAACTCCAGCCAGGTTTACAAATTCATGGATAGAAATTATCCCTGCTCTCCAGCTCTTGCTGAGGCCTCATTAACCCAGGGACTGATTCCCAGTTAGTGGGATTTTCCAGGTGTCAGGTACTGCAAAGGGAAGAGGCCACTCTCTGTGTGGTTCAGTGGCTCAGCAGCTTCTTGTGCATCCCAGGGCACTTTCCCTCCTGCTCAGGATGTTTGGGACGTTTCTCTCCCTGCCTTCCAACCTTCATGCCTGTAAAAAAGATGTATCTTTGTATCCCAAAACATGCCTGTTTAAAGATAGGCATTCATTTTAATGAATTAAGTGAACTCATTGACCTCTGGGCTCAGGTTTGCAGGGAACATGGAGAGGCAGCAGACGGACAACCTGCTCAAGTCTCACGTCAGCGGCACCTACCTGATCCGGGAGCGGCCGGCTGAGGCCGAGCGCTTTGCCATCAGTATTAAGTGAGTGATTCCTCATTTAGGAATTTCATAATTCAGTATTTCTCGCTGGCAGAGGAGGAGCCAGGGCCGGAGCACGTGGCTGTGCCCCTTTGAGTGCCTTTGCTGTGGTTGGCAGGTTCAACGAGGAGGTGAAGCACATCAAGGTGGTGGAGAAGGACAACTGGATCCACATCACGGAGGCCAAGAAGTTCGAGAGCTTGCTGGTGGGTTTTGGTTCCTCCTCGCCGCCCCTGCAAGCCGTGCAGGGGATGGCAGAGACAGCCAGGTGCCTCTCCCTCCTTGCCAGGAGCTGGTCGAGTACTACCAGAGCCACTCGCTGAAGGAGAGCTTCAAGCAGCTGGACACAACGCTGAAATACCCCTACAAATCCCGGGAGCGCTCTACCTCCAGGACCTTCACCCGCTCCCCAGGTAAGGCCCAGCCTGGGTGTCCTGGAAAACCTGCCCCTTCCAGCCAGCTGTAGGAGCAGTGGCCGCAGGGATTTACAGCTTTGCTGGGGGGCTCGAGTTCCTCAGCTTGCAAGTAAATTCTCCTCGGCTGGTGGCATTTTCAGGATGGGTCTTGGTGGGATCAGGGGGGCCTGGCCGAGCTGGGGCTCTCTGGCACTGCTCTCTGAAGGGACAGTTTTTGCTGGGACAGGCTGGTTCCCCTGCTGTGGTTTGCCCACCCTCTGGTTGGGAGCAGGGAGGTGATGCTCGCCTTGGGGGATTTATCCACTCCTTCCCACCCACGTGAGGCTTTTGTGTTTCAATGGATCCAGTTCCAGTGTGGCTTGTGGTGGTTGGAATCCCAGTGGGACTCCTTTAGTGGAGGAGGTGATGGGTCAAAGGGTAAGTCTGTGTCTAAAAGAAAAGGAAAAGAAAAAAAAATCAAAACAAATGGAAAGCAAAATGTGCAATAATGCCAGATGTTATTTTGTCCAAAGGCCTGATGCAGAACCAACTGCTTTGTGGGGAAAATAAATGTTAAAAATTTTCCTCTGTGGTGTATTTAAAAAAGAATACCAAAGGAAGATAGGTTTTAAAAGCTGATTAAATATCTTTTTGCATTAAATACAAGCCTAGGATGAATTTTGAGCCCCCACAGTGGCTGTGGGGCTGTGGCCAGACCTTCTGTCAGCTGTCCCAGCTCCAAGACCCTCTGCATGCTTTGCCCTGTATTCCTCCATCAGCTTTGAAAGCATTGTGCCTTAGAATATTTTATTTTCATTTCCTTTTTAATGCGTGTTCTGCCTCTTTCTGTTTCTCTCTAACCTCTTTGCAGCCTCCTGCGCTTCCTACAACTTTTCTTTTCTCAGTCCTCAGGGCCTCAACTTTTCTTCTCAGAGCTCCTCCAGTCCCTTCTGGTCAGGTACCAGTGCCTCTCCCTGCTGGAGAGACCTGCCACCATCCCCAGCTTGAAAGCCATCACCAGTGGGTTCCCCCCTGTCCCTCCATCCCCACAGGCAGTTCAGGGGCTCCCCAGTGCTGCCCTGGGAAAGAATTAAGTGAATTAACCGTGGCTCGGCTGGCGGCAAAACGCACTCCCCCCCTCTCCCCAAAATCAAGGCAGGGAGGAGATGGACTGGTTGCTGTTTGAGAAAAGGGGCTAAAATTAACCAAAAAAAAGCAGATGTAGCACTTTGGGATCTCACGATGTACTTCAAGCTCGACCTGGTTACCCCGTGTGTCTCACCCAACGAGCATCAGCATCGCACCCTCTCCCGGTCTGATCCTCCTTGTCCTCCAGGAGAACATCCCAGTGTCCTGCAGGCTTTGAGCTCTGGTGTCTGAGGCTGCCCAGGAGCCCCTTGCTGAGGGGACAGGGACACATCTGTGCTGCCAGCTGTGTTTTGGGGCTCGGTGTCCCTGCAGAGAGTGCAGTGGTGCCCCAGCCTTTCCAGGCTGGTGTCATCCTCCCCATTGATGGGATCAGAGCAAAATCCTGCCGGTTTTAATTCCCATTTAAGTTTTTATCTTTCAGTCCCTCCTTTAGGCTGAGCAGAGAAAATCACCAGCAAAGCCCCGCGCGCCTTCCTTGGTGCTGCGTTTGGGAAGAACATTTTGCAAGCATAAATCCGGGAATTTGGGATTCTCTGACTGCATAGAAAGTATTGCAGGAAGTGATCTGGTAGCAAGGGGCTCCGAGCAAGCTCCTGATGACAGAGCTCAAAGCTGCCATGATTTTTGTGCATTCTCCAGCCTGGCTGCCTGGCCAGGACGGGTGAACCCTCCAGTGATTGCACATTGTGTGTCCAAACCGCCTCCATCGCCATCCTCATCTCCTCCCACCCCGAGAGCTGAAAACCTGGGCAAAGCTTTCCCTCAGACTTCGTTCAACCTTGGTTTGCACACTTTTGGAGTTGAAATTGACCCTTGGAAATCCCGGGGCAAAGAGGGGAGTGAAGCACAACATCCCCTCAGGGTGTTTATTTCTTTTTTTGCAAACTTCAGAGAAGGTGGATTTTTCTCCTCCTCTGCCCATCCCATCCCTCCCACTGTTGCTCTCCAGCCTTTTTCCCCCCGCCCAGACCTTGGGGCAGGAATGCTGAGTGTTGCCTCTGCCTTTCCCCCTCTCCCTGTGCCTCCCCCGAGCATCCCCTGCCTGAAGTGCTGGAGATCCGTGGGGCTGGGGCTGTGCCAGTGCTGGTGGGGCTCGGCTCCCGGGATGGCTCCTGGGGTCATCTCCTCGTCACAAGGTGCTGGTCAGTCTTAGGCTTTGGCACCATTTGGTCTCTAATGGGACCGAGTCCCCAAGGTTGCTCCCTGGCAGGGATGGGAGCAGGGGAGGTTCCAGGTTAGGAGCTTGTTGCTCCTCAGGGCAAAGCACTCGGGATTTGCTCAACACCTCTGGGAGAACCCATTCCCAATAACTCCGTTTTTGAGGTAGCTTAAATCCAAGTTGATTTACAAAGTCTTTTGACCAGGTGGTTCCATCAGGTGCTGGGAGCTGGGTGGCAGCTCCACAGGGCAATGTCCCAGACCTGAGACTGAGAGCTGAACAGGATTTTTCCACGATTTCACTGCTGAAAACTGTGTATTCCTATGAAATCCTTTCTTTTACCACCTCACAAAAGCGCCCTTCACCCCAGTGATCCCCACCAAGCCCCTGACCAGCAGAGAGAGGCTTCCCAAGCCCACAGAGCCCTCCAAAGCCCAGCAGGAATCCCGTTTAACCCCGACCACCCCGCCCGCGCGGGGCTGAGCAGCTCAGGCGCTGCCACCCCTCCCATCCGAGCGGCTCCAGCTCTCGGTGCCGCCGTGGAAAACCCAGGTTGAACCTCGCCAAGCTTTCCCCAGGTTCGGCCGGCGTGGGGCTGCTCCCGACGCGCTGTGCTTTGTCCCCTGGCAGTGTTCACCCCCCGGGTCATAGGGACGGCGGTGGCTCGGTACAACTTCGCGGCGCGGGACATGCGGGAGCTGTCGCTGCGGGAGGGGGACGTGGTGAAGATCTACAGCAGGATTGGAGGGGACCAGGGATGGTGGAAGGGGGAGACCAACGGAAGGGTGAGTGCGTCCAGAGAGATTCCCGCCCCGTTCCTGCGGTGGGAAATCCTCCCTGCTGCCAGGACAGCAGGAGCAGTGTCCTGCTCCTTCTTCTTTCCTGGGTTCTGGGTGGGCTGTCACCTCGTGAGAGCCACCTCTGTGTGGCCATTTGGTGCTTTGTGACAGTGACAGCGATGTCCAGGGCTGTCAGGTGGATGGGAGCATGTGGTGGGAGGGTCTGATCTTCCCTAAAGCTGCCCATGGGGGACGGACGTGTGCAGGCTCTGCAGGGGGAAGGCTCCGCATCCTGGGAAAACCAGCAGGCTGGTGGCACGGCCTGGTGTCCCACGGAGTGTGTGGCGCTGGGGACAGATTCCCCGTGCCCTGATCCCCTCTGTATTGCGTGGCAGCGTGTCCAAGGTGATGTACAGGAGTTAGCTCCATCCTGAGGGAGGGTGGTGGCTGGCACCACTGGGATGTGGCACAGCCAGCGCTGGGAACAGCACGTTCCCAGTGTGGCACCAGAATAATCCCGGTGACGGGACAGGAGCTCCCTTACACAATCACAGAGCTGGAAGGGCCCCGCAAGGATCACGGAGTCCCAGCTCCTGGCCCTGCGCAGGACTACCAGCAATCCCACCCTGTGCCCGAGTTGCCCAAATCCTTGAACTCCGACAGGCTTCGTGCTGTGCCCCTTGAGCTTCCCAGCCCCCAGCTCACCTCTCGTGTCCCCCCGCAGGTAGGCTGGTTTCCCTCGACGTACGTGGAGGAGGAGGGGGTGCAGTGACTGCGGCGAGGGCCGGTGGAAGTCGTCGAGCGCCCAGAGCCAGCGGCCGCAGCCCGAGCACGCCGTGACGCGCCGTCCCCGTGCCGGACACCTCCCAGGACTGCTCCCGCAGCCCCTCACCACCCCCCCTGTGTACAGCCGAGCCTCGGGGCCGCCCGGCCTCGCCCCCGTGCCGTGTACAGAAGATTGATGGGCTGCGGGGCGGCGTCGGGGCTCTCCCCTGCATGGACAGAGCTGAGAGACTCTGGGGTGCCCACCGGGGATGGGCGCCGCACCCCTCTTTGTCAAGGTGTTCTAAAAGCCGCCGTGGGGATGGCGGTGGGAGGGTGAGGCCGGAGGGCTGTGCCTGGGTGAGAATTTGGGGGTTTCCAGAGCGGGGAGCCCCAAGGAGGTAGCGCAGACCCTCTGCCACACCACTCAGGTGGTTCCCCAGGTCGGGATTTTGGCAGCGACCCTGGCAGCCGTGGGCAGCGCCGTGCTGCGGCCGGGGCGAGGGGCAGGATGGGGACACCTGGCCCGGGAGGAGGGGAAGGCTGTGACCATTTTGACCCTCAGATGTAGGCTCGAAGTGGACCTTCAGGTCAGCCAGGAGGGGAAAGAGCCGCTTTGGCACCCCCAAGCCCATTTTCTTTCCAGCCACCTCAGTCCCACCAGCCGTGCTGCGGGCAGGGGGGTGCCCAGGGAGCAGACTGGTCCCGCTGGTGAGCAGGAGGTCTCGGTGCATTGCAGGACTGGAGATGTGCTTTGCCACACGAGGGTTTCTGAGGCCACCGAGGCACCAGGCACATGCAGAGGATGTGCCCCCGGGTCTGTCCTCCCGTCACTCCCAGCAGGATTCCCCCAAGCCAGGCTGATTTTTCTTGCAGCTGTGACAAATCCCACGTCGTGAGCTCAGGGTGAACCCACCTGAGTAAGGGCTACGGTGTCAACTCCTGATTGCTGTCCCTGAGCTGTGAAAGCATCTCCTCTTCCCAGCTGTGTGCACTTTTGGGGGGCTGGGAGCGCTGTCCCCCTCTCCTCCTCCCACAGGCTGTTCCTGCTGCTGCTGTCAAGTAAAGGTCCGTCTGTTGTGACATTCCCACTGTGTCCTGAGCACCATCTGTCCGAGTCTGCCCTTCCCAAAGTGGAAGGGAATCCCAGCCATCATCTGCTGGGCACTGGTGTCGCTCCCCAGCTCCAGCTTTCCCTTCCAAAGTGCAAATCCGAACAAAATACACGTGTGGGAGCGTGGCGGGGAACAAATTTCCTTATATCTGAGCCCCAGGAGCTGTCTCTCGGAATACGTGGCGTTTTGAGCTGGTGCTTCCGTGCCCTGGCGTTGTTCCCCTGGGATTTGTGGTGGTCCTGCTGTGCAGCGTCGTGTTCCCGGTGCGGGATCCCGGTGCAAGCGTGGGAGGTGCCAGCGCGGGGCGGGTGAGCGGTGCCGATGCCCTCGGTCCCCGGCTGCATCCTTGCTGCAAACGGAGCAGCAGAGCCACGGTCGGGATAAGAAACAAGAGTTTGGGGCTCTCGAGGACAAGGGAACGATGCTAACTCGGGGATTACACGCTGCTGCTCAGTGGCAAGCCCAGAGCCGCCCTGCTCTGCTCCCCGTTCCTCCTGGAGCTCTGGGAGCGCCCCCACTCGTGGGGGTGTGGGGTGGGTCCGGCCGGGGCAGGTGGGAGGTGACAGGGACACAGCGGGGGCTCAGGGCTTTCCCGAGGTACTGTTTGGTGCTAACCCCTCCCAGCCAGCCCCTCCACGCTCAGTTTGAGGGGAGCAGCCAGTGGGGAGCTGGCAATTCCCTGCTCCTGTGCAGAGCAGAGGGTCCCATTCCCATTCCAGAGGCTGGGCTGCAGCTGGGGGGGGTGTTTGGGTGGACGGGACACACAAACTCCTGATGGCTCCTGTGATGCCTCAGATCCTAAAGCCTTACAGCCCCTCCTGCTTAACGTGGCCAATTTTGTAAGGTGGCAAGGGCACCCCTCGGGAGAGCACAGCCCTGTCACAGGGACCAGGGCACCTCTGGCCCTCCCACCCCACGGGGACCCCCACCCTCTGCCTGCCCTGCCAAACCCCCTCCCCCCGGAGAGAGCTCTCCCTCTTGTGTTTACTGGTGTAAGAAACTTGTTAAAGAGAGATTGTTCTGTTTGTAAGTAATTATTCAGCCACTTGCCACAAATATATCTGTGAATAAGAAAGGGAAATGTTTTTTTATGATGGCGAGAAAACTGTATATATTATTTTAGTTCATCGCAGGTCACTCGGAATTGCAATGGGATACGTTGGAAAATAATATGTAAATTCCTTGGGTTTCTCCTTTGCACTGCACTAACTGGGGTAGGGTGGAGGGGGTTTAAAGATAAAACTGTTTGTTTATGGAATAGTTTATAGCTGGGAATTTGGAAAATCATTTGGAATAGCTTGTAATGCTGGAATAGAAACTTTAGCTGCTACTTAGAAACCCTTTTGCATGTGGTTTTTCCGGGCCTTTTTAAGTTACAATTCATCAAAGTAAATTCCCCAATGGAAAAAAATGAAATAAAGTGTAATTTTGCTGATAGGCTTTTTTTATCAGCCATGGTTTTTACGGTGCCAGGAGGCTCGGGATCGCATCGGGGTCCTTGTCACTAAAACCCCTTCGGCTGCACTGGGGCTCAGGGGTGGCTTGGGAGATGGGTGCTCACAGGGATGGATCCTTCCCGATTCCCGGCGTGAACAGTAAGTGTTTTTACCCCTCCGAAATACGGAGTAGATCCCTCCTGTGGTGCCTGTCAGGTTCCTTCTCATTCCTGGAGCAGCTGCCACTGCAGTTGTCCAATCCAGGAGCTTTCCTGAGACTCCTTTTCTGAGCTGAACCCCTGTGGGATGGGAGAAAGAGGCTGATTTTTCATGGCTTTTAGTCACTCCTGAATATCACATTCCTGATCCCACTTGGCCCTGCAGGCAGCAGCAGATTCCAGCGCAATAAATAAGTTGCACAGTTGCTCATAAAAACCTGAGGCTTCACCCCGAGCAGGGCTGTGATGTCCCTGGGAGCTGCTGTGTCATTTAATTAAGAACATTCATTTTTTCCTGCCCTTGGAGCCCCCAGTGCTTCACTTTTGCCAGAGTCGGCTGGAAGGAGCTGTAGCCATGAGCAGAGGGGTTTTACTCGGAGAATCAGGACGTGAGCTGGGCACTAAATTTTGGATGCTGGTTTGGGAAGGTGCTGCCCAGCCAGGTGTTTAGGCTTGGTCCAGGTGCTGGCCCTGCCTGGGACAAGCTCTTTCCTTGTTGCTGTTCGGTCTAAGGGAATCTCTCCAACATTCACCACGTACAAAACACCAGGGTTTGGTGCCTGGGCCCTCCCCTGCTGGTCATGAGCCTCAGCCTGGCCCTGGGTGGGTGGAATGGCCATGGCACAGCTGGGCTGCCAAATGCAGCACTGGAGCCTGGAGCCAAGAGCTGGGCAAGGCAAAGCTCTGCTCCCATCCTGTCCTGCCTCTGGGGACATCCCTCCCAGCGCAGGGGCTGGGGACACTGAGCTCTCGGCGGGTGGCTGGAGCTGGCAGGTGGCTGCCACCACCGTGGCTTCGCTCGGCTTCGTGCCAAAATCTTCCCCTGGGGGCTGCTCCAGTGCAGGGTCTGACAGCTCAGGAATAAATGGGGCATTGATCCACCGTGCCCAGCCACGGCCAGGTGCAGCAACCACACCAGGAGCAGCATTCCAGGGGCATTAACAGGAGGATAAATCTCCAGGCACGGCCAGCACAGCTGGCTGCAGCCCTGCACAGCCCCTGGCCTGTCCCAGGAGCGGGGACGCACCAGGCACGGGGGTTTATTTATTATTCTGATTTTTCCCCCAGCAAGAGCAGCTGCTGCCTAAATCCCCGCCATGAGCCGGGCTCTGAGCAAACACGGCGTGGGGGTGGCTGTGTTTGCTGGCTGCCCTCTGCCAGCAGCAGCTCCTGCTCCTGCCGCAGTGTGACAGCCACCTGCCCTGGCCCCGGGGCTGCCCCTCGAGCCCCGCGGCCAGTGCGTGGCCACCTCGCTCTGCCACACCGGGGGCGAGCTCACGTGCTGCCCGGTGCATCCCAAAACCGGGGTCCAAGCTGCTGCGCCATCAGCGTGGGGAAACTGAGGCAGGGGGTGGCCAAGAGGAGAGCTCGGGAAAGCCCTGCCCAGCAGGACTCTGCGGGATCCGGGTGCTTTGGGTTCGGGGTCGTGTGCTGGCGGTGTTGGCCAAGCCCAAACTGAGGTAGTGGGGCAGAGCTGAGCCCCCAGCTCTGACGAGGATGAGGATTGGGGTGGCAGAGGCGATGCTGACAGTCTGCAGCACGCCTGGCTGGCTCATCCCCACATTAGCCACGTTTTCTGTGACCTAGAAAACTCCAGCTGGCGCGTGAACCACTGCGCCGCTACATTTTAGAATTAACCTAAAAATTATAGGGGAAGATTGAACTCTGTAGGCTCCCTCTACACCGGACTGACCATCCCAAAAAATAACCCCCCTCATTCCTGCTCTGGCGTGACTCAGGAGGGGCTGTGGGAGCTGCCACTTTCCCCAGTGTCCGTCCTGAGCTTGGTGAAGGGCTCGGGCTGCTGAACTGGACTCGGGCTTGTATTGTTCTAGGTCTGGTCTAACCCAAAGGTCATATTTATAATTAGGACAGGCTGATGAAATGGTTCTGGCCTGTCAAACAGAAACACCCCACTGCAAACAGGAGTTTAGACTTGTTTGCAGCTCGTGGTTATTCGGAGCAGTTTAGTCCATGGAGAAGCCTGAAGGAATTGGGGCTCTCTCTGGGAAACTGAGAAACCGGTTTTGTCTTTGGGAGAAGGAGGGGAAATGCTGCTGGAGACGGGGGCTAAAGCTGGAATAAGTGAACCCCTCGGGTCCCGTTCAAACCCTTCCCAAACTGGGGGATTTTGGGTGCACGCTGGGTACCACAGCGTGTCCAGCGGGCAAGAGCAGAGGGACTGGGTACTGAGGAGCAGCAAGGGGGCACTGCCAGGGTCACTGCTGGCTGCTTAAAGCACCCCAAAATCCACCCCTGGGCTGTTCAGAGCTCTGCAGGGGTGGGTGATGCTGCCTGGGGGACCATGATGCTGCTGGGACCCCGACCCCTCCCAGCCACCAGCCAAACCCCGACTCCACCCCGACTTCTGCTGCTCTGAGATACCAGCGTGAGGCCCTTCAGCAGGACTGGTGTATCCTGCCCAAACAGGCCCTAATTCCAGGGCTGAGCCCTGAGCAGGAGGAACAACAAAGCTTCAGGTTTAGAGATCGAAATCAAACCCTTATTCTTCTACCCAACTCCAAATTAAATTTTTTGTGTGTGTGTGTGCGTGTGTTTCCACCTTCCCTTTGAGCTCTCAGGTCTGGCTTAGGAGAGGTGTAAATCAATTTTAACTCTGTTCTTCAGCTGGAGCCGCTGGGAATTGCGGCAGGAGGGTCAGATGGTGCCGTTCCTTGCCGTGTTTGCTCTCTGGCATCCAGCTGACAACTCCAGCCAGCCCGGGAGGCTGCGAGTGCCCCTGGCCCCAGCTGGGCTGTTTGTTCTCTGCTGGGCACCGAGCCGGGGAGAAAAGCCGCATTTTCCTCCCTGTTTTGAATTTCTCCGCTCTGCCAGACTTTTTGTCCGGCTTGGGAAGCAGCAGAGCCACGAGAAGGGGGACAAGGGAGGTGAGTCCCGCTTTTCTGTCTCCTCGGGCTGGCTCCGCTCGCCTCCGAGGGCTGGTTAATATTTTTTGCAGCAGGGGCCAAGGGGACGGAAGAGGAGGAGGAGGAGGAGGAGGAGGTGGAGAGCATCGGAGGAAGGCAGGGGCCCCACGACATCCCGGCAGGGAAAGCCAGCCCGGAGCGAGCCTTGTGGTGAGTGGAGCCTGGTGGGAATGTGCCGTGGGCTGTCCAGGGAACTCCTGCGGTGTCACAGCATTTCCAAGAGGGAGTTTGAAGCTGGGGGGACACTGTGGGGACACTGTGGGGACAGCTCTGGTGGCCGCGCGGCAGCGAGGGGGGGTCTCAGCGGGGTGACCCCCAGGGCAGACCCTGGTCATGGCCCGTGCCTTGTGTGGGAGGGGAGTCTGTGCTGGCCCCGCCGCACCCCGCGCGTGCACCCAAAATCCCGTGCCGGGAGCGAATCCCGAGCCGTGTCCTCGGCCAGGACCCGCACAGGGGTCACGGTGTCCGCGGGCAGGATCTGTCCCCGTTCCTCCCCCAGCAGCCATTGCACCACCCTCGGGTAGGGAGCGAGCCTGGCACCTTCACTGCGGCCGAGCAGCTCCTGGGTTCCAGCGGGGAAGAACAAAAGTGGTTTCTGGAGGCGTGAGCGAGCGCCGGGCTGCCGTGCCCTGGGAATTCCCGAGCCCCTTCTTTAAGGGGACCCCTCTGGAAGGTGTTTGGGGGCTGCACACTGGAAAAGGGTCCCAGCAGCCCGCTCAGGGACGTGTCCCGGGGCTCCGCATCCAGAGATGGGTGGTGAGGTGAGCAGGGCGGCTGGCTGGGGATCCCTCGCCGTGCCACTGAGGCGATTTTGGGATTCGCAGGTGGACATGTCCTACGCGAGCCGTGCCTGGCGGGCAGCCGCCCCCCGCCGCCTGCCAGCCCCCTGGAGAAGCCCCCGGCCCCTCAGCAGCGCCTCGGGCCCCACGGCCAAGAAGAGCGTCCCGTACCAGCGGACCCTGCAGCAGGAGGGCCCCGGCGAGCCCAGCCGGCCCCCGCCCGCCTCGGCGCAGGTGGTGGTGGTCGGCGGGGGCAGCCTGGGCTGCCAGACCACCTATCACCTGGCCAAGATGGGGGTCAGCGGCGTGGTGCTGCTGGAGAGGGACCGCCTGACCTCGGGCACCACCTGGCACACGGCGGGTGAGGGCCGGGGCGCGGTTTGGGTGCTGCCCGAGGCGGGGTGCTCGGGGTTTGGGATGTGCCTGTTGTCCCTGGGGTGGATCCACGGCACAGGCTGCGTCTGGATGGGCTGGAGAGTTTTGGCTTTAAACGTTGAGAATTTCTGCTTTTCCTTCTGCCACAACCTTTTTTTAAACGTCCTCCAAATTTCCTTTTTTTCCCCCACAAGACTTATGCGGCCGCAGGAAAAGGAAACACTTTATTTCCACAACTTTCCCCTCCCTCCTTTCAGCCAACTTTTCTTTGGCAGGGAGGCAGAGCTACATAAGCTTTTATTTTTGGTCTCTTTTGGGGTCCATCCCCTCCGTAAACCCCTTTTCCCCAGTTCACTCGACGCCCGAGGAGAACGGGAACCGGAGCTTTGTCGCTTTTGCCGCGTGTCCACGAGATGGAGCACGAGCCCCGCGAGGGTGACAGGGGACACGCGCGGGACCGGGGGGACCCCCCCTGCACCCCGCTCCGGCCGCCGGGGGAGGGGACAGAGCGGCCGCGCCACCCGGTGCGTGTCCCCCGCAGGTCTCCTGTGGCAGCTGCGTCCCAGCGATGTGGAGGTGGAGCTGCTGGCGCACACGCGGGACGTGGTCAGCCGGGACCTGCCGGCCGAGACGGGGCTGCACACGGGCTGGGTGGAGAACGGGGGGCTCTTCATCGCCTCCAACAAGCAGCGCCTGGATGAGTACAAAAGGCTCATGTCGGTAGGGAGGAGAGCCGGGTGTGTCCCCCGGCAGGGCGGGCTGCAGGATGGGGGGAAGGGGGGGTTTTGGGAGGTCCCAGGGCTGTGGAGCCCCCCAGGTCTCTGAACGTCCCATCCCTCAGTGCCTTCCCACCTGGAAAGCAGCGAGTGGCCCTTCCAGGGCAGCCTCCTGATTCATAAAGCGGCCAAAATCTGTCAAACTGCTCCAAAGTCGGCAAAATTAAATCCAGCCATGGATTTCTGGTAGTTCAAATAGTGGTAGCATCGTTTTCCCCATCGTGCAGCATCATTTTCCCAGCTGCACAGGCAGCTCGAATGCGAATCCGGGGCCATATTCCCTGAAATCTGAGCATCACCCCATGCTGGATTTAGGGTTTGCCTCACGTGAGAGATAAACCTGTCCTGGGATTCTCCTCCTCCTCCTTCAGCAGCAAGTGCTGAACAAAGCTTTGTTCCTTACCTGAGCTCCCGGTTTCCCCGTCCCTTGGCAGCTGGGGAAGGTGTACGGTGTGGAGTCCCACGTCCTGACCCCGTCCCAGACCAAGGACCTGTACCCTCTGATGAACACTGGTGACCTGTATGGCACCCTGTACGTCCCCAAGGATGGCACCATGGATCCCGCCGGCACCTGCTCAACTCTCGCCAGAGCAGCCACTGCCAGAGGCGCTACGGTAGCTCTTAATTAGTAATTACTCATTAATTCCCGTCGGTTTCATCCTCTGCCTTCCCCATCTCCTCCTTTCCCACCGGGGCAGAGCTGCTCCTGCAGATTTGGGTCTTTCCCAAGAAGAGTGTTGGGGTCTTGGCTGGGTCACAGTGACGAAGCTGGCAAGAGCCATGAGATCCAGGGAAAACAGAGGGTGGGGAAAAGACCTTTAGGAGCAAGACAAGGCACTCAGAATGCTGCTTAGGTTCACTTTTCTCAGATTTGGGGGCTGGATATCAGGTGAGGCGGGTTGTCCCCCTGCCCTTGTGACCCTGCTGTGACTCTGCCACCCTTCCTCTGCTGCCAGATCATCGAGAACTGCCCGGTCACTGGGATTCAGGTGAGAACTGACGATTTTGGGGTGAAGAGGGTGCATGCAGTGGAGACAGCCCACGGGACCATCCAGACTCCCTGCGTGGTGAACTGTGCAGGTACGGGGGGCAGGGCACAGGGGAAGGTGTGGGGCAGGAGAAGGTGTGGGGCAGGAGAAGGTGTGGGACAGGGACAGAGCTCACCGGTGGCTTTTCTCCCATGCGTCAGCCCTTGTCCCCTGTGTGGCTGTCACCTGCAGCTGTCCGGGGCTGTGGGGGATGGAGAGGGGCTCAGCTCGGGGTCGTTGCTGTCTCTCCAGGAGTGTGGGCACGGGCCCTGGGCCGCCTGGCGGGCGTGCACGTGCCGCTGGTGGGGATGCACCACGCCTACGTGGTGACCGAGCGCATCGAGGGCATCCAGGTCAGTCCTGCACGGCTGCAGCTCGGCTCCTCTGCTCTGGGGGACAGGGCTGGAGAGGTAGAAATGCCCCTGACCCTTCCTGGGACCCCCAGACCTGTGGGACCTCCTCATTCCTGCCAGGCTCTGCTCTTGGGGGAGTGCGCACCCTCAGCAGGGCTGTCAGACCACCCCGAACAGAGTCGGATTTAATATTTAACAAAGTTACAACTGGCAGGATAATTTTTTCCCCTCAGGATCTCTGTGTTTGGTGTCTGAAAGCAGCATTCATAAAGATCCCAGACCCTTTCTGAGCAAGCCCCAGTCCTGGCAGGCAGAGGTGTAGCTCTCCAAGCGTTCCTAAACCGTCCCGATAAATCTGTTCCTGCCATCTGGCTGCGCAGGGAGTTGAAGGAGGCTCCATCCTCTCAGGCCCCAGCGCTCTGAGGGTGACAGATTAATTAGTTTCCATCCTGCTGCCACGGTCTGCGTCTGACCTTTCAGCATGAGGTGCCTCGCTGTAAAAGGTGCCCTGGTCCATGATTACATTTCTGTCCCGGTAACTCCGCGGTGCCCTGCGCGGCGAGAAAGACTCAGAGGAGAGGCTGCAGCTCGCAGACCTCGGTGCCTCCTGTTCAATCCACTTAATTCCACTTGTCAACACGGCTCGCAGTAGGCCCTACACCGATTCTTCAGCGTTATCTAAATGTTTCCCCATCCATTATTCACGAGAGCAAATCCCTCATTCTTCGTGCGCCGCTGCCTGCGCGCTGAGCTTCCGCGTCCTCCTGCAGAGGCGGCTGGCAGAGGAGTGATGATTCCTGAGCCAGGATCAACCACAGGGGCTGCTCCCTGTCCCCAGGGCACCCCTGGGTGCTGCTCAGGTGGCTGTGGAAGCTGCTCTGCCCACGGTTTGGCCAGGTTTGCTGGGTGCTTTCCTCTTGGGGCAACACAGGTGCCCGAATTTGGGCGCTGAGGGAACACCCAGAGCCACTGCTGGTCCCATCCTCGGCAGGTCACTGCTGCAGGTGCCCACCCTGTGCCCTGGACCTCGCTGGGTGCTGCAGGGGTGTCCCCACGGCTCTCAACCTCCTGTGACCCCTGCACCTCCCCTCTCTCCATTTCTCAGAACATGCCAAACGTTCGTGATCACGACGCCTCGGTCTATCTCCGTCTCCAAGGCGATGCCCTTTCCGTGGGTGGATATGAGTCAAACCCCATCTTCTGGGAGGAGGTGAGTGGAGCCGGGAGGTTTTTTGGGGGAACAAGGCAGGTTTCCAGGGAAGCCACCTCGGAGGAGTAGGCGCAGGCGTGAGCGCTCAGCCCCCGCATTCTGCGGGCACCAACCTCCGGTGGCTGGCGGGGAAACCAGGGGGGAGCATCTTCCCCTTGGGGCTGTCTGGGGCACAGACAGGCAGTGCAGGAGAGCCAGAAGCCGCTGTGCTCATCCCTCTACCCTTGATTCAGACTTCTGGTTTGTCTGGGTTGTTCGTGAAAACCCAAAAAACCCAGAGATTCAATGCAGCCTCGATTTATCTTCTCCGAGGCTGCCAGAGATGAGAAGGTCTCACACCTTCTGTGCCCTGGTTCCTGTTTCCCACCTTTAGGTATCTGAAAAATTTGCTTTTGGCCTCTTTGACCTGGACTGGGATGTTTTCATGCAACACATTGAAGGTGCTGTCAACAGAGTGCCAGTCCTGGAGAAAACGGGAATTAAATCCACCGTCTGCGGGCCAGGTAACGTGGCTGTGGTGACAACTGGGGTGGCACTGTGGTGGCACCGTGGTGGCATTGTGGTGGCACCGTGGTGGCTGGGTTTCTCCAAGGATCTTGCTGGAGGCAAAGGGAAGCTTTATAACCTGGGGAGAAGAAGAACTCCCTGAACGCAGAGGAGGTGCTGCTGGTCTGGCTGCAGTGGTGGCACCTTCCAAGGGGTGGCATTCCAGGCCCAGCCTGGGTGGAGGAATAGAATCGCACATCCAGAGACTCGCAGAATGGTTTGGCTTGGAAAGGATCTTCAAGGGTTATCCCATTCCAACCCCGTGCCACAGGCAGGGACACTTTCCACTATCCCAGGGTGCTCTAAGCCCCGTCCAGCCTGGCCTTGGACATTTCCAGGGACGGAGCAGCCACGGCTTCTCTGGGCACCCTGTGCCAGGGCCTCACCACCCTTGTTGTAAATCACTTCTACCTTACAATTTCTTATCACCTTATAGATTTCTTATCATCTCAACTGACCCTCTTTCGGTTTAAAACCATTTCCCTGGGGAGCTGACTGCCTTGGTGCATTCTGGGGGTGAATGGATTTCCAGCTGGTGTTGTGGCCACTGGGCTGAAAAACTAAGGGGCAGATGTTTTTCAAGCAGTGGCTGTTATTTTCCCAAGTGTTATCTTCTCTAATTATTTTTACTACTTGCTCCTGGTCTGGTGACGTGAGATTTACCCAGATTTACGTCCCAGGCAGTCTGGTGTGGAGTTAAGGCCATCCCTGCAGTGCCAGACATCGAGCCCGAGCCTTGCAACTTGGTTTGGCCTTAAAATCCACTATACACTAAAAAATCAGCTGTAATACAAGCCCTGTAATAAAAGTGCCCTTGAGGCACTTAAAGGGAAACTCTTTGGGTTGTATGAGGGGAAAGTAGGGCACATCTCCTGCCCTGCAGCAGATCAAACATGATGGGTACAAGGTGGAGACCTTGGCCCTGGGTCCGGTGGTTTGATTACACCGCGGTGCGAGCCGAGCAGATCTGGCTGCTGGTAGATGAATGTCTCCTCTTTGTCGTGCAATAATGCCATTCTCCAAGGCTCAGCTCTCCTCCTCTTCTCCTTCTCGAGTGGAACCAGCAGCCTGTGGCAGCTGAGTCACGCTGGGCTGAAGCAAATGGCCAAGGCTTTGTCCCCTCTGCTGTGGTCACTGTGCCAAGGTCCCTGGAGCCCTCACCACCCGTCCCGGGGCAAAGTCAGCCGTGCTGGCAGGGGAGGTGCTCTGGCTGTTGCTCCATTAACTCCCTGAGTTCGTAGCCTGGAATGTCTGTGCAGGGATATTGGCACGTGAGGAGCTGCTCTGGTGGCAGCGGAAATATTCGGGCTCTGCTCCTGCCTCCTCTGGAGCAGGGGGATTGGGGGAACAAACTGGGCATTGCTGAGTGGGGAAAGACCTCACTGAACTCAGTCTTCCTTCTCTCCGTTCACATGGAGGGATGGATGGATGGATGGAGGGAGGGATGGATGGATGGATGGATCCA
>VXAZ01009309.1:3660726-3722884 GCA_013399875.1 Gymnorhina tibicen
GGATGGATGTGTGGATGGATGGATGGAGGGATGGATGGATGGAGGGATGGAGGGAGGGAGGGAGGGATGGATGGATGGATGGACCACCATCAAACAGGGAAGAGGATTGCACACCTCTGTCAGGGCCTTTGTTGTCCTCCCTGGTGAGGATTTGCAGAGGGATTTCCAGGGCGGATGGCCCCATGGAATAGCCCTGGCAGCAGGAGACATTATGAGCATAGGAGAGACATCCCCAGCAGTCCCTCAGCTGAACCGAGGGGCTCAAAGCCATGAAATCTCCCAGCAGGAACTGACGAAGGTGGAATACAGTCACCACCAGGAAACAGGGCTTAGAGGCTGAAACAGCAACAGCCAGATCAGTGCAGCCCCTTTGGCTGGGGGTTTGGGAAGGAAAAAAGAGCCCTCACAGTGCCTCGTGCACCTTCTCTTGGGGAATTCCTTTTGCTTCCCAAATTTTCAGTCTAACTCCCAAAACCCGGGCTGGGAAGTGCTCGGTGTCGGTCCAGTTCTGGCCACACTGACCTCTCTGGGAACAGGACAGGGTCAGCACGGGAAGCTGCAGGAAACCTGTTTGTAAAGGGGGTGAGGGGTCCCCAGAGTGTGTGATCCCCTCTGTCCCGGCCTCGCTGGCACAGCCCCTCTCTGTGTTCCAGAGTCGTTCACAGCTGACCACAAACCCCTCATGGGAGAAGCTCCGGAGGTCCGAGGGTTCTTCCTCGGCTGTGGCTTCAACAGCGCTGGTAAGAGAGACCCGAAGGGCTCGCACCCTGCTGGCATCGGATCCCAGGTGGATCCTGGCACTCCACAGCCGTGCTTGGCCTCCTGGCCTCGTCTGCATCCCCCCCTCTCCCCCAGGGATGATGCTGGGAGGCGGCTGCGGCAGGGAGCTGGCTCACTGGATCATCCGCGGCCGGCCGGAGAAGGACATGTACGGCTACGACATCAGGCAAGTCACCCTCGCTGCCCCAGCTCCCTCCTCGTCCCTGGCTGGCCCTTGGGGCTGCTTTCCAGGCAGGGCTGGGTGCTGGATCGGGAATGGGTGCCCAGGCAGCGTCCGTGTCCCCGCGAGGAGCTGGAATCAATTACACACAGCGGCTTTAATGAACGTCCACGTGGGGTTTATCTCGTTCTCGCTCCGCTCCCGCACAAACAGCTTCCACCAGGCACGAGGAGGTGGCGGTGATGGGGAAGGACGGGGTAATTACGTTTGGGTTTTGTTGTTCAATTAGTGCCGTGCCTAATCCTCTAAGTTAATAATCGGGGGGATGATTTCAACAGCACAAAGATTAGCTCGGGCCCCCCCCTCAGCACCACCCGGGCCGGGAGTTGTGACTGTGCAGATGTTGGCTCAGTAATTGCTTTTGACTTGCTTGATTATCTTTGATTGGGTTTGGGCTTCCTTGCAGGGCTGCAGTGACAGCAACCACCTTGTCGGGGACAAAGCTTTGAAAATCTCCCGTCGCTTTAGCGGCCAAGCTGGGAAATGCCACGCTGGCCTGGGCTGGGGGAGCGAGGGGCCTGCAGAGGTGCCTCCAGCTGCCCCCTTCCACCAGCTGGGCTCGGGATGGGGATGGAGAGCTGGAGAAATCCCAGGCCAGCACAGCCCCCCTGACCTGCACCAAGGGACCCCAGCCCCGCTCAGAGCAGCCAGGGGCTTCCCACCCCTTGGATCTGGATTACCCAAACGTGTCCCGTGTCCCCTGTGCCCTGTCACCGAGCTGTCAGCCCCATTCCTCCCTTTTGGTGACAATTACCAAGCTCCTCTTCAAGTAACTCCCTTTTCCGCACATTTAAGAGTTTATCCTCTCAGAACATTTGCCTGTAAATATTTCATCTGGCAGCTGTTGCCCGCTTGCTGCTGTCAAAAATTCAGCTCGGTGGTGAAGGGGCTGAGGCTGATGGGGCAGCCAGGGGTGCTGGTGACATTCCACGTGTCACCTTCTGCCAGCAGAAGAGGCAGCTGCTCTCACAACTTGCGGGGAGCATCACTTGTATTCCTTGCAGGGCTCAGCCTCATGCCCTGCCTGTTTTCTCCACCCAGGCAGCGAGGAGGGAAGCTGAAAGTAACGTTTTAGAAGTCCCTAGAAATGACATTTTGTCTTTCAAGCCCTGCCTGGCTCCCTTTCTCCAGCCCTGGGAAAGGGGCCGCCTGTGCCCAGGGCTGCTCTCCGTGAGTTCCAGGCCTCTGGGAATAACAGCCTGACCAGGGGCTGAGCTGGCACATTCCTTCAAGGAGCTTTTCTGTATGAAAATACATCAAATGAGTTGAAAATGATTCAGGTTTTATTTGTATTTCAACCTGGAGAGAATTGGGTGGAAAATGTAAGGAATGTCCAGGGCTCGTTCCCTCATCAGGGCTGTGTTCAAACCCGGGGTGCGCCCTGAGGCTGTTCCCACATGGAAGTGGGGCAGAATTAGCCTCAAGTTTCATGTTTTTTCTATTTCCCCTCCTCAGCAGGGCTGTCTTCTGCTCCCAGTTGCTCTGGGGTGGGGCTGGGAGCTCGGTGGGGGCTGCAGCTCTGATGGTCAGCACCAGCATGGCCAGCACCGAGCCCTGCTTGGTCCTTCTGCTCCTCCCCATGAAACTGGAGCAGGAACAGCAACTTTACACCAGCAGCTGCATCCACATCTGGGCCTGGCCAGGAGGGCCGTGAGCCGGGGTGGGGGGGGCTCATCCAGATGTTGCCACCTCCCTGCCTTCCAGGAGGTTTCACCACTCCCTGACCGACAACAACCACTGGATCCGGGAGCGCAGCCACGAGTCCTACGCCAAGAACTATTCCGTCGTCTTCCCCCACGACGAGCCCCTGGCAGGGCGCAACGTGAGGAAGGACCCCCTGCACGAGGTGAGGGCACGGCCTGGGCTGGCTCTCGAAGCAGCAAAAAGGAGCTCTCAAGGAGCGGACGCAGCCGTGTCGCCCCCCGAAACCTCTGTGCTCCCATCCATCCATCCCGGGGAGATCCCTGCGGGATCCCGAAGCTCGCTGTGAGGGTGCTGGGGCCACGGGCAGTTTAGTGGTAGAGATGCTGAGCATTCCCATGATATTTAACTCGGCAGACACGGATTAAGAGCCCGGTGATGATCACTGGGCAAGGAAAAGTGGAGAGGAGGGCTCCGAGGCTGAGTCCATGCCCGGGGCAGATGAGAGGGCTGAGGATGCTGAATGCTCACAGGAATCTCCTGCCCCTGCTCACTGTGTCCTGCTCACAGTTTAGCAGCAGCTTCTCCCCAGAGCAACATCTCTCAGCGGGGATGAGGCTGGGGCACAAGGAGGGATGTGGGAAGAGGGATGTGCCTCTGCAGATTTGCCAGCACCCCGAGTGGTTTTGCTCCCAGGGCTTCCTCCTTCTCCTGCCTTTCCCAGCCACTTCCTCACACAAACCTCCATAGGTGGACGCTCTCAAGGTGCAGCAGTTGAGAGAAAAACCCAGTTCCCAGGATTTTGCTGCACCAGCAGCTCGGAGCCCCCCAAATCCCTCAAGGCACTCAGGGCGACGCTCAGCTCCAGAGCCTCATTCCAGCCCCGGCCCCAGCCCTGGCCAAGCCACATTTCCCAAGCCCATTCCTGCCTCTCCCTGACTGGCATCACACCATTCCTCTTCCAACTGGAGGGCAGAGGCCCCAGCAGTAAAGCAGCCACCCCTGCCCGCCGGCCCCCGGTGTTTGGTTGACAGCTCAGTTGTTTTCTGTCACTGAGGATGCAATTTATTTTTTAATAGCACGTCTAATAAGCGATGCCCACTTGACTGACAGCCTGGTATTTATCCAAGCAGCTCCAGAACATGTGCTGTGTTTTATAAATAGGCACTGAATGATTTCTGAGATGTTCAACAAAATCCATTCTTTTCCGAACTGAGGCTCCAAACAGAAATGTCTTAATGGATCCCTAATTAATTGCGTGCAGGGAGATTTTCCTGAGAGCACAGAGGAGGGATGAGAAGGTTGCTGTATAAATATTACATGTTGTTATATAATTACTCTGTAAACATCGTGGGGAAGCTTGCTCTCTGCATGGAGCATCTCTTGGTCAGTAATTTGGGCACCCTAGTGCAGGTTTTGGTGGGGTGCACAGCTGGGCTGTGGATCTCTGCCCCTTGGCCACCCTTGAGGGAAATATCCTTCCTGAGGGGGACAAAAATCAGGCAATTCTTAGGTTTGGCACTGTTTTAAAAGACAAACTGCAGGGCTGATTTTGGCTGTTGATAGCCAAAACCAAGGGGTCACAAGTCTGGTCTTGAGCCCACGCCTGCACCCAAGGAGGGCAGCCTGAGTGCTGCTCAAAAAGCAGCGAAAAAGCTTCCTTAAAAGACTATTTGCTCCCGTTTCTTTTGTGTAGGAGCTGCTGCGACAGGGCTGTGTTTTCCAGGAGAGGCACGGCTGGGAGAGACCCGGCTGGTTCAGCCCTGGGGGAGCAGCCCCGGTAAGAACAGCACAGGTTTTGGGGGGTGTTCGGCCTGGAGGGACCAGCTGTGGTGGGGACCCATCACTGAGGGAAGGGATGCTGTGGTCAGGACTCATCCCCGTGGGCAGAGATGTGCTGGTAGGACCCATGCCCATGGGCTGGGATGTTGGAGTGAGGATCCATCACTGAGGGCAGGGATTTTGGGATGGGGCCCCCTTACCATGACAGGGATGCTGAGGTGGGGATCCATCACTGAGGGCAGGGATTCTGTGGTCAGGACTCATTCCCATGGGCTGGGATTCTCTGGTAGGACCCATGCCCATGGGCAGGGATGTTGGAGTGAGGATCCATCTCCATGGGCAGGAATTTTGGAGTCAGGATCCATCTCCATGGGCAGGGATGTTGGAGTGAGGATCCATCACTGAGGGCAGGGGTGTCGGAGTGAGGATCCATCTCCATGGGCAGGGATGTTGGGGTGAGGATCCATCACTGAGGGCAGGGATGTCGGAGTGAGGATCCATCACTGAGGGCAGGGGTGTTGGGGCAGGAACCCATCACTGTGGTGAGCAGGGATGCCAGGGTAGGGACCCACCAGCACAGCCATCTCTCCTGGGAGTGGGGTGAATATGACAAGAAGTCCCTTGGCTACGGCCTCACATCCTCTTCCTCCCCGTCCCCGTGCTCCCACCGCTCCCCCAGGTCCTGGACTACGACTACTACGGCGCCTACGGCCGGGAGCGCCACAGGGACTACGCCTACAACCGCCTGCTGGGGGACGAGTACACCTTCGACTTCCCCCCTCACCACGACATCGTGAGTGGGGCTGACGGCCCCTCCTGCCCTGCCAGAACTGCCAGGGAGCTGGGGCGGCTGCTGTGGGTGGATCTGGTGATGCTCAGAGGGAGGGGAAGCTCCGAAACCGGGAAAAATGTTCCAAAAACATTTAAGAGAAATGTGCGGCCCGTGCTGGGAAACGTCGGGGGAGAGGCCATGGGAATTACGCTGCTGCTTTCCCAAAGCGTTGAGACCAGCTCGGGGGGGAAAAAAAATTCAATTTGACGAAATCTAGGTGTTATTAATGCTGACTGTCAGTGAGTTAGTGAGGTAAGGAGTGGGTTCGGGCACTCGGGATGGCCTGCCAGGCTCGCTCCAGCGAATACCTGATTCTTTCAGGAGCGTTTTGAAGCTGTGCAGCCTTTAAAGGCACCAGGCGAGTGTCCTGGTAGCGTTTCCCGTCACGTAAACAGTTTGATTTGTGTTTCCCTTTGTGGGCTGAGAGCGTGGCTCAGCCTCAGCGCCGTGTTTGCTTTAATTGCAGATCAAGAATGAATGTTTAACGTGCAGGAACGCCCTGGCTCTCTTCGACATGTCTTACTTTGGGAAATTCTACCTGGTCGGACCTGAAGCTACGAAAGCAGCCGACTGGCTGTTCAGTGCTGATGTGAGCAAAGCTCCAGGTACAGGCTCAGCTCCTCGTTTTGCCGGGGAAATCACACCCCAGAACACCCCAGGGGAACCCAGACTGGCTTTTCCTTTCAGCGCTGCCTTTGCAGAGGGTATGGGAAGCGCGTGGGAGAAGCTGCTCTCCCTGCCCTCACCAGAGTCTGGGTTCTGCCTCATTCACACAGGGGCTCAGTGCTCTGAGCTCGGGGATGAGGGAGGGGTCTCCCTCTGGCTCCAGCTGTGCTCACATCTGGAGCTGCGATGGGTGCTGGAGTAAATCAAGCTCAGCCCTCGCCAGCTGTGGTTCCTTGTCCCCTTTCCCGAAGCGGCATTTCCAAGGATGCAAGCTCAGCTCCTCACACAGCAAAGGGGGAAAAGCACCGTTCCTTTCCCCCTCCTGCTGCTGGCACACCCAGGGTCGGTCAGGGCAAAGCCAGGCGGATGATTTTAATGATGGGGAAGACGCATTTTCCTGCTGCCCTCCTCCCTCCGCCCCACGGCTCCGTGCCGAGGCTGGCTGATGGGCAGCCGTGCCCGTGTGCCCCCGCAGGCTCCACCGTGTACACCTGCATGCTGAACCGGCAGGGCGGCGTGGAGAGCGACCTGACCGTCAGCAGGATCAGCCCCGGGGCGCCGGGCTCCCCGCTGGCCCCGGCTTTTGAAGGTAAAACCCTAAGCCGGGGGATGCTGGAGCGGGGAGCGTTTCTGCGGGCGCTGGCCGCGTTCAGTTCCCAGCCCTTCCCGCTGCCTTTTCCGCTGTGTCAAGGCACACAAAGACCTTTCCAGCCCTGGGCGGGTTCGTTCCAGCACCTCCTCCATCCCTGACACGCTGGAGGGGCTGCAGGCACGGGGGTGATTGCATTTTCCTAATGGCAGCCACCTGGCTTTTTCCACCTCTCTCCTCCGGTCCCCGTAACCCGATTACGGCCCCTGTCCCCGGGGCCCTGCACTGCTCATCGCTGTTATTGGGTTTGTCCAGCCCCGGCTGGCGGCTCTGACCTCTGTCCGAGCCCTTATCAGCTGCAATTAAGGGGGACTGAAAGGCAGCAGAGCAGCCCTGGGGGCAGAAATGGCATTAGGCAGCTGTGGAGGAGGATGCTGAGCTCGGCTCTGGCCAAGCTCAGGGTGTGCTCTGGGTGGCTCTGGGGACAGAGCCCTGTCCCCACGCTGTGTCCCCTTCAGGTGTGCTGTGGGGCAATCTCACCCCGTTTGTCCCGGTGGGGTGCCGGTGATTTTTTTCCCTTGTGGGAGAATCCTTCTTCCCTCCTGTCTGGGACCCTGGCACAGGAAGCGGGGTGGGAAGTGGCTGGCAGAGCTGCAGGCTATGTCGGGCGCTGGAGGAGTTTAATCACAGCAAAGTCTATTTTTCCAATTACAGTAGGTGGCTGCACTTATTATCATTATGACAGAATACCAGAGAGCAATTTCGTAGTGGCAGGAAAGACAGAGGGAAGATTGATTACATATTAGTCGGCTCTCAAACGCCATCCCTGGGGATTTTTCCACCCAGGATTACCGAGGAGATGAAATTCTTCGTTGTATACAGTACAGTCCCCACACTGGTTATGGGCTGGTCACTGCAGCATTCCCTGCTCCCGCCTGTAGCTCACAGCTCCCCTCCACGCTTGAGGCTCTGTTCTGTGCTGGGACAAAAGTGCTGTCGGTCTCCAGGAGTTTTCTCCTGTGATCCTCACACACATTTTTGCTTTTAATGGCTGTCGCTGTGCCAAGCCTCACAAAAAGCAGTTAGCAGGGCCCCAAAGCCTTCCCTAACCCCGCTACTCTTTAACCCATGCTTCTTTTGGCAGTCCCCGCCTGGGGCTGTGCGAGCTGGAGAGGCTCAGAGCTGCACTTCAGGCTCTGCAGAGCAGAACCAGCCCAGCCCAGCACTCTCAGCCCTGAAAGGCTGCCCGGGGCTGTTTTCCAGGGGACGGCTACTACCTGGCTATCGGCGGGGCCGTGGCCCAGCACAACTGGTCCCACATCACCACCGTGCTGCAGGACATGAAATTCCAGTGCAAACTCCTCGACTGCTCGGAGGAGCTGGGCATGATGAGCATCCAGGGCCCTCTGAGGTGAGCGGTGTGGCCCCTTCCCTGCAACCTGACCGTGGGGAGGTGGAGGGAGGGATGCAGGGATGGAGAGAAGGATGCAGGGGTGGAGGGAGAGATTCAGGGATAGGGAGGGATGCAGGGATGGAGGGAGGGATTCAGGGAGGGAGGGAGGGATGCAGGGATGGAGAGAAAGATCCAGGGATGGAGGGAGGGATGCAGGGAGGGATGGAGGGATGGANGTTTTCCTCAGGTGCAGGTCCCCGTGTTGGGCAGGGAGCCCCATGACAACGAGTGCTGATGCGGCTGGGGTAACACTCCATTGTCCACGGAACTGAAATGTCTTTTGAGGTTCCCTCAGCACTGCACATCAGCCACCTCAGCTCCTCTTTGGAGTGAGAAGTCTGTCCTGCCAGCAAGATGAGGCAGAAAGTTTTAGGGATAACCCTCAGGGCGGGCTGGGAACTGAGTCCCCTCACTGCGCCCGCTTTGCTGTTTCCCCACAGCCGTGTTGTCCTCCAAGAAGTGCTCGACACCGACCTCAGCAACGAGGCCTTCCCCTTCTCCACACACAAAATCACCACGGCTGCAGGATGCGAGGTAGGAAGGGGCCATTCCTCGAGCTCCCAGGGAGCTCTGGGCTCTGAGCACCCACCAGCCTGCACAGCCAAGAGTAGAATCCCAGACTGGTTTGGATTTCAGGAAGGGACCTGAAAGATCATCTCATTCCAACCCCCTGCCGTGAGCAGGGACACCTTCCACTATCCCAGGCTGCTCCAAACCCCATCCAACCTGGCCTTGGACACTCCCGGGGATCCAGGGGCAGCCACAGCTTCTCTGGGCACCCTGTGCCATCTCCCTCTGCTAGGAATGTGTCTGCCTCCACATTCTTGCTGAGAGGTTTTGTTATGGTTTTTGTTGGAAAAGGCCAAAACCCAGAGTGGGAATGGGGTGTTTCCCTCCCTGACTGCCTGCCAGGTGCCACCCCGCTCTCCCAGCCTTCCCAGAGGTGCCAGGAGTGCCTGGGCTGAGCTTGGGGAAAGGGACAGGGTGACTCACGGCTTTGCAGTGATGCCAGAGGAACGAGAGACGCCTCCACGGATTAGGGTGAGCAGGGGTGATGAGATCTGCCTGACACTGCAGACACTTCCCATCTGCCCCTCCTCATGAAAAAACGGGGACAATTTAATGCAAATCTTGTCAGGTACCGGCAGCAGGGACTGGGCAGCCTGGAAGCCGCTGTGTTTGATCACAGGAGAAGCCTGACAGCCCTAAGCTTCCTGTGCAGGCACAGATCATCCTGCTCCTGCCCGGGCTCCACTTATGCCCTGAAGCTGCTGATTGAGCCTGCTTGAAACACCCTAAATAGAAGGGTCGGTGACCACGAAGTGTCATTTTCTCAAAGGAGAAACGTCCTGGGAAAAGCTGCTGCTGGCAAGTTTGGGTATCGGGGAAAAGCTTTTGCAAGGTTTCCCCGAGAAACTCTGCCTCGCTTTCTCAGCGATGTTTATCCCACGTGAAATATTCCTGTGGCTGCAAAAACACTTTGGAAGAGAGGGCGGAGTTTGTACCCCGTCCTTCCCATGGGAAACCTGGGCAGGCCTTGGTCCCAGAGCGTCCCTCTCCCGCTGGATGAGCCGGCTGGGAGGAGGAGGGAGCGTGCCCAGGACTCGCTCTGGCTCTCGGGCTGGTGCCTGGTGCCTGGTGCCTGTGACAGGATGAAGGAGGTGAAGGTGGAGCAGTAAATCTCGTAAAAGGCAGCAGGAGAGCCGGGAGCTGCAGCAGGCTGGATGTTAAGGAAATTGGGTTAAGCCACGTGCGACCACTTTTCATTCAGAATTAAAATGGCTTTAATTCGCCTGCAGCTGCCTGCTGAAGGGATTGCTGCTAAATCAAATTAGAGCGTCTTGATTTGTGAGCAAGAGCCTGGCCAGGCCTTAAGGTGGTTTAACCGAGGCACAGACGTTGCCCGAGTCAGATCAATCCCCAAACCATCTCCCCGAGCGCACCCCGGGCTTTGGGTGCCCGACAGCTCGACCCACGGCGAGTCCAGTGTCCCTTGGAGGGACACTCCAAGGGCCTGGGGGAGTTCAAAGCCAATCCACTGGTGCAGGTTGTCCCAAGTGTTGGATTTTCACCTCCATTAATCCTCCCCACACCCTCCCTTGTCAGCCTGTATCGGGCTGATACCATCCTGTGATAATCTGCTTATCCCCGGGGAAAGGTGTAGAAATGTTCCTGTCTCCGCGGGTGTGACGAGTTTATTTGCATTTCACTTCAAGTTTGTGAAAAATAACCCGGGTCCTTCCGGGGAGGCAGGGCTGGCAGAAGTCTTGTGGATTCTTTGGAGTGTAAACTCCCTGATGGACAGAGAAAAGCTCTCCTGCCTGAGGGGTGTGGGCTGGGAGGGGACTCCCTGCCTGCTGCCAGGCCACCCACGGGACAGTGAACACCAGGGACTCCATCCCACGCTGGAATTAGAGTGGGAGGGTTTCTCAGGGCAGCAGGCTGAAGCCTTGGCTGATACCATCGCCTTCCAGGGGGATTAAACTGAACCCAGCATCTTTAAAAAGTTAGCACTGAGATTTTCCTGCATTAACTCAGTAGTTGAACAAAATCTGCTGGAGTCAAAGGAGAGTTCCAGCAGTGTTAATGACTCTGGAAATTATGGATTGGGTTGTGAGTTTATATATAGAGTCTCTCATTGTATGGAACAGCAGAGAAAGGTCCCGCTTTGAATCTCACTGCTGGAGACAGGGCAGAGTTCAGGTTTTCCTTTTCTACACTACTCAGAATGCTTTTGAACGGCTGCACAAACCCCCAGGAACTGATTCTATCTCACAGCTCCAGCTGAAAGAGCCGTTCCTCTGGGGATCCAGCAGAGCTGCTGAGTCCAGCCCTCGGCATTCCCCTCCGGGGCGGGATGTGGATCCTGCCTGGGGTACCCACACATGGGGCACCCCGATCCCTCCCTGTGCAGAGCTGATCGCTGGCACCCCGGTTTTCCAGGGATACCTGTTTTCTGTGGGGCACTGCTCATCCCCACCGAGCACTGGGGGTTTGAGGGGAAGTTTCTCCCAGGAGTAACTTGCTCTGGGTTGTAAGGAGCACTCTAGCTGCAGTCACAGACAGGGTTAATGAGCCGGGAAGTTGCCTGTCAATCCCCGGAGCACCTCCTGCCGCAATGAAGATGGAAACTGGCTCGCAGCAGCCTCGCCCCTGGCTGTTCCCTAATTAGGTGACACCTTTGTGTAGAGGAAAAGGCTCCTCTGCGCCCCTCGTGCCTGTGCCCCTGGGGAAGGGACCGCCAGCCCTTGTGCCCCGCTGCGGGGCTGTGCCAGCACCAGGGCAGGGCTGGCTCCTGGCACGGCTCCCCAAAATGAATTCCCCACCCTATGTGTTCCTTCCCCCTCCCCACCCCTGTCGCAGAGGTTAAAGCTTCTTGCGAGCTGCCTTAAACCCTGCTTGAGCACCTGATTTTTGTGCTTGGGGAAGGAGGAATGGATTTGGGTTCCCAGCCGTGCCCCCTGGCCATGCTGGCAGCACAGAGCCCAGGCAGCCCTTGGGCACTTCTGCCTGCTCTGGGCAGCAGCTGCTGGTGTCTGTTTGCATTTGTCCCCGGGATTAGAGAGCACAGCTGGCACCAGAGCTCGGCAAATGGCAAAATGCAGCTTCTGCCCCAACCACACCCGGAGCCAGCATGGCCAGGCCAGCCCCGAGGCCACCAGGACCAGCCTGGAAGTGTGCTCTGAGCTGGAAACTGCTTTGTTAAAAGGCCAGGTCACAATCCAGAGCGAAACTCTGGAGTTCAGTCTCTCTCCCAAAGCGAGCTCTGCCTTTGCAGTGGATGTGCATCCGAAGGGATGAACCAGAGGGGGTTTGTGGGGGAGGAAGTGGAGAAGTACAATGGGATGAATCAGAGGGAAAGGCAGCTCAGGCTCAAGGGCTGTCTCCAGGGAAGGTGCCTGAGCTGCGGTGGTCCCAGGCGGCCTGGAAAGCTTTGGGAATGGGGACGGTTTCCCGGGGACAGCAGGAGGGTGCAGGCAGGGCTGGCTGGGTGAGGAGCTGGGGGAACAGGGGCAGGGCAGTCTGTTCCCTGGGACCACAGGCAGGCTCCATCCCCGGCAGCGAGGCTTCCCTGGAGGAGCTCTGAGTCCCTCGTGCCGATCTGCTCACTCCTCCTCGGAGCTCCGTGCGTTTGGTGAGGAGCCAGCCTGGCAGCACAGCTTTGGGACACGGCCTCCGTGGGGAAACCTGAGCATTTCCTGGTGGGAATGGGGTGTGGGTCAGGACACCCGGCTCAGCCCCCGCCTGGGAGCCTTTGGGTGCCTCTGCTGTGGGAGCACTGTCCAAGAAGGGAACACCCCCGGGGGACAGCAGCCATGAAGTGCCCCAAAAGCAGGACGGTCCTGCTGGGCACCAGCTTCCCTGTCTCAGTGGATCAGCAGAGGGAGACAAAAGCTCGGCTGGAGCTGGAGCATCACGTCCAACCCCGGCCCTGGAATCCGTAGCCAGAGGACGCTGCCAGCAGCCACCTCTGCCCACTGGCACTGGCGGTAGCTGGGTTTGAGGTGCCAGGCTTGGGTCGTCCAGAGACGAGAAATTCAGCCTGACCCTGGCTTGGTGCGTGAGGGAGAGCCCAGAACCGCCTTCCACCACAAGGTCCCCACCGGGTTCCCAGGCAAAGCTGGCTTTTCCCCTGTCTCGGCAGCGCGTGGCCTCTCCCACCCTGCCCAGCCCAGCCGCACCGCGGGGATGTCTGACCTCGTGCCTTTGCAGGTCCGTGCCATGAGGCTGTCGTTCGTGGGCGAGATGGGCTGGGAGCTGCACGTGCCCAGGGCTGACTGCGTGAAGGTTTATCGGGCGGTGATGGAGGCGGGAGCCCGGCACGGCATCGCCAACGCCGGCTACAGAGCCATTGACAGCCTCAGCATCGAGAAAGGTCCTTTCCTCCTTCCGGCAGCACTCTCTGCTTTTCCTCCAGCGGGGGAACCGGGGCAAGGAGCTTTCCCCAGCTTCAGGGTGGGTCAGCGTGACTGGAGGTGTGGCAGAGTCTCAGAATGCCGAGACTTCCCCTGTCTGGGCTCCTCTCGAGGGTGTTTTATCCAGGGCCGATGAATGAAGGGCAGCGGGTGTCCAGGGGGCAGGGGCGATGTCTCGGTGTCCTGCCGCTGTGACGGGGACCAGCGGGTGACCCCGCTTGCTCCCTGCAGGGTACAGGCACTGGCACGCGGACCTGCGCCCCGATGACACCCCGCTGGAAGCAGGCTTGGCCTTCACCTGCAAGCTCAAGTCCAGCATCCCCTTCCTGGGCCGGGAGGCTGTGGAGGCTCAGAAAGCCAAGGGCATCTTCCGCCGCCTCGTGTGCTTCACCACGGAGGAGTGAGTACCCCGCCGGGCCCGCTCCGTGCCGCGGCTCCCGGCCCGGGACCACCCTGGAGCAGCACCTGCAGCGAGCCCACCCGGCCCCGTGTGCGCACACACACACACGCACACGCAGGTGCCACACGCGGGGCCGGGCTGCGAGCCAGCTCGGCTGTTTTCCGTGCTCTAATTCCACCTCTGATTTAAATCCCGCCGCGAACGCCCTGGTGGGTGTTTAACGGGGGCTGCAGGAGCTGTGACGGGGTTGATCTCGTTTCGCCCGGAGCAGCGGGAGGCTTTGCAAATAGGGCTGGAGGGGCTTGGGGTTCAGTGGGGAGAGGTGAATGAGCCCGTGGGCAGTGGGAGCCCTGGCACGTGGGCTGGCCTGGGGCAGAGCCAGGGTCCCCCCAAACCCCTCTGCCCCGCGGCGGGGCTGTGCTGTGGCAGCTCTGCCCGTGCCTCGCAGGAAGGTGCCCATGTTCGGCCTGGAGGCGGTCTGGAGGGACGGCAAGGTGGTCGGCCACATCCGCCGGGCAGATTTTGGATTCGCCATCGACAAGACCATCGCCTACGGCTACATCCGAGACCCCGCGGGGGGCCCGGTGAGTGCGGACCCCCGGGGTGGCTGTGCCTCCCTCCCTGCAGCGGCACAAACCCGCCTGGGCTGGGAGCTGGGGCAGCAGCCCCCTCCCGCTCCCCCTGCGCAGGCTGCAGGGGGAGGGATGGCCACGGCTTGGTGGCAAAGCCGGTGTCACCCACTGTCGCTCCGTGAGGTCCCAGCGCGGCTCAAGCGCTGCCGCGGGTGTTAATTGCAACCAAACATTTAATTGTAGTAGTGAATTAACTCAACGTTGTAGGGAGCAGCGGCCAGTAGGAGCAGGGCAGGCTCTTAATTAACCGTGGGAGGCTCCTGGATAATCAGTCGGGTGCCCTCGTTAAGCAGGCAGAGGGCAGGGAAGCGGTGTGGGGAGGGAGGCTGGGGTGACACCTCCGGGGCCTGTCTCTGTGCCAGCCCAGAGCTGTGTGTGCTGTGATTCCGGCTCTTGCTTGCCTTGACTTTTCATCCTGCAACCCTGCAAGAGCCCCAAGGCAAGTGGGTTTGGGGGCCAGTTGCCCCTGGGAACCCCCTTTTCTCCCAGTGATGGATGTTCCTCTTCCTCCTCTTCCTCTCCTTTTTCCCTTTCCCCTTTCTTCTCCCCTTTCCTTTCCCCTTTTTCCCTTTCCATCCTATACCTCCACAGGGAAAAAAAAAGAAACCTAAAAAATTTCAAATACTGATTTTTTTTTTTTTTGACAGAGCGCTTTTAGCAGCTCTTTTCCTCCTTCCCAAGCATCCTCTTGGGATGGCAGAGCTGGGTTTTGTGCAGGGAGCAGATCTGTGGGGAGGGTGGGAGCTTGCCCAGGGATGGAGCTGCGATGCCGGCACCCCTACGGGGGTTTTTCCGTGGCTCTGCCTCGCAGGTTTCCCTGGATTTTGTGAAGAGTGGCAGCTACGAGCTGGAGCGGATGGGAGTGACCTTCCCGGCCCGAGCTCACACCAAGTCCCCGTTCGACCCCGACAACAAACGCGTGAAGGGCTTTTACTGAGGCTGCCGTGGATGCCGAGAGGGAAGAGGAGCTGCCGGCCGGACTCCCGGCCCCCGCGAGCCCCAGCTGGCTCCGGGGTCAGCTGCAAGAGCCGGGCACCCTCCTGGAACTCACCAAGTAAATTTGGGCCGAATTAGGGGGGAGAGGAGGAAGAGATCCCGAAAAGCCCAAAGACTCTGTGGCTCTGCCCTCCAAGCGAAGCGGTGCCACTGCAGCAGGAATTGTTTTCCCCAGGTTCCCTGGCCTGCAACCAGTGTTTGCTCTCACTGCACGTGAAGTGGTTTCAATTTTTGACTTTGCTGGAGACTCTCTCCCCCCCCAAATGTAGTTTCACGCTGCATGGAAATGAATTTTTTTTAAACTAACTCTGCTGTTATTACAGCCCGAGCCTCCAAACCTGCCATCCCTCTGGTCCTTTGCTGCGTCCGTCCCCACTCCCACGGGTGTCACCTCGTCCTGGCTGTGCCCCGGGGCTCCGTGCTGGGGTGGGGGCCGTGGAGGGGCAGGAGAGCAGGGCCATTGTCTAGGCTCAGGCTGTGGGTTCTGCTCTGCCAGTGCTGTTTGTGTGGAACCATGGAATGGTTTGCGTTGGAAGGGACCTTAAAGCTCATCTCATTCCATGGGTTCCACGGGCAGGGACACCTTCCACTCTCCCAGGGTGCTCCAAGCCCCATCCAACCTGGCCTTGGACACTTCCAGGGGTAGCCACAGCTTCTCTGGGCTGCTCCTGACACAGGTTGTGGTGTAAGGTGGCCAACAGGGGCACTGACCCCACAGCTGCCCTTGGCCCCATCCACTGGCAGCTCCCTGGTCCCTTGTGGCATCTTCCCAAAGGTCACCTCAGGGGTGGCTCCTTTCAGCTCCCGACAGAGAGGGGGATGCTGGCAGAGGCTGAGCCGTGAGCTCAAACCCCTGCGGCCTCTGGCAGCTCAGAGCCAGCCTGGGAGGCAGCAGGGAAGGTTTTGCCTCACACGCACAGGGCCTGGACTGAAGGGGAGGATCAGCAACTCCCAGCCCGTCCCCGTCACCATCCCTTGCTCTGGTCCCCTCGCTGGGCTCTCTGCCGAAGCTTTCACCCGCCTGGAGAAATAATCTCACTCCCTGCTCTTCCCTTTATTTCCCTTCACTAGGTTTGCCTGGGTCGTACCCTCTTTAGAGCTGATTTCAATTCCTTACCCTCGTGCCGCGAGCGCCACGGGCAAGAGCGTGAACTCTGAAATGCTTTGGTTTTACTGAAAACATTAAAAAACAAGATTGAGATGAATTTTTCTCTTGAATAGGAGGTGACTGCCCTCCCTCTGGCAGGCAGAGGGCAGGGGAGGGGTGGCTGTGGTCCTGCTCTGAGGGAAGGAGCTTTCTGCCTCCCTGCCAAGCCAGGGGTCCACTCTGTGCCTGGAAGATCAGGTTTTGCTTCAAAAAGGCTTTTCTGGTGTGCAGTGCTCTGATCTGAGATTTTCCTTACACTCAAGGTGGCTGGGAAGGAAATTTGGGGGCCACCTGGCCTGGATCCCAGCTGTCCCAGGGCAGCAGGGACAGGCACCAAGCTGGGATGGACAAGGACTCTCCTGCAGCACCTCCAGCCTCTCCTCTGCTCCTCCTGAGTGTTCTCCCTTTGGAGCTCAACAGCAAAAAGCAATTTATTTTACATTTGGATATTTAATGGAGCAATTTTTCCTGACAAAAGATTTGTCATTCCCCTTCCCCCCCCTCCCCTTTCCCAAACCCCATCCCAGAGGCGTCGTTTGTTCCCAGCCATTGGCATCTGGTGGCATCAGAAGAAAATAATTCCAAGCCTGGAGGAGTGGGGGAAGGAGCGTGGTGGGGAGCTGCAGTCCCTGCGGGAGGGAGGGGAGTGCTGGGTGGGTGTTGAGGCTCCCCTCCGTCCCTCCATCCCTCCATCCCTCCATCCCTCCATCCCACAGCTGCCAGCGTGGGGGAGCACCTGTGGAGCCATCCTGAGCTAGATGGGACCGTGGGACACCGGCAAGGCTTTTATGCTGCTCCCACGCATTCCTTTGCTCCGTGCCTCAGTTTCCCCGCGGGAAAACAAGCTCCTTCCCCCCCCCCCCCTCCCCCCAGCTCCGGGCTCGGCACAATAGCGAACCCCTCCGTTATTATTCCGGGGGTGGGAAGCAGCATTACTCAGAGCCGGGATTGCTAATCACGCACTAAATATAGCATTCCCCATCCCCGGAGGGCTTTCTGAACCCCGGCTCGCCAGCCCGAGCCCCCTCCGGAGGCAGAGCCAGGGCACCGGCTGGCACCGCGGCGTGGGCAGCGCGCCGGGATGTTCCCCACGGATGCTCCCGCCTGGAGGCGCTTCCCGGCCCGGTGGCAGCGCCGTGTCAGTCCCTCCGGAGCTGGCCCAGGTTCAGGGGCACGGGGGCAGCGGGCTGAGGCCCCGGCGGGGGCGGGCAGCGAGGGACGGGCTCCGGCAGCCTCTCGGTGATGCTGGGGAGCGGCTGCTTCTCCCACTCGCCCTGCAAGAGAGGTCAGCACCGTGAGACCGCGGCGGGCCTGCGGGCGCTTGGAGGCTCGGTGTTTTCTGCCTGCTCGGAGAAATGACGTGAGCTTTAATGTTTGAAGTGTTTTTAGCCCAAATCTGGGTGTTTTCTCGTGAGGCATCGCTAATTATTCCTGGTGCAGAAGCACCTACACATCCCCTCAGCGGCGCAGACGTCTGAGGTGCTCCGTGTTCCACAAACCCATTCCAGCTGGGGAGTTCCCACCCCAAGAAGTGCTACCTGCCAAATCAGGGGGAGACAGCTCCAACCAGGGAGTCCCACAGGCCCTCTACGCTCTGGAAAACGCTCCCTACCAGGTACTGGCAGGAATTTCCCGTGTGGATGTGCCCCATGGAGCAGGAAGGATGCAGCAGCCTGGCTGAGGGGCCACGGAGCAGAGCCGGGGAAGGGCTGTCACAGCCATCAGGGCTCATGGTGGCCACGGCCAGGACAAATCCCCCCAGCTCCGTGCGTCCGTGGAGGCACCTTGTCTTGGGGATGCTCCCTGCAAAGAGCAACCTGCCAGGTGCAGGCAGTGCCCGGGGCTGAGCCTGCCGAGCAGGATCTAACTCAGATGTGACGCTGGCCTGGCCTGGTGGCCAGTGCAGACGTGGGCAGGGGCTGGGAGGGCACGGGGGGCTCAGCTCCGGGGCGGTGATGCTCCGGTTCGGCTGCCGGCTGCGTGTTCATGCGGAAATGTCAGCGAGAGGCTGAGCCGCAGCGTGAGCAGGAGGAGGGAGGTCTGGAGAGGAGAGGTAGAGCCGTGAGTCATCGGCGAGATGAAAGTGGAATTTATGTTTTCAGCTGAAATTTCTCCTGGTATGTCAAGCGAAACGGGCCAGAGCCTGCACCAGCAGTGGGAAAACCCTGGGGAAAGATGGAGCGGGATGGAGGGACCTTTCCAAAGCTCACGGGGAGTGACCAGAGAGGGGACAGCAGTGCAGGGGAGCACCAGCTGGAGAAACAACTCCTCTCCTGTGCCCTTATGGCTTAGGGGAGCAGTTATGCATCTTTAGGGTGCGCCTGCTCCAGGGCTCGGCTCCAGCCCCGGGCCCATCTGCTGCGGCGTCTGCCCTGCTGATACATCCCGAACCCTGAGCCTGCTTTTTGCAGAGATCAAAGGCATGTGCAGTGTCTCGATAGCTGTTGTCTTCAGTGCTTTTGAGTGCAAATCTGAACAGAGAGAGTTTACTGCGAGCCCTTGCGGGTGCCGGGGACCTGGGGACGGCACCGTCCCCGCTGCCGCTCACAAGTGTTACCTTGAGATTTGGCTCGATAATTAACAGCACTCAGTTCCTTCCAGAAATCATCAGATTTGGGATCACTGAACTGCAAAAACATGAGCTTAATTAGAAGCTGGTGCTTTTCTCTTGGCAGAAACAGTATGGAATAAATGAGATGTCTCCAAGTCGGGCTCGCCCTGAAACACCAGCGGAGCAGAGGCTCCTTCGCCCTCGCTGCGATGCTCGTGACCCACTTTGTGCCAGCTCTGCCCTGCTCCAGTCCCTTCCTGACAGCTCCCCAGCTCTCTCTGAAATCAAGGGAGTTGTGTGGGTCATAAATTAAGAGGTTTAACTCGTAATTCTGCTGCTGCACAAAACTTCTGCACCGCTTCTGTCCCTGCAGCAAAGCTCTGCATGGCTGAGAGGTGCCTGGTGTCCAGCTCCAGAAAACTGGAAAGGTTTCTGCCCACTCCAGAGTGAAACTTTGCTAAAGGGAGTTTGCTGTGGCAGAAAGCTGGTGGTCACCCCTGCAATCAGCTGAGCACCCTCCTGCGCTGCAGTGGACAGCACTGGATCCAGGAGCAGGGTATCATCCAAATTTATTACACTGATAAATGGCGTTGGAGGCTGATGCCAGCAGTGGTTTTAAATCTTCATCACCATCATCATCACATCCCTCATCACTGGGCCTGTTTTTGTTTTAAAGACCTCCCAGTCCTTTACCCTTCACGTTTTGCTGGATCACCACGTTCGGAGGCTGCACAGATGCTGTGCGTAATGAGCTCGCTCTGCTGGGACCTGGGGTGATTTGCCAAAATCCTAAAAACCACCTCACGTTTCTCCTTGGATCTGGCCCTGCTTTAACACCCAGCAAAAGCAGCCTCCAAATCACTTTATGCAAATGCATCTCCTAATTGGATCTGGCGGCAAGCATCCGTGGTGGGCTCCAGATGTATTGTCCGAGCACAGGGCTGGGCTGGGCTCGTGTTCTGCTGATGCCAGGGATTTCCTGGCAGCTCCAGCCCCCTGCCCTGAGCCTGCTGCCTTTGGATGTGTCCTGAGCACCGCAGACCTGACCCTACACCCGGGAATTTTGTCGGGAAGCTTTGGGAGTGAGGCTGTACCTACCGGGAACCGGACGGCGGAGGATTTGTTGCAGTGCATGGAGATGGGAGCGAAGCCGTAGAGGGATTTCAGCACATCCCTGTTGAACGTGTTCCAGGGGATGGAGTAAAACTGCTGTGGGACAGACACCTGTGGGCACATGCAGACCTCCTCGTCGTTAAACCTGGGCAGGAGAAAGGCCACGCTGAAACCCAGCAGCGCTGTCCCCTGGCAGCGCTGCCTGTGACCAATTCCTCCCTGCCTGAACGGCGACCCGGAATGGCTCTGAGGTTGGCACTGGGCACAGGGAGAGCCTGGAGCAGCCGGCACCTGCAGGGCAGGATTTGGGACCAGCCCGTGGGTAGGACACCCCGTGCAAGGCCAGCATCTCCCCTCTCCTCTTGGGTGGGTGGGCTGCAGCCTCCTCCTCTGGAACAAATCCTTGGTGTCTGCCTTGGGTTACAAGGAATATTTTGCATTTACGCACTTGGCCACGCACTGACTCTTGCTGAGAAGTCCCTCCCAGGGACTGCTCTCCCTTTCTGGTGGCTCTCACTGCACAGACGTCCTCAAAACCCTGGGTCTGGCTTTTTCACCAGTGCTCCCTGTCCCCCCAGCCCCGCTGTGCGGGGGCTCTTTACCTGTTCACAAGGCTGAAGTACCGGTGCAGGTAGCCCGGATCCACGGCGCTTTTGCACAGCTCCAGCTGGGTCTGGGGGTAGTAGTGCACGTAGTTCACACACATCTCTTCCAGGATGCCAAACCCTCCCTGTGGCACAGGCAGGAAGGTGATGGAAGCGGGGTCTGGCTGGGGCTGCACGGGGGGCAGGCAGGGCAGCGGGGCACAGCGCTCACACCCCTGTGTGCACACTCACATGGATCTGTATCTGTAATCCCTATCTCTGTTATCTATACCCTGATACCTGGATATCTAGAGAGATAGAGATAGGTATTCACACCCCTGCAGGTGCCTGGCATGGGCAGCTCTCTGCTTGCCTGCCCTCTGTGCAAGGACAGACTTCCAGGCTAGACCGTGTGGTTTACATTAAAATGCAGATTTCCTATAATCCCTCTGCTATATTTAGCCTTGTCCCTGTTGATGGTACCTCTGACAGGCTCTTTTAATTTTTTTTTTCACTGCCTATGTAAGGAAGTAACATGCACTGTCAAAAAATGCCACTTCTCTTTAATTACAATTAATCCCCGGTGGAACAGTTTGTGATGGGAATTAGAGTGACACATGCTACTTCACAATTAGCACCTTCACGTCCCCGCTGCAGGCAGCAGAGCCTTGTGAGCTCCCTTCTTCCCACCCTCCCTTTGCTTCTGGCTGTGATTCAGCCTGGCTTCGTGCAGGTGCCCACTCTGGGTGTGCCCCCAAACCACCCTGGGGTGCCCCACAGAGGCAGGGGAGCTGCCCCTGCACTCACCACGGTGGCTCTGCTCCGGTCCTCGGTGTTGTACGTGCAGGTGGTGATGAGTTCGTCGCCCTGGGGGGGGGGTTCAAACACAGGAAAATTTAGGGATTGGGGAGTGTGCCACGTAGAAATCTCTGCTCCCCGTACCAGGAGCCTGTTTGCCCACCAGCACTGCCTGCAGCCCCACGGGAGCCCTTGCCAAACCTGCATCCCCTGCGGAGATTCCCCAGGGCTGCATCCCAGGGATGGTGTTTCCTGCTTTCCTCGCTTTTTAAGGACTTCTGCAGGGCTGAAAACACCTTAAAAATTGCACTTAGCAACAGTTTGAAGTGCCAGATCTGGAGCTGACTTGATGGCACAACAGCCTCCCCGCCACAGTCGGTGCTGGGGACCACGGGGGCACCCCAGGGCATGGTTCCAGTGGGTGCTGAGTGTTTCGAGCAGCCTCGTGGGGCACGGCAGCTCCAGGAGGTGCCCTCAGCTTTGCAGCCAAATCCTTCCCCCTCTGCAGAGCCCCGGGGCACCACCCCTGTTTCCCCACCCACTCCCACTCTGACGCCGGATCTCTTCCTCTCCTCCCATCGAGCAAGGAGAAGGGGCACCACCATGGCTCATCCTCACCCCCCGAGGAGCCTCCCTCTGCCAGACGAAGCCCAGCTGAATTAGGAGCCTAATTTAGCTCCTGGCTGCCCACACGCCAATCCTGTGCCATATGAGAGGGGGCCCGGTGTCCCCAAAGTATCTGCGTGGAGATGGCAGATATGAGCCAGGGACCCTCGCTCCTGCAGCCCCCCTGGGAGTGCCCAGATGGGATGGGGTGATGGGAGGAGGCAGGGAGCTCGGGGCCACAGGATCGGGATGCGCTGTTTGGAAGCTGTAATGGTTTTTGGGAGCAACTCACCGGGAAAACTGCGACCACCTCCTTCAGCATGCGGATCTCCTGGGAGGGGAGGGGACACATCAGAGCGGTGCCGTGGCACCGTGGCACCCAGCCGGGCCCCCTGCAGCCCCCTGTACCTGGAAGTGAGGGCTGTAGTGCCCATCAGCGTTCACCACCTGCCGCTCCCTCCCGTCCCGGGCCAGCACCGTCACCACTTTCCTCCCTGCCAGGTGCGTGTGGAGCTGGGAGGCGAAGATGCGGATGCCGGCGGCGGGCAGAGCCTGGGGGGAGGAAGGAAAGCTCGAGCCCCCGTGCCCAGCCCGTGTCCTTCTCCCCTCCCTCACATCCCCTCGCTGCGTGCTGGGAACTCGCTGTCCCTGTTCTGGCTGTCGCACGGGGTTTAGGGGATCGCTGTACCCCTGGAAAAGCATCTCACTGAGCTCTTTGCGGAGGGACAGACCCTCATTGCTGCCAAACCAACGCTCTGGGGCAGCAGGAGCCGCAGAGCCAGATCCTGACTCCTTCCCTGCCCCCGTCAGTGGTGGCACAAACGATTCCTTGTGGGTAGGCCCTACAAAAACACACACCAAAACTTCCCTCAGAGAGCAAGGTGGGCCCTTTGGAACCATCTTCAAGAGAGCTCTTGGCAAGCTCGCTGGAAGCAGGAGCCAATTCTCCCATCCCTGTGAGGGAAAGCACCACTGGGACATGGCCAGCTCGGCAGTGAGTTTTATGGGAATGGTACCCCGGGGAGCTGGAGCAGATGGCTCCCCAGGAGAGCTGCTTCCAGGGGGATTCAGCGCATCCCAACCAGCTGCTCTCTGTTTATTGCACACAGCAGATTTTTGCTTTCCAGCACTACCTCACGGTGGGTTTAAAACCCGGAACTGGGAGCCTGGAGATTGGTGCTGCCCAGGACCCGGGAGAAGCCCGGGCAGCCCTTCTCCTCCGAGGTGCAGCCGGGCCGGAGGGGATGGCACTCACCAGCTGGGTGCACTTATCAGTGCAGTATCCCGTGAGCATGAAGTTATCCTCTCCAGGGGGAATGGCCATCACCGGCGTGTACACCAAGCCCAGCTCCATGATTCCGGCGTCGTGGGGACGCAGGGTGGCCGTGTAGTACAGCCGGATCCCCGAGGAGTCGCGGCGACCTGGGGGGGCCAGAGGACAAGGACAGGTCACTGCAGGGACGAGATCAAAAGGTGAAAAACACAGACAGGTGTGAAAAACGATGCTGTGCTGCCATGGGGAGCCTCTCGCTCACAGCTTCCTTCGCCTGTTTGAAATTGTTTTAAATCCCGCAGATTTTCGTGCAAGTCTTCGTGAGCGGCCTCAGATGCACCCGGTTCCCTGGAGAGGGCACTGACCCGAGAGAGCGAGGTAAGGGGTGCCTTTGGAGAGGCCAAAGCAGCAGGACAGTGCTTCAGAGGACTCCCTCAGGAATGTGGCTCATGGCAGCTCCTTTAACGGGCACATCCCAAAACCCCAAAGGCCCACGCAGGCCAAGGGAAAGAGCGGGGTCAGTAGATCAGGAGGGGTCCAGGCCAGCTCTGCGCTCCCTGTCTCCAGGCTGGAGCCCACCCAGGGATAAGAATAACGGGGGAGACACTATTGGTTAACAGGCAGAAGCAGATAAATGATGGCAGACCTGAACTCCGTATTTATAGCCGTGTTTCTTCTCGAGTTGCCGAATGTGCTATGACTGATCCACAGTACATATGCTCTGGCCTCCTAAAAATATACTTGGGTAGTCAAGAAGCTGCTTGTTTTTATGGTAATGAAGAAACTGGGTTGTTTGGAATCCTTCTTTTTTTTCCAATGTGTCTCCTGACGATGTTATCGGAGCGGGAGAACAGGAAAACAACATCCACGTCCCCCCCCCTCCCCAGCCAGCCTGGTCTCTCTGGTGACTTGGCACCGCTGTCACTCTTGCTCTGAGCTCAGAGCCAGCCCCACCACCTCGTGTGGAAGTTGGGGGGACCCCTGAGACAGCGCAGCTCAGTGCTGGTGTTGCCCTGGATCACACCCCTGCAGGAACTCTGTGGGGGCACTTTTCTGCCTGCAGGCTCCTTCCCCAAGCATCCTTCCCCACCTCTGGGCGTTCACGTGTCAGCCTTCAGCGAGGACGACTTTGCTGAGACCAGAAAAAGTGGGAATTTAATGTAATCTTCCTGCAGGGACAGATCTGGACCATCAGCTCTCCACAAGGGTGAGAACGGGGCCGTGATTTAGGCCAGAGGTCTCCCCAGAAAGTGTCAGTCCTTCCCTGGAATTTCCCCAGCTCCCCTGCCGTGGTCTAACAGGGAAGGCAACGGGCAGCACCACCCAGCCCCTCACCTTTGAACACCAGGGGGTTGTGGTAATGGATCTCCAGGCGCAAATATCTGGAGGAGCCTGGGCCACCAAAGGCCAGACCTGCTTCTTCGGGGTAGTAGAAAGCCTGGAAGCAGAAGGGAGGGTGTTAGGGGAGCAGCGGGGTGGCTTTCCTGGGAACAAGGCCACAAAGCCCAAGGGAATGTGTGGGCATAACCCTGCCCCACACCATGGGCTGAGGAGCGTGACTTGGGCCCTTGGTTGTGCTTGGAGAGCTGCTCTTGCTTCCAGAAACGTCCCTCATTCCAGATGCAGTGGCACAACACCCGAGTATTGTCACAGAATCACAGAATACCCCGAGCTGGAAGGGACCCACAAGGATCCTCAAATTCCAACTCCTGGCCCTGCACAGGACAGCCCCAGGAATCCCACGAGTGCCCAAGAGCGTTGTCCAAAGGCTCCTTGAGCTCTCTCAGCCTTGGGGCCATGACCATTCCCGGGGGAGCTGTTCCAGTGTCCCACCCCACTGATTTATGGCACCAAAGAGGAGGAGGGCTGGGGTGAGCTGGGAAATCAGACACACCCAGGAGGGGCTGGAGAGGTCAGACAGGGCTGGGAAGGTCGGACGGGGCTGGGAAGGTCAGACAGGGCTGGGAAGGTCGGACGGGGCTGGGAAGGTCAGACAGGGCTGGGAAGGTCGGACGGGGCTGGGAAGGTCAGACAGGGCTGGGAAGGTCGGACGGGGCTGGGAAGGTCAGACAGGGCTGGGAAGGTCGGACGGGGCTGGGAAGGTCAGACAGGGCTGGGAAGGTCGGACGGGGCTGGGAAGGTCAGACAGGGCTGGGAAGGTCGGACGGGGCTGGGAAGGTCAGACAGGGCTGGGAAGGTCGGACGGGGCTGAAGCCAAACCCCAGCAGAGAACAGGGTGAGCGCAGCCCCTGTGGGGCAATCCCAAGACGGGATTGGGAAGGGCAGCTGTCCCCCAGGGGGACGTGTCCCCTGTCACACCCACCTGTGCCCCCATGGCCCAGGCTGCCAGCACGTGCCTGCAGAAGTTGAGCCGCTCCGGCTTCATCTTGGAATCGCAGGGCCCGTTGTAGTGGGGGAAGCTGTCGAACTCGGCCGCACACTGGAAAACCTCCATGTGGTGGACGAGAGCCTCGTTGCCCGCCGTGACCACCGGCTCGTACTGCAAAGCAGGTCCCAGAAGGAGAGGACACACTGAGAGCCCATCCCTGGGGCCCACAGGCTCTGCAAGGAGCCAGGGCAGGAGCGTCTGCGACCTGGCACCAGGGGAGGGAAGGTTGCTCTGGGTGTGAGGCACCAAGGGACAAGAGCTGTCACCTCATGTTTTGGCTCCCAAGGGGAGGTTGTGCCAGAGTGAAGCATCTGGGTGCTTCAAAGGGGAACCCACATGCTATCAGTGCCCAAGGAGCATTAGGTCAGTTGTGGAAACATGTAGTTTTTGGCTCAGGGAGCAACCCAGAGCCCACCAGAACCCACAGAGGAAAAAACTCATCCTTTCTCCAACAACAAATGCGCCTGACCAGAAAGTCTTGGTCTGTTTTGTGCTGGCTGAGTCCTTTACCAGTTTTGTAGGGCTGAGGTGGCCCTGGGGACGTTGCTTTTCCCTAAAGAGAGTCCTGGCAGTGTTGTTGTAGCTCTGCCTGCAGCTCTTGGGTTCTGTTTCTATCCAACAGCTGCCTGGGGCGCGGGGAGGGGGATTTGGGCTAGGGAGAGTGACTCAAGCCTGAGGAGCAGCTCTGGCTAAAAGTGCCAGCTGTAGAAGTGATCTGCAGCAGCGGGAAGGTATCAGGAGTTACACACTTCTTACTTACACACAGATGATTCACTTCACACCATCTGTTAGAGAGAAAATCCTCCTTCTGAGCCTTCCTTCGCAGCGCCGTCTCTCCCCTCGAAACCACTGAGCGCTCGCTGCAGCTCCGCTGCCTGAAGGTTTCCCTTCTCCCCGCGGTGTGGGTTTGACTCTGGATGTGCCAGGTCACCTCCTGAGCCACCCCCACGCCTGCTGGGTGCTCTCCCAGCGGCTCCTCCTTTCCTCGGGGTTGCCAGCAGGTTTCTGCCTCTCCTTTCAGGAGGTGGCCCAAGCAACACGTCTGGGCAATGCCCACAAGTTGCATTTATGTCTGTAACTCTTTTTTTTTTTGAGCTATGCCTTGTCTTTTAGGAGCCAGTTCCCATCCTGGCTCGCTCTGCGCTGCTCTCCCCGGCCCTGTTGCTTTGTTTCCCCTGTCTGTACGCTCCTCATGGCTCTCTGTGTGCCATAATCCTGCTGTGGGTCTGTCCCTGCTGCAGGGAGTCAGCTCTGAGCCTGCCCTGGAACCTGCTGGATGTGCCGGGTGGGAAGAGACCTCCCCGCCCCTCCTGCTGAGACTCTCTAGGAGACGTGAGGATGCTACTGACTGCTGGGGTGGGCCTGGAAGGTGTTGTTTGGAAAGCTGTCCGGGTCTGAAAGCCTCCCCGTGACATGGAATTGGCAGGATTGTGCAACACAGTTACTGCTCTGCCCCCCTCCTCCTGCCTCTCACCATGATGATGTGGTGCTTGGGGAAGCCTGCTGGGAGCTCGGCCATGTAACACCAGTAGGTCGTCTCCTGGCTGGGAATGACGACGTCCGGGGCCGTTATCTCCATGGTCTTCATGTCGCCGGGCAGCTCGGGGATGCTGATGTTGGGCTTGAGCAGCTGCACCCTCTGCAGCCCCCCGGGGAGGGCAGAGGTGTTGATGGCTTGCAGGGAACGCACTGGTTTCTCCAGGATCCCGTAGATCAGGTGCACGGTGCCGTCCTGAAGCGAGAGCAGGATGGATCAGGTGGTTTTTCGTGCAGAAACAGGAGCTGCGTGCACCGCGGGGGACGTGAACCCAGAAATGGGTCTTGTGAGCCCGCCCTGACCGCCCCGGCAGCTCACTTTGCTGTGCTGTCCCAGGAAAAGTGTGAGTGGATTCCAGGGTGTTTCTCCAGCTGAAGTGCTCACTGAGGGTTCCCTACCAGGCAGGAGAATTGAAAAAGCTTTCCCCAGGTGGCATCAATCCCAGAAGGGTAGCACACCCTCTCTGCTCCTTCCGAGCCCCTCAGGAGCTCCAGGCTGGGACAAACCCATCAGTGCACGGCTCATCCCACCCTGCAGCCCAGCAACGGCCTGGGGAGTAACAGCAGGGACAAAACTTCTCCCTGAAAATCCTCCCTCTTCCCCCAGCTGCTTTTCAGGGGGAAGGTCCCACAAGAAGTCTCCCGCCAACAAGAACGCAGGGAGCTCTGGACAGGAGATGAGGGAGAAAGGAAAAAGAAAAGAATCTTTTCCTACAGGATAAGAGAATAAAGACCAGCAAGTGTTTTCCTGGTTCGCACACACAGATTCTCCCCTCCAGGGCTCTCAGTGTCCTGGCAGACGGCAGACACTTCTCGCCACAAGACAAGCTTTTGAACACCAGCAGCAAAAACTCCAGGACACCCTGTGCCCACGCTGGCTCTGAAATATCCTGCCCACAAAGGCTTTCATGCGAGACGAGCCTCGGACAGATTCCTTCCTGCAGCCAGGGCCCGTGGCTGAGACCCTGAGCTGTCTGACATCCCCCACTGGGAAGGTTTCCCCCAAGTCCCAGCTCGCAGGGGAGCGGCGGATGCAGAGCCAGGGAGACGTCACCGAGCCACACCGGAGCACGGAGTGGTGCCTCTATTTTGCTGTTCCCTTTGTCCCAGCTCCTGTCACAACCCTCCTCTCTGCCTCCTGTTGATACACCAACCCCTCTTCGTAACACTCCCAACAGTTGGCTCCAGACTGCCGAGCAGAGTGATGCAGGAGGATTTATATAGCCCCAACGCGTGTTCAGTGATGCAAACGAGCTAAAAGCTACACTTCAGAGAGCTTCTGGAGGGGTTGTGAATAGATGGTGCCAAACATTACTCACGGCCCAGGGCTGACATCTGCAGCTCACTTCCTCTCTGCCTCACACAGCACCAACACCTGACGCTGTGCCCACAGCCGGGCACGGCCCTGCGGGACGGGTTTGGAGCCGTGCCCCAGGGCTGGGATGGGGCTGGGAGGTGCCACAGCGGGGTGAGGGCGATGCCATACCTCTATCAGGTAGTCCTTGGGGTCACAGGTGCTGAAGGCTCTTCTGAAGAGGAGGTAGAGCCCCTCGGGAGCCCTGCGAGCCCCGAGGAGCTGGTAGTCCTGCTGGGAATCCATGTGGAGCTGCCCCTTGGCATCGCTCCAGGCATCCTGCAAGAGAGAGACAGAGCACCCTGCTCAGCCAGGAGGTACCTCCAGAGGTACCACAGGTCCTCCTTCTGTCCACCCTCAGCATCCCAGAGCTGGAGGAAACCTGTGCTTTGGTTGCTCCATGCATGCCCTGGGCAGATCCATGCCGGAATGGCCTCTGCCCCAGGATCCCTGGTGCTCAGGCAGACCTGTGAAATACCAGCACTAAGAGTCTGCAGAAAGACCTTTGCAAGGTGAGATGGGAGTGGGGAAAGGCGGGGAAGGAAGGGAGGAAAGCCCCCAGGGGCACGTGAAGCTGTTGCATCGGTCTGTGCTGCATTTGGGGTGTGTTTGTTTTCGGGGGACCCTGTGGAAGGGGGTGATGGGCTCTCCAAAACCCTTGGCAGGAACCAGCCCCCCTCAGTTTAAGATCAGACCCTTGCTGGGACATACTGTCAGCCCTAGAAATTGCTGCCCCTCTGCAAAATCCTTAATTTTTCTGTGGTCAGATTGTTGTGGCAGCCCAGCACCGCTCCTTGCAGAGGGTGGTGACAAAGCCACCCCAAGAAGCAAAGCCGTAGGTTGTTCCCGTGCCTCCGGGTTCGAAGGTTTGGAGCACAAAATCCTGCGATAATTTGGATTTTAACAGGGTTGCTTCTTTGATCTTTTGCTTCTCCTGTGGGTCTCTCTTGTTTACTCAGGAAAGGCACCCAGGAAGTAGCTGGCTGTACGTACACAAGTGGCACCGGTTCTCTTATCTTGGGAGGAAAAACCAGAAGATAAAGGATTAAGCAACTTGGCATCATTTCAGCCAGAACTATAGAGTCATATTTCCAGAACATGCTGTCCTTAGAGGGGGAGAGGGAAATCGGCTCCATGGAGCTCGCATGACATTTGTTTTCGTAGGAATATGGAGCGCGAGTTAATCTCATAGTACAGGGAGGGGGGCTGAGCAAATTTGGATCTTTTTAACAGCCGACACGCTCATCCAGAAGAAAAGCTGCTGGGAAGGGGAAAACCAGGGCTGGAGAGATTTACTGAGATCTCCTTGCAGGATGCTGCTCAGCACCGAGTGAAAGAGAAAACCCGAGCGCTGCCGGGTGTTCCGTTCAGCGCTGTTTGTCTTTGGGCGAGCACGCGAAGGCAGATTAGAAATGATCCTTTATGTTTTCTTAACAGGAAGCCGTGAAATCCTGGAGCACTCGGGCCACCGCAGACCCTGAAAGGCTGGTAATTAGCAGGAAAACAGCGCAGATAATAAACCCTTCTTTTCATGCTTTCGTTGCACTGCGGATCACACTGCGGCTGATTGCGAAAGGATGTGTTTTTATGGTTAATTTGAAGTAAGCAGAGAGGTAAAATTTAACTTACTGGAAAGCCTCACACGGGGAAAAACGGGAATTGCTTCCTTCAGCCAAGAGCAGTCGCAATCAGCCCAACGTGGTGGGCAGGGGACAGGGCTGGAGAGCCCAGGGGTGGGAAAACAACCCGAACGGGAACCCAGCAAACAGACAGGGGCAGGAGGGATGGAGTTTGCAGCAGCAACAGCAAACAACACAACTGGAAACGAGTCTTCCCCCCACCCCCCAAATACATCTCACCCAAATACATTTGCACCTTTAATTCCTGACAGCACCCCGGGCTGCCCTGTTATCCCACTGATCCCTGTGGATGCAGCTCTCAGCCAGGTTCTTCCCGCTGGCAGGAGCAGCCTCTCTGCCTGGTGACTTTTGCCCTGTCTCGGAGCCATTAACGGGAGCTGTGGTTAATTTTTAATGTGACTGACAGCAGCACACGAGCGAGGCAGGGTGTTGATGCATCCTCTGTGTGTGTCTTTGCAGCTAAACACAGCAGAGACATCCAGCTCCTGGGTCCCTCAGCCTTGCTGATGTGCTGCTGTGTTTGTTCTCTCTTTTGGGTTAATCCCTATGCCAGACCTCCTGATCTGTGGGGTCCTCTGGGGTAGAAACCCCCAAGACCTTCCGGACCCAGAGCAGCGGGGCTGGTCCAGCGCGTGCCGTGCCCCGTACCCCGCTCTACCAAACCACGAGCCAGATTCACCCGCAGGGAGGGAGCCCCAAAAGCCTCCATGCAAGCACCCAGGTGACTCACCCCGAAGTAGGAGTTGTGCCCATCGCTCCAGAGCACGGCCAGGTCCGCGTTCTCAAACTCGCCCCTGTCCGACATCCCAAAGAGGAGCCCGAACTGCAGCTCCCTGATGAGGAGCTGGAAGTGCACGGCTTGCTCAGGGTAGCTGACATTCCAGGAGAGCTCCAGCAGCCCCTGGGGATCCAGGGGCACCTTGTAGGGGAACTCACTCCCGCGGGGCGCCGAGCCCTGCAGAGCCACCACCAGGATGACCAGGAACGCCGCCACCATGGTGAAGTACATGGATGCCACCTCCCGCAGCTTGAGGCTGGGGCAGGAGCAGGGCTTGCTCCTGGAGTCCTGCATCCTGCCGGGACGGCACCCGGCGCCTGGCCGTGCCCATTTATGTGCTGGCCCTCCTGGGCAAGCCGGGTAAGCGACACTCTTTAATTGCATTTAGTTGTTGGGAAATTGGGCTGGTGTATTGACCCCCGTCAGCTCCTGGCCAAACACTTGTCATGTGCTGTCTCCCCTTAATTGGCTCTAATTGCACATGGACATTATCAATAGCAATTGGATTTGACTGGGCTGATGTGATTCACTCTTAAATCTTCCTTAGTGGCTGGGAAGGGCTGTTTGCTCACAGGCTGCTCCGGCTGAGCCCTCGTGGGCATGCTCTGCCCTGCTCGTAGGGCCTTTGCCCCTATAACCCAGCCTGGGATCACCCCAAAGGTGGCCAGACAGTGAGAACAAAGAACCCCGAGCCTTGTCTGAGCTCTGAGGCATTCAATAACATTGACAGGGTTTGAAATATTTTCCCTGCAAAGCTCGGTGCCAGAGGAAATGCTGATTTCCCCCAAACAGCAAGAGAAGAGATGTCTCCTGTCCTCCCTCCTCTCCTGTTTGGCCTTCGTGGGATTTAATTCTGGCCCAGCAAAGCCCAGCTCCTCTCCCACCCCGCTTTGCATCCACTGAAGCTCCCACCTGCCTGGACCGCTGGATGTGTTCAGTATTTGTTATTTCCTCGCTTTTGTAACAGCCGGGACTTTGGCTCGGGTTTAAAGACACCTTTAGTCTCTCCCCCTCCCCCTTCCCGTTTGTTTAAAGTCGGATGGATTCTCTTTGGGTTATTAACTTTCCCACGTTAATTGGAATTGTAACGAACCGCCCGGAGCTCTCTGATGCACGCACGCCCTGCCGGGCTTTGCTCTGCGGGTCCGCGGCGTTGTTTTATTAATGCCACCTCCCGTGCCGGGCCGTGCTCTCGGATCTGCCCCGGGAGGGGTCCCCCCGGTCCCCTCCGGGGCTTGGGTTTCGCTCCCGGTCCTTGCAGCAATGTCACAGGGGCAGATCCGCCTCTCCCTAGCCCTGTGTAAGGAGAGGAAATGGATTCGGCTCGGCGTTCTAATGAATCATCAATGTGTGCATCCCGACGTTAAACCCGATGAGGTTTTACTGTCCTAAGACACAACCATTACTCAGGAATGCGTCAATTGATCCCGGCCGTCTCTCCTTGCCGGGTGACCTGCTGCTCGCAGGGTTTGCTCTCTCATTCAGCTCCGCCAGGCAAAAGGCCAAGGCGGAGGGAGGGAGGGAGGGATGGAGCGCTGAGCTCTCCCGGATGAGCATCCCTCAGCCCCACCCCTGCCCCCAGTGACTCCAGCGCACAGCCCAGTCCCACACCAGCCCTCCCACTGCTGGTGTCAGCCTTGAAAGCCTGAAAAGCAGTGGATGGACAGGCGGAGGTCACTGGAGCTGCCTGGGAACGCTCCCACCAGGGCACCTCTGGGGCTGTGTTCACTGGAGCTGTTCCTGGGCTCTGCACCTCACCCCATCCCCACCTCTGTTCACCTTCCTGAAGGAGGATGCAGCATTTCCCCTGTTCCTGAGGCTCCTGGGCTCGTTCCTGGACGCACTGAAGACGTCAGATGGACGTCCCTCATCCCCCGGCTCTGGTGCTCGAGCATTACAGAAGCCTGGCTGCCTTACAAAAGCCCCACAGAACAGATTTTTGTCCTTCCCCATCCCTGATCTCCTCCAAGCAGATTCACCCACTTGTCCTCCTCTCTTGGCTTCGTTTCCTCATTGTTAAGAGAAGAAGCTGAGCTGCCAAGCACGGCAGGAAGGCAAAGTGATCCTCACCGGGGGCAGGAGGGGGTCCTCAGCTAACGAGTTCTGCCTCCCTCCATCAGAGATGGAACCCCAGGTTGCTGGCGTGTGCGAGTGGAGCGCCTGAGCTCTCCTGTACAGGAGGAATTTGCAGTGGAACAGCAGAACACGGGCAGGTCAGCTTGAAAACAGCTGAACTTTGCAGATAAGCGGTGAGAATTTATTTGAAGAGAGGAAAAAGATTATGTACATCTCTCTCTCTCTCTCTCCCCCCCTTGCAGTTTCTCCTGAGTCGTGGCTCATAAATCCAGGCAAGGAGCGAGGATCCAGCTTTCCACTCATTGCTCGGGGTGTTTATTTTAAGACTTCAAGGAGACGTAGAAACGCCAGAGTTTCCTGACTCGGAAACTCGGACCATTCGGGAGCAGCTGTGGGGTGGGAGCCGTGGGTCCTGCCCCTTTCCTGGAAGGCAGAGCAGCCCCTCGTGCCCGTGTGGGAGCTCTGGGGGAAGGGAACGCCGGCTGGTGCCAGCACGGAGCAGCCTGTGCTGGAGATGGGAACTCGGGCGTCCCCGCACACCCCATGCCCCTCTCCCCGAGCAGAAAAGACGCCCATGGAATACCTGGAGCGGGCTGTGAGCCCCAGGGCAGGGCTGGTTTGGGCTGGCCGGGCATTAAACCCCCGCCGGGTGTTGCTGACCCCATCCCTGCAGAGCCGCGCACCCAAACGGCCGTGGCCTTTCGCTGCCGCTCATGGCCCTGGGTGCAAAGCTGGGCATAAGCGGTGGCCTCCAGAGCCCTGGCAGCAGCAGCAGTGCCTGGCAGTGGTGGCAGGGGGCCGGGGAGCAGCTCCTCCATCGGCTGGAACAAAAGCTGGCTTTACGGGTAAGCAGTTTAAANATGGCAGCAGCAGTGCCTGGCAGTGGTGGCAGGGGGCCGGGGAGCAGCTCCTCCATCGGCTGGAACAAAAGCTGTCTTTACAGGTAAGCAGTTTAAACAAAATTGATGCGCCAAATTAGGGGCTGAGGAAGGCAGCACCCCTCCGAGCGATAATCCATTGCCTCGCTCACAGAAATGGAAATTCAATTTGGGCAAGGGCGGGGCGGGGAGGGGAAGAGAGGGAAGCTTTCTGTCTGCTGCCGCGGCCGGTGCAGCTCTCCGTGCCCCGGGGGCTCAGCCATCCACAGCCCTATCCAGCACCGGGATCGAATTTGCCTCGGTGCTGATGAGGTTTGGCAGCGTCTGACTCAGGCTGGAGATGGGGGAGAGGGGGGCTGGCGCACGGCGGGGCCCTCACGTGGATGGGTGACCCTGCAGGGTCACAGGGACCCCTGCCCTGATCAACCTGTGCGACTCCTCTGGCCAGATCCACCCCTAACCCTACAAATCAGAGCCGTGGGCCAGCCCCGTGACCCGCGGGAGCTGCTCCATCACACCCCAAGGCGGGAAGGATGGTTTGTCATCCTTCCCAAAGGATCGCTTAGCCCAGCCCTGTCCCCATAACGAGTCAGAGGGGACCTGCAGGCTGCTCTCTGGTTTTGCTGTGCTCCAGGAGGGCACTGGGGCTGCCAGTCTGAGGTTCAGTTGCCCAGCAGAGGCCCAGGTGAGTGTCTGCCCTCTCTAAAGTGGCTTTAGTGTCCCTGTGTCACCTGGGCCACATCCAGCTGTGCGGTTTTGCTGGGAACCTCCTCGTGTGGCAGCAGCCTGGGCTGTTCTAACTCACAGATGTGCCACGTGCCAGCCAGGACAGGACACTTGGAGGTGACAGTGACCCAGCAGGGATGGGTGGGAAGAGCCACTCCTTCCTCCTTGCGCTGAGTTTGTGCCTCACAGCCCAAACGCTGTAACATCCCCTGAGCCAAGCCTCTGCTTGTTCCAGCTCCTTGCTTTCTCCCGAACTGCTTTGCCTTCCTCAGGGCCAGATTTTCTTTATCTTACACCGTGGAAGGAAACTTTTGCCTCACTCCCCACAAGGATCGCATCCGAATTGGGACCAGCCCCAGCTGTGCAGTCAGACCTCCCCACTGAGCCAAATCTGAGACGGAACTGGACCGGAGCTGCTCTTTACAGCTCGGTCTCACTGCTCCTGCTCTGGCACTGAAGGTGAGGACTGGGCTGCCCTGACTGAGAAGCTCCAGCACTTCTGCCTCTCCTCCTGCTCCAGCCATGCCCCCCCAGATCTTCTGCAGAGCCAAAGGTGGGTGGCTGGGCTGTGCCACAGCGATGGGACAGCAGGAGAAAGGCCAAAATTAGCCAAAGGAAAGCACTGTTTGCTCTTTGGGAGGCGGCACTGCCCTGCCAGGTGCTCCAGGCTGGGTGGGCAGCCAGGCCCCTTCCCAGCAGAGCATCCCAGAGAAATTCCCTCCCCAGTGCTGCCGCAGCTGAGGCACCTAATGAGATCTCCTCGCCTGTGCATGCTATATTAGGGTTTCCATGGATATGGTGTCACAAACACTGGGCTGTGGCTTTGTTATATAAACAGGAGAGATTGCCACAAATACCCAAAATATCTGAAAAGGACAGGAAGAGACAAAAGCGTTCTCTGGGTGTGTTTATAGAGCGTTGTGCGATCCAGGGGATAGTGCCAGTGGGAGGTGGGAGAGGTTTGTGTGAGCTTTGGGAAGTGGAGATTATCCGAGGGGTGGTCTCTGACTCGGGAGCTCTGGAGGCTCACCCTGATCTTCAATGGGATGTTTTTAAATGTTTTTAAACAAAAAAGGTGCTGCTGGCTGGGCGGTTCCTGCCCTGCTGCTTCAGCTCCTGGTGCCACGGGCATCCTTCTCCGTGTGCAAGTTCATCCTGGCTGAGCCTTGCACGGAGCTTGGTCCTCCCCTGCTCCTGCCAGATGCAGAGCGATCCTGCTCCCTGCAGCTGGTGGGACCAGGGCTGGTGAGGGTGGTGGGGACACACAGCCATCAGCTCTCCCAGGCTGCCCACACCCGGCCCTGCTCTGCAGGACCAGCTCATTTTGTGCCATTTCAGGTGCAAAAAGTCCCTTTTGTACAGTCGGAGGAATCGTGTAATGTGAGGAAAAAGCTGCTCTGGAATGGAGGTGGGATGTAAGGGACACGGAGACATCAGGGTGGCTAAAATTGTATTGCACTCCCACTCCCCTGCCAATAACAACACCAGAAATAAAGTGGCTTTGCAATAACCATCTCCCCGCGTTGGAACACAGATTCACGTGTCCCCGCAAAAGATGCTCCAGGCAGGATCAACTCTGCTCCAGCCTCGCTCCGCAGGAGAGGCACGGGAAGCTTGCTCCAGTCCTCCCATGAAGATGACTTCTCTGCCCAAGCTCCCAGTACCCACCAGTGCCTTCCTTTTCCCACACTCCGTGCTCACCCGTGGGTGACATTCCCAGCCCATGGCTGTGTCAGCTCACTCCTGGCCTTCCAGATGCCTTCCACCATGGGATGAGCATCCCTCCATCCATCCATCCATCCATCCATCCATCCATCCATCCATCCATCCATCCATCCTTCCATCCATCCATCCATCCATCCATCCATCCATCCATTCATCCCTCCATCCCTCCATCCCTCCATCCCTCCATCCCTCCATCCCTCCATCCACCCATCCACCCATCCAGCCACCCCTCCATCCATCCCTCCCTCCATCCATTCACCCATCCACCCATCCATCCATCCATCCCTCCATCCATCCCTCCATCCCTCCATCCATCCATCCCTCCATCCATCCCTCCCTCCATCCATTCCTCCATCCATCCCTCCATCCCTCCACTTGTTTTCCCTCCTCTCTCTCAGTGAATCCCAGCCGGCACCTTTCCAAGCTTCAACACCTGACATGTGGTGGAGAATCCCAAATTCCACAAGGAAAGATCTGTTTTATCGCTTAAAAACACATCAAATCCAGTTTTTCCCTCTTCAGATACCGGACACCCTGCACTGCCCTCCTGCCATCCCTGATCTTGCAGGACCCATCTTAATTTCCCTGAAGTGATCTCTCCCACCTCTGGAATGGCAGGGGAGAATTCTTCTCCAGTTTGGTTGGAAATACCAGCAAAAGGAGCTGGAATCCGCCACGGGCATCGCTCCGGGGCTGCCTGGCACACGGATTTCCAGGGGGGTGAGTTGGTGCTGAGCCCTCCTGCGTGGGGCTCTGCTCCGTGGTGCCATCCTTTCTTCCTGCTCTTCCTCTAGCCCTCGTTTGCTGGCACTGAGCTGCTTCCTGAGGAACCCACAGCAAGCAGGATCAGCGTGGAGAGGAGCAGAGCCAGGAGAGGACACGGGGCCGAGAGAGCCTGAGGAGTTTGTGGATGCAGCTTTGTCAGCTTAGCAAAGGGGCTGGAGCATTGGATGGCAAAGGCTGCGGGCCCTGCTGCTCGAGGTTTGTGATGGACAGCCTGGGAGAAGGACTAATAAAGAGTAAAAATCACGGATAAATGAGATTTCCTTCGGAAAACCCAACGTGGCTCCTGTACAGGGAGGGTTTGCCCTACAAACCTCTTGACAAGCTCAGGAAGCTTGAAGGGGAAGGTGTTTCCAGGAATCTTCGGATTTCCAAGGCTGGGACGAAAGGCTCTGCCCTCTTCCCAACCCTGCTCAGATGCTCATGGAAGGATTGTTCCCCCAGCACCTCCTGCACCCCCGTGTGCCAGCAGCCCCCCAACTCCGTGTCTCTGCTCAAAGGGATGTGAGGGAATCCATCCTCACCTCCTGCCTGTCCAAGCCCTTCCACGGAGCAGTGGCTGCACAGGGTGACATTCCAGCGAGTCTGGCACCTCTTGTCAGGTGCGGAGGCAGGAGCTGACGGGGGAGATGTGACGGGATGCGCCAGGCAGGCCCTGCCACGGATCAGCCTGGAGTACGTGTTCCCTCAGAACACCTCTGATCCAGCTCTGAGGGTGACGTCGCCCCGGGAGCCTCGGCATATGGAGCTGGTCATGGACTGGGGATGTTTACCAGGGCCAGGGTGGGGCATTGGGTAATTCACCTGCTCAGGTTAAAACCACTGATTTAAGGAGCAGTTTCTCTCTGCTGTTTCTTTGTTAACCCTTTTAAGCAGATTCACCCTTTGGCACCCTGAGGTTGTCACCTTCCAGGGCAGAAACCTGTGAGAGTAACACGTGGCAGATGTGTCCCCAGGGCACCTCCAGCTCCTGCCTAAAGCCACAGCAGTGGGTGCAAGGGGACACCAAGCAGGGTCCCAGTTTGGGGCAGCTCTCGGGACTGTGTTAAAAGCCAGTTGGTCCTGCAGTCAGGTGGAGAAAGGCGGCTGTGGACGAGCACAAACCTGGGAATCGCTGCTGTTCTCAGCAATGGAAAATTCTGCATTTAAATCCAGTGAAGGTGATCGAGGTGCTGCAGAGACAGGAGGATGCAGCAGGGACTTTTCAGGCTGCTGCTGAGAATATTTGGGATCAGCTTGGGAGACCATCCAAGAGAAGGAACCTCCATAATCGTGGGGAAGAGGCAGAGAGAAGCACCTGGTCCTTCCTTCAGGACCAGAGGGTGGCTGGCCCTGTGAGCTGAGCCTGCTGCAGCCCCCTCCTGCAAAGCTGCACACACGGGGTCCTGTCACTGCCAGGGAGCTCAAGGCAGAAACAAATGCCAGAGAGAAGCAGAGGAAAAGGCTCTGTCCTTAGGAATGGGAAAAGAGGGTATTTGGCAGGTGATGCCAAGGTTGTGTTGTCACTGAACCCACTCCCAGGGTCTGCCACGTGCAGGAGTGGGTTTAGGGATGTTTCCCTCTTGGAGCAAAGCCCTGCACGAGCACTGGGATCCTTTAGCAACGTAAGAGCCCTTCTGCTGCCCTATTCCAGGTGAGCGTGTATTTCACTGCATCCCTGGGGCACCACGCACTTGGTGCGTGTCACGTCCACCAAACTGCAGTTGCCACAGGAGTTTTCAGGATGAAAACATCCCCAGTGTCCCCCAGGCCTGGGTATTCCACTGGGAATACACCCAGGGAGCTGGGCAGTGTTCCAGCAGCCCGTTGCTCCCAGCAGTGCCCGGGTTTGGCCGCGGGTTGTGCTCACGGATCAGTCTCACGTGGAAGACACTTCCAGGGTCAGGAAAACCAAAGGGAAACCTTGGGGACGGAACAAGCTGGAGGTGGGGCAAAAAAAAACCCCTAGAGAGCGATGCTGAGTGATGGGAATACCATAGAACATTCCTGGGCAGTTTGATGCCGAGTTCTGAGTCAAAGGAGGAAACGAGGAATTCGGGGTTGCAGGAGCGTGAGCGCACGAAGTCGCCGAAGGGTTTCCACTGGGAATAACCCAGGGGTGCTGGTGGAGGGAAGCAGGTGGGCACAACCTGAGCACTGCACTTAAAACCTGCCGATGACCTGGCTCCTGGCTGCTGCTGGGTCTGTTTATCCCGCAGACTTGGCAGGCACAGGACACCTCCCAAACGCTGGGGTTGATGAAAGTTGTGGCTGGCCGGCTGCCAGGTCTCGAGGCTATCAGCTGGCTCCCAAACTGTGGATGCTAATTAGCGCTTCCCTTCTGTAAAAATTTCTGTTGCAAAGTCTGGGGAACCGGTGTTTGTGCAGCCCCTGGCACGGCCAGACCGTGCTCGCCATGGAGGTCTTGCACACCACTGCAATACAGAAATACATCATAAAAACATTTTTCTCCTTCACAGAACTCTGATCTCCCCAGAATTGCTCTTAGAGCGCGCAAACCTCATGCCGAAGTCCGAAAAACAAGCTCTGCGCTCGCACGAGGCAGCCCAAGCTTTGCTAAGCCCTTGTTATAACATTGTTTTTTCCTTGCTTCTCATCCTGGGCTCGGCTCCGTGAGAATTGCTTTGACATCTCCCTGGGCAGCAAGGAGGATGTTTATTGCAGTACCAGAGGCCAGGCATTGAAACCAAAATGAATGGGCCAAGCAGAGAACCTCCATCGTTCATCCTTCCGAGCAAGGATACAGTGACAAATTGCCAGACCATGACGTTTGACCTGGACAAGTAATAAAAAGCTAAAATTGGTTGGGTTTTTTTAAAGCATAGCCCTTCAATATTTTCTGCACGTGGTTCGGGCAACCTTGGAGAAAAACTCAACAGCAACCACAACACAGACAGCTCAGTATTAAGTGATTTGATGTAATAATTAAATAATAATTAAATAATAATAGTCTTAAGTAGACTCTTTAAAGATAAACTATGGGGTTTTTTCCCCTCACCTTCATTTCTTGTGATCACAGTGAGTGCTTTTCCTTTCGGATCTCTGCACAGGCTTTTGAACTGCATGCAAAGTGTGCTGGAATTGCTGGCGGTGACCAGTTTATTTGGGGAGCAATTAATGAAATGCAACTGTTTCCCTGTGCATAGATTAAAGGAGTGCTACCAGCGATACCATCTTAAAGAGAGCAGATGTGCTATAAAAACACTGATTATTCTCATCAGTTGAGAGGGACAGGAAAGTGTCGATAGGCTGGAACTGCTGATGAGAGAAATTCAGTTAGTTCTTGGGAATGAGTTTCACTGCCAGGGAAATGAATGCTGCAGGACAGAAGTCACACTCCCAGCTGGACGGGGGCCTGCAGAAGGGTCCTTGCTGCCCGAGGAGTCTGACAGCTTGGGTGACAAGAGCCAAGGATGGTGGCAGGGGATGAGGCAGAGATGGCAGAGCCTCCTGAGGCACACTGAGCATCCTCTGTGCCCAGGGAAGCTCTGCAGGGAGCCCGGGGATCAGGGACTGCGGAGCTCGGGGAGAGCTGGGGCAGTCTGTGCTCCCCTGCCACCCCAGCCTGGGGCTTGGGGACAACCTCCACGTGTCCTGTGGTGGTGCTTCTGCAGGTTGCCCACCTGCCAGAGGGGTAATGCCCCTCCAGGATTCAGGTGTTGTCCCAAGGTTTGCTTTTTGCAGCTCTGAGGGGTCATCACAACCCCAGCATTAAGGAAATCTTGTAAATCACCGCTGGTGAAAATCACTTTGGGGAAAAGCTGTGCATGAGGGCTCTAAGCTGAGCTTGTGCTGGAATGGGAATTGATTTGGGAAGAGGAGAGACATTCCCTCTTCTGTTAGTGAAACCAGAAACAGCTGAAACCCCAGCACAGCTCCTGAAAAACGGAGCAGGGAACAAACTCGTGGCACCTGTAAAACACCCTGGGGGCCGTGTGGGATCAAACAGGGGGTGCTGTGGGGTTTGTCTTGGCTTTCTCCCTGCGCTGGGGATGGGGATTCTTTTTCTGTGCCAGCACTGGGGGTGAAGCTGTCTTGTCCAAACCAGCGTCCCCTGGCTCCGTCGTGGGCGACACGGCTCTGTAAGGGGGTGATGTGGCAATAGAAGGGGTGACCCCGCTCTATTTGGGGGGTGATCCGGGTGTAGAGGGGTGACCCGGCTCTGTAGGGTGGTGGTTGGGCTATAGAGGGGGTGACCCGGCTCTGTAGGGGGGTGGTTGGGCTATAGAGGGGGTGACCCGGCTCTGTAGGGGGGTGGTCCGGCTCCGTGGGGGGATGGCCCCTCTCTCTCCGGCTCTGTGAGGAGTCGCCCATCTCCCAGCGCCGCTCTCCCCCTCCTGGATACCCAAAGCAGCCCCGCATCCCCAGGCGGGGACCCTGCGGCCGCATCCCGAAGCGGGAGGGGGGGGAGCAGCCCCGCATCCCTCCCGTGGCGCCGCATCCNGGCGGGAGCGGCCCCCGCAGAGCCGCCGGCCCGGCCATGTGCCGACAGGGGTGGCTGCTGCCGGCTGCCTGCTCCGCGCCCGCCGCTGCCGCCCGCCTCCTCAGCCTCGTTCCTGCCGCTTATTTTTAATTTTTCGATCGTTATTTCATTTTTAATAATTTTTTTTTTTTTACGCCGTTTATTTCGGTATTGATGCTCTCCGAGCGGGAGACTTCGGGAGACGCGGTCCTCACCTGAGCGAGCCGGCCCCATTCCCCCGTTTGAAGGTAAGCGGAGCGGGAGGAGGCACCGGCGCGGGGGCTCTGGGGGACTCCCCCCCCCGGGCTCTGCCGGGCCCCTTCTCCCCGTCTTTCCCAGCGCTGGGGTCTCTCGCGGTGTTTTTCCCCTGTTTGCTTCGCTCCCGCCCCCGCCGCCCGCTTCCCGGTGCATCCGAAACTGCCTGGGATCGCTGCTCCAGGGGAACCGGCAGCGAATCCCGCATCCCGGGGGATGCCTGCAAGGAGGGCAGCGGGCAGAGGGTAGCTCCGGCTGCCGGGAGTGGGGCTGGGATGGGATTTGGAAGGGGGGAGACGGGGCGAGGAGGGACATGGAGAACTGCACGGCATCCGCTTTCCCACTGCCTGCCCAGAGGGACCGGGCAAGTCCCGCCACCTCAGACCTGCGTGGGAAACACTGGGGGGCTCCAGGCTTGGCTTTCCCTCATCCTACAGCATCTTCAGCTCCAAAGCCTAGGAGGGATGTCGTGAAAGCAACTCTCAGGGACGGAGTGGGAAAGCTGCCCCCATCCCATGCCTTTCCTGGGTGTGCAGGTCGTGTCCTTCTCTGCCCCAGGGACACCTCGGTGCCCTTTGCACACTCAGGGTGGGACTGGGACCGGCCTCTCGTCATTGTCTGGGCATCTCACTTGGAGCCATGTGATTCGTTTTGTTGCCATCTCATGTGCTGGCCCCAAAGGACATCAGAACCCCCCAATTCATCCCAATGAGTTTGTAGGACCACCCCAGTCCTGCATTAGGCAGCAAACCATCCCATTAGCTCACGCTCAGCAAAGCAGTGGTGACGGAGAGGGATCCAGAGCGGAACGCGAGCGAGGTGATGGCACAGTCACCTGTGGGTTGTTTTTGTCACTCTGAATCCAGCAGCCATCAAGCTCTGTGCTCTCAGAGCCACATGGATGCTGTTCAGCACATTAAAGGTAGCCTGAGGGCTCGGGGGGGTGCTGTGGGAGGGAGAGAGAAATCCCCCAAGGGAAGATGGCTTTTCATTTCCCCATATCGACCGCTTTCAGACAGGATTATTTATATTTGACATAACAGATCACCAAACTTGGGAGGTAGTGGGGGTGTGCTCACACTCATTAAGGTAGACAGTTTTCTGGCAGAATTAATTAAAGGTAAGAGAAGACGGCACTTTGAGGTTCAACAGATTGTCTTCCAGCCTGAAAGGAGCAGCGAAATCAGCATAAAACCTAGATGGGAAAACTCTGCACTTCAGTCTGTCATGATGCATGGCTGTCATTTTAGGGAACCTGGCGGGTTATCCCGATTTTTAGAGTGCAGATGGTGCTCCTGGGCGACTTCATTTGAGCAAAAGTACCCGGTAGGATGGGTTTTTTAGTCATCCCATCTTGTCCTCGCCGAGGAAGCATCTCAATCACAGCGCTGTGAGGGAAAGTAGTTGACATGAATTGTGCATGAAGCGAGTGCCTGAACTATCCCACACCTGTGCCGAGGCTCCTGCCCCGTTGCAAGGGCTTGTGAGTAACTGGAGGTTGTTTGCAGTCTCTGTGGTTGATGTTCTTCTCACCTGAAACGAGCAGAGAGGTGCATTAGGGGCTGTCAGTCGGTGAAAAGAGATTTTAAACACTTTGAAGACAGTGCAGCTGTAATTAGAAGTGTAACCTCCTTCCTCTGCGTGTCAGGATTTCTGTGCAGAACGGTGACAGGACCTCTCAAGGAACGGTGCTGGTGCTCAGGAGAGATAAAGAACTTCAACAAAATCCCCTGCAAAGCCACTGATGTTGATTTATCACCCCGCAGTACATTGGTTCTGGTTCAGAAAGGATGTGGGGATTTGAGGGGAAGGAAGGAAGCAGCATTTGTTCCTTTCTGGTTTGTTGCCAGCGGGCACAGATTACAAACATGGGCAGCTCTGAAATACCTGTGCCTGCCTGGGCACAATGAGTGGCAGAACATCACCAGCACTGGGGTTCCTGGCTGTGCCCTCACCGTGTCCATCTCTGCTTTCCAGCAGAGCCTGGTAGGTGGGTCTGGCTGGCACATCTCCTGATCCTTTTTGAATCTGTGGCAGTCCCTAAACCCTCGTGGAGGTGGCACGAGAGTCAAGCCTGAAGGTTTGGTCTCAGGGGCTTTGCTCTCTGAGGAGAACGTGTTCAGCAGTGGGTAAGGGACATGGTCACTGCCCGTGGTTTGTTGACCCAGGCCTTTCTAAAAGTTTCCCACTCTGAAGCTGAAGAACACCCCTGGACCCTAGAGCCATTCCTGAGCACCCCTTTAGGATCTTTCAAAGTTTTGCTGGGTGCCACATTCAAAGAGATAAAGGTGCTCAATTCCCTCGGGCATTCGTGGGCAGCCCAGAGAGAGCCAACCATCCTCGCAGCCTGGAAGGGTCCGTGCCACTGACCTTTGGGAGCTCAGGACGTGTCCTCACTGCCCAGCACGTGGGGCGAGGAGGGGTTTTGCCGCTGGCCAAGCTCCAGGGGACTTGCCTGACTCAGCCGTTTCCCTCTGGCTGCGCGGTGTAAGAGGCAGGGATGGCTGGGTCCCTTCTCACTCGGCCTGTTCTGGTACCTGTCTGCCGTGTTGTCATGGATATGGGTAAGGACATGGCCAGGGAAGAGGTGCTGCATGCTGGCAGGGCTCCCGCAGCCTCGGCTGGTGATGCAACTTGTGACATTGAAGAGGTGCAGGGGAGGGAGGGAGCAGAGGTGGCAGCTGTTGGGGCTGAACTTGCAGCTCATTCCCCGTCTAATCTGCGTTTTCTCCCAGGTCACTGTGCGTTATCTCCTTCTCTCCTTGTGATCTCTTACGGTGGGATTGGCTCCCCCTTTGCCTGAGCAAAAGCAGCCTTTATCCCAGCAGTGCAGATGGGCAGGGGGATGGCAGGTTGGGTGATGGACTCTGACCCTCTCCAGACCTTCCAGTTGCATTCAGCTCACAGCCAGGACCAGCCCAGGCAGGACTGGGACCTCAGGAACCTGCGAGAGCAGCCCTGGGCAGAGGGCAGCTGGAAAGGTTGGGGAACAAAATTAAAGGTCAGAATAACATTTCGAAATATCCCTGGACCTCTTTGTCCCCGGAAAGGTTAATAACAGCCAGGACCCATTAACAGCAGCTCAGGGCAGCAGCAGGAGGAGCAGGCTCTGTGGAGATGCGGCTCTCACGGTGTCAGAGGCAGCACTGAGCGGGGACAGGACTTGATTTAGGCCAGAATCACAACGATGATGGTTTCACCCCATCCTACTTGTCCACGAGTGCTGATTTCTCTCTGGAGCTGAGGGTCAGCAGGGACGGCGTTGGGCCCAGCACCTCCCTCAGCATGAACTCCCCTTGGCAGGACAAGCAGGGGAGACAGGACATGAGCCAGGGGCTGGCGAGTTCTGTTCCCCTCTTGCCTCAGACAGAGTTTTCTCCTGCTCGCTGAACAATCACCTGTGATGGCTCAGAGCTGGCGTTTGACTCCACTCCCACAAGATGAGCTGAGACATCACCAGGGCAGCTCAGCCCCTGCTCACCATCTCCAGTGCTTCTCCCCCATCTCCCTCCTGCGGGACAAAAGCCACCTGCAGCCACAGACCCCACGGCGTGGGTGCTGTGAGTGTGCTGAGCCTCTCTGGGCAGCAACGCTGATGTTTTTCCCGAGCTGGAAACTGGAAAACATGTGCCATTGTCCACCTGGCCAGGAGCTGAAGGAGGGAGAGGTGCAGCTCCTACACGGGGCTGAGTTGAAGGTACACGCGGCTCTGCTGCCCTGGGAAATAACTCTCTGCTCCACAGCTTTCATCGAGGAGATGGAAACTTGTCATATTCTTTTTGCAACAATATCTGACATTATCCAAGCAATTTGCCTTTGGTGTGTTTCCAGAAATAGTTAGGCCTACGGTAGGCAGGGGTGACATCTGGATGCATTACTGTTGAGTTCAGAAACATTCAGTAAACAAGACAGGATCTATTGTTTAAAGGTTATTTCAAAAGGCTCCCAGCGACTTCTCTGGCTGTGCCATGGTGAAAGCTTTAATGGCGCTCTGGTAATTGTCTTTTCTGAAGGGCGCTTCAGAGGGAAGTTACCAAAAACCCAAAAGTCTCAGCCCGTCCTCGCCAGGTGAGGGACCTGACCCAACCTGAAAATGGGAGGGGGGTTGCTCTTTGCCTCAGTGCTGGTGGGATCAAACCTGGGAGATGGCTGAAGGAAGAGCGGGCTGGGGGCACAGATGGGGGGTGCAGGGGAGCTCACCAGCAGTTCAGCGACAAAAAAAGGTCTCAGATCAGCATAATAGGGCAGCAGGATCCACATCAGCGGGGAGGGCGAGACAAAGAGCCCTCCCCGAGGCAGTGAGGAGAAAATAAATGTCATTAGCCACGGATAAAGCAGCCGCCTCTGAGCACCTGAGCCGAGGGCGGGCGGCTCGGCAGGGAGAGGGGGCTGGCGGGGGCTGCCACGCTCCGAGGGCTCAGCGAGGCCACAGCGGGAGCCACTCGGAGCCCACGCCTCTGTTCAGCACGTCCCAGAGCAGAGAACAACGCTTCTATTAAGAGAAAAAAAAAGGAAAAGGAGGGCAGGTGAGCTCCTGGCAGGAGCCAAGTGCCAGCCGCCCTGCCCTCCCCTCGCCCAGGTGCCAGGGATGCTGCTCACGCGGGGGAAGGGACGAGCTGTGGCCCTGCTGTCACTCGCGCATCTGCACCTGCTCTCCTCGGCCCCAGGGCAGGCAGAATTAATGCTCACTGATCATTTCCTGCCCCTCAGAGAGGAAATCGTGTCGTGGGGTCCCGCATCTTCCTGTTTCGCCAGTGGTTTGCTCTGAGGGGGGGGAGTGGGGGTGAGCGAGTTCCAGGGGTGCCCTGGAGCCAACCCGAGGGCTCTGCCTGTGGCAGGACCATCCTGTCCCGCTGGCTCCAGCTCTGCTCTGCCTCACCTGGTGCTGCCGTGAGGCTGTGTCGGTGCTGCAGGGCCTCGGTGCTGGGGGACAGCTGGTGGGAGCCCTTGGGAGCTGCTCAGCACCCGGCCCGCTGCCCATCCCTGCCTTTTTCCCTTCTGCTCACCCGCTGCTGCTCCAGCCCTGCCCTCCTGCTCCACAGCCCCGTCCTCTTCGTCCTCCCTTTCCAAGATAACAATCACGAAATCTTTAGGTGGTGAGATAACCATCGGGAACTGCCTGAAGAAAGGGCTTTGGTGGAAAAGCCTTTTTTTTTTTCCTTTGAATTGCTACTGAAGTCCAGCTTAGGCTCTTCCAAGGCTGAGCTGGTTGGCCTCTCCTGGGGAGGGGATAAAGGAGATGATCTCGCTCAGCGGGGGACGGAGCCCTGTGCCCCACCGGCTTTAGGTCTGGCTTTGAGCCGTGGCTTTGCTCTAGGTACGAGTTCATCACGGGCTCTGAGCCGCAGAAGCTCATAAGCTCATTACATCGGGGGAGTTGCGAGTCGTGAGCAGGCCTCACAGCTGGGATTTCCTTCCCTTCTGCTGGAGGGGACTCACAGAAAACCAGGAGGAAAAGTCCTGTGTGGTTTCATTTTTCCCCGTGCGGAGCTGCCCCTTGTTCCTGGGCTGCCTGAAAGGGCTGGACCACGATGGACACGGGTGGCCTCTTGCCTTGTCCCCACGGAGCTGGCACCAGGCAAAGCCAGCTCCTCTCTTTACTCAGTTTGGGATTAAAGGGGGAAATACATCAGTTTAAATGCCAGAAAAGTATAAACGCTGCCAGGGGGAGAGAAAGCCCCAGATTGTTGGGTGATGTGGCTGCTTTGAAACCCTCCGGGGATCACCTCAGCCTGGTGATGGATTCCTCGTCCCCCCGGCCTCTCCCCAGCTCGGGTCGCTACAGATTGAACAGGATCAAGATGCCTTGAGGTTCACAGATTGTCAGACTGGCACCGATCAGAGCAGGGAGACGCCGTGGACTTTGTTGTAAAAAATGACACAGAGGCTCCATGGAGGCTGGAGTTTGCTGTGATGCTGCGGGAGCGTGCCGGGAGCGAGGGGGATTTCACAGGGAAGCGCCAGACGAGTCCCCGGAGCGGCTGCAAAAATCACAGCTCTGCTAAAGCATCACTCACAGGCACGGCTTCCTGCGAGAAAAATAACTTACCTAGAGATAGCTTTGCTCATTTCTGTTCCAAATATTCCACCTTCGCTCCTCTGGGGTGTTTGGGTTTCTCTCCCCGGGAATGCTGTGGTATTTTCCGAGGTGACCGGCAGGGACAGTGCAATCCCGGCACAGAGCTCCTCTTTGGAAACCCGCGTCTGCTTCCCGATTTAGGCAGAGGGTGCTGCTCGGGCTCTGCCGTGCGATTTGCATCTGGATTCCCCCCGCGCTCCCGGTGTGGATTCGGGCTTAGATCCACCACGGATCTTCCTGCCTGAGCTTTTTGGCAAACCATTAACTCTCTCCTTTACGTGCTGCCGGCCTTCTCGGCGAGGCGGCAGCGTGTGCGGGGAGGCTCCCCGAGTTCCTGCATCATCCCCGCAGGCAGCATCATCCTCCTGCCTCCCGCTTTCCCACCCCGGCATCCGCGGAACAGCGGCGTGCACGATGCCGCTCCTCACTTAACACAACGGGCAGGGCTTACAAGGGAAAACGGAGCTAGAGAGGAAAACAGGAGGCATTTTGTGGCAATCCAAGCTGGTTCCTGGGGAGGAAACACAGCGAGGAGGCTCAGGCTGGAGGTGTCCCAGCTGCGGGAGGGTGGCTGGGGAGATGCAGGGCCTCGCTGTTGGGGATCTCTCCCCACCTTCTCCGCGAGCGCAAGCAGGGATTTGCAGGGATGCAGGCTCTCCTGTGGAAGGGAAAGGAGGTGTCTCGGTCTGATTGGTGTTGCCTGCTGGGAAGCTAAGCCCTGGAAAGATTAGCGGTGGGATCTGGGGAAAAATAGCTCTGCTGAGGGAGTGGGAGTGGAGCTGGGAGGGGAAGGATAACGAGCGCTGATTTGCGTTTGTTGTTAGGAAAATTTAGTGGGTTTATTGTTATGTTACACAAAGGAGCAACTGGGGTGATAATTCAAACTCGGGCTGTCCGTGGGCTCCCTGTGTGACTTTTTCCTTGTGCAAACAGCACCGGGCACGAAGCTGCCGCTGCCTGTGGCTGCAGCTCTGTCAGGAGAGCAGAGCCAGGCCCCCTTCCACAGCCAAGTGCGTTGAAGTGCTTGAAAGGTGTTTCTCAAAGCCCTCCAGGTGATGTCTCGGATCCAGCTGTCACCAAAGCCATTTTCTGAGTGACTGTGGCAGAGTTAAGGTGCACCCAGAGCAGGGAATGTGCTCTTGGCTGGGGGTTGGACTCGGTGACCTTTAAAGGTCCCTTCCCACCCAAACCCTTCTGTGATGCCAAGGGCAGCTCGGGTCTGCAGCACTGGCATCACCGAGCTCGCTGGGCTCGGGCAGGAGCTCTCAGGACTCTGCCCTTTGCAGGTGGGCTCCAGGTTGCCCAGAGAAGCTGTGGCTGCCCCATCCCTGGAAGTGTCCAAGGCTGGGTTGGATGGGGCTTGGAGCACCCTGGGATGGTGGAAGGTGTCCCTGCCCGTGGCAGGGGGTGGGACTGAGGTGGGATTTAAGGTCCTTTCCAACCCAAAGCAGTCTGGGATTCTGGGATTCTGGGAGCCCCTGTGGCCAGCACTGGATGTGACATCCCACGGGCAGGCCCAGCCCCCCAAGATAAAGACAAGCACAGTGAATATTAGAGAGTTCCAGATGATTTTTTCCTGATTTGCAACACTTCAGCTTTGCTGTTTTCTCGAGAGTTATTCCTGATTCTCACAGAAGCTCGTGGGAGCAGGTTCAGCCCACAGAAAGCGGAGTTCTCTTGGTTGCACCTCTTCTCCCTTGTGTTTCTGGCATCACATCTTTGTTTATGTTGTACTTTCAAAGAAAACAACACAGGTTACAGGAAACACGGAACAGTGATACCGATTTCGGAGAAAACAACCCTGATCTTACCTGTTTTCTGGATACCTTTATAAATACCACGTATATTGTTGAATGTTGAAATTGGCAGGCAAAGGGTTGGTCTTTAAAACAGTCTGGCTCGATTGGTAGTAAATATAAAGTGTGAAGATCACTGGGCTGTGGCAGAACTGTTGCCTGCGGAGGACTGGAGTTGCTCAGCCCCAGGGATGCATAACTGAGGCACGCGCTGCTGCTGGAGTTTCGCTCGAAAAGAGAAGATTCCCAGCTCTGCCAGGCCCTGAAATGAAAAGGGCTTTGTTTGTTCGGGCTGTTAACATCACCTCGAATGTCACAGGCTTGTGCAGTTCTGTGATAATCCCAGAAAAACCGACCAGAAGCAGCACTGAAGCACCCTGGGCTCCCAGCAGACATTCCTGGGCTCCCACACGCTCCATTCTCTCCCATATCAAGGCCAGGAGCAGTGGCAGCCAGGTTGGAGGGTGGTTTTTAACCAGACCTGTGGTTTGGGACAGCACTGAATGTGTTCCTGATTCCCAGAGGAGATTTCTGGTCTGTTGAACATTCCAAAGGGGCATCTCCTGCAGGAACAGCTGCATCACGTATTTTGAGGGCTCTTCTGTGCCCAGGGGCACTGGGCAGGGAAGACACTCACATTTTTACAGGTCTGGGTTTTGTAAGGCTCAAACTTCAGCTCTCTGTCTGGTTTCCATTGAGGCAGGATGGGAATGAATCCTCCATGGGGGAGGTGGTGCCTGGAGAGCTCAGAAAATCGGCATCAGTTCAGTGAAGGTTTTGCTAATTTGGTTCTGGGCTCCCAGTTCAGCCCAGTTCAGCCCAGAAAATCAGCAAAGTTTTGCTAATTCGGTTCTGGGCTCCCAGTCCAGCACATGAACTCTGTTATTTACCAGCAGAACATTCCTGCTTCCCCAGGAGTCCCAGCAGACGTGTTCGGGCGAGGTGAACTCGCTGTGCAAGGGAAGGAAGCTGAAATCCAGCTGGGATTTGGAGGTGCTGTGTGAGCCTCCTCCTGCTTTCCAGGATGGGTGGAGGCATTGCTGAGGGCTCATCCCTGGGGGGTTCGGGGCCCTGACCCCTCCCAGGGCTGCGGTGGGTGCTTCAGAAAGGCTCGGGGTGGGTTCAGAGCACCGGTCTGAGGCTTGGCTTTCCAATTTTGTGGTCCTCTGAGGTGCTGCCGGTCAGGCACCGTGCAAGCAAGGAAGGGAGGAGCTGCAGCCCGCTCAGGAGGTGCCAGCACTGAGCAGAAGCTTCTGACCACATCCGTCCTTCTCGCCTCGCCCGCCTCAGCTCCCCGCGTTTCGGTGCCCGTGGCAGCGTTTCTCTGGCTGCTGGGCACGGCAAGGAGGTGGCAGGCGAGGCTCGGGAGCCTTTGCCTCGCTCTCAAGGGCCTCCCCAGCACCAAGGAGTCATTTCAAAGGCAGGGCTGGTGTCGTCCCGGTGCTGACGAGAGGCAAGAAGATCCCTCACACGTGTTCTGCTTTCGGGAAGATGCTGTCCCTGAGAACAGTCGATATCTCAAACATTTGATCCCGGCAGTTCCCAGCCCACACGGGCTCAAGCTGAGAAATTTGTGTGAAGGTTTTTCCCTGGTTCTGTATTCTCCTAATGAGGGTTTTCAGCTGAGCTGTGTGAGTTCCTTTATCTTTTCCGCTTTTCCTCTTCATGGTTTGGTTGTCGTGGGGTTGTTGGTTTGTTGGTTTTTTCCCTCTGAGTTAAATCTTTCCCGCTCTCATCTCCCAGGAAAAGCTGTAACAAAATTAAGGTGAGGAAAAAAGGCAAAATTTACTGGAACTGGCTCATGGTGAGTTGCTGAGAATCTGAAAATTACCCTCTCAGACGGTCTGTATTAACTCCCCGATGCAGCGATAATAAATCCTTATTAAAGAGGATAACAGAAGGAGATCTCACTGCCTGTAGGGTGCAAACAATGAGGAAGCCCATCTCCCTCTTGTTTGTGATCTCTGGAAGCGTCCAAGGCAAGGCTGGACGGGCCTTGGAGCAACCTGGGAGAGTGGAAGGTGCTCCCAGCATGGGAGAGGGGTGGAATGAGGTGAATTTTAGGGTCCCTCCAACCCAAACCGGTGTGGAATTCTGTGATTCTGTGAGTTTGCGAGTGTGACAGTGCTGGCACCAGCCCTCAGGGGGTGACATTACACCGAGCAAAGGACAAGGACGGGAAGCCAGGCAGGCCCCCTGTCCCCGGTGCCGTGGGCAGTGGCAGCAGCCCCGAACCTCTGCCCATGCCCTGCTTGCAGCAGCTCCCCGAGGCCCTGAGGTCCAGCCCTGGGAGCACCGGGCAGGCAGGAATTGAAACGCAGCGGGTTTGGCGTGAGGATGCATCTCGCTCACCGGGGGATGAGGGGCTCCTTCCCTCCCCACCCCAAGTGCAGCTCCTGCCCTGCCCCAGCACCAGGGCAGGGAGCCTGTGCCAGAGCCCACCTCGTGAGCCAGTCCTTAACATTTATGTGTTATTTCCAACATCCCCGAGCTCCCTCTCTCCTCTCCTCTTCTTTATTCATGCACCACGCTGCCCTGCTGGGCTGGAGTGGGGAAAAAACTCTCTGCTTGTGCCTCATTACACGGCCTGAGCCCGAGCCTTCGCCAGAGCGATGTAAAGCTGTAGCTATGGAAACTCCCGACCCTTTTTTCTGATTGTTTTTTTTGTTTGAGAGCGGCGAGGTATATCCCTTTGGAGACCCCAGGCAGGGCTGCCTGCAGCACCCAGGGAGTCCCCTGGTGTCGCACAGCAGCAGCAGGAGCTGGAAGCACAGAGCCGGGTCTGTGTCCCCAGGGCAGAGGAGGGGGACTGAGGAGGAATAAGCGGGCTGCATGGAAAGCCAGAGCCCAGGACAGCTCGGGGAGGCTGGTGGGGACAGCGTGATGCTGGTGAAGGTGTCACCAGCTGCCAGACACCCACCCGCAGCTGGGAGGGGTGGGCAGGGACAGGGGGGCGCTGGTCCGTGTGTTGGTGGCTGGGTGGAGGCTGTCCCTGGAGCTCTCAGGCTGCTGCATTTAATTTTAAAGGGGCTCCCTGGATCCGTGACTCCTGAGCTAAGGAAAGCAGGGCGTGCAGCTCGCAAAGGCTTCGATCTGCCGAGGATCTCCCCATCCCACGGAGCCGTGTTCCTACCCCTTGGAAATGCAGAGCTGCTGGATTTCCTGCTTACTGGCAATGTACCCTGAGCGTGCCCTTCCCGCCCAGCCCTGATCGATGGCTCGGCAGCAGCTCGGGATCGATGGCTCCTCCGCCTCCCGGGACATCTGCGGGGTCACGGGTCAGGCGTGGGGCTCATCCTTCCCAAACACCCGGGTAGGGGGTGGTGGGAGCATGGAGCTGCTCGCAGCTCCCAGGTGGAAGCCACCTGGTCTGGACACGGGCTGGAATTCGGTGGATTTCAGGCAACCCGACTTCAAAAGCAGAGCCGTGATCAACTCCCCTGTGTGAAAAATGGGTGTTGGAGTAGCAACACTTTCCCTGTCCAGCATGGCACTGCCAGGGCCGGAGAGCCAGAGGTCCTGGGATGAGCCAGAGGTCCTGGGATGAGCCAGGGCTGTGTCCCAGCTATGCAGGGAGGCTGAAGGTGCAGCTGGGGCAGGCTGCCGGCACAGTGTGTCTGAGCAGGGCTCTGAGTGAAGCAGAAGCCAAAAGGTGCAACCAGAAGCTCTGAAGCACGTAAGGCTTCTGTTAGCACAGGGCTGGGTGGCAACAGAGGTGACTCAGTCCATGTCCTCCCCTAAGGATAATTCTCCAGGGATTCTCCAGAGCCGCAAATCCGGGGAGCTAAAGCAGCCACTGGCAGGAGTCACAGAGAGAGCTGCTGCTTCTGCTGCTCTGCGTGGCCATCAGAGGGTACCAGGGCCGTGCTGTGCCTCTGTGCAGTGTCCCTGGCCCGTAAGTCCCAGGATCGTTGTGGATGGGAGTGCTGAATGCCCCCGGGAGCAGGAGGCAGCTCCAGCTCCCAGCCAGGGCTGTCGTCAGCTGAGAGCTCCCCCGGTGACTCTGTGTGAGTGTTTCCCCCATCCTCATGCCCCAGCAGTCCTGTCTGAGCCATGAAACCCCGTTCTCGGGGCATTTCCTGGGAGATGGGAAGCGGGAAGGTTGGTGTGAGCTGTTGGTGTCAGGCACCAGCTCCCCCAGAGCTCTTGGAGCAGCAGCTTCTGGTGTTGAGCGTGAGGAGCTTTCAAAATCCACGTGAATGGAGCAGTTCTGGAAAGAGTCTCTCTTTCAGAAGAACAAATCCCTTTTTTCCCACCTTTGGTGCATTGGTTCAGCAGCATTTTCTGACAATTACGGCTTTTTGATCTCTCTGACTGTGCCTTTCCGGGGGACTGCGGTGAGCTCTGCGGTGAGAGGGTGGAGAGGGAGCACTGCCTGCTCGGTGAATGCAGCAGGAAAAGGTCCTAATCAGGAGAAAGATTCATAGTTGGCTCTCAGTGAGCTAATCCAAGCTTTTCAGGTTGGCCAGGGAATGTTTCCAGCCTGCTGGGAGAAGAACCCGGGCTGGGCAGCGGGTGCTCCCCACTTCCTGACCTTTTCCCCACTCAGAGTGATTGCAGCAGCTTATCTCGAGCTGCTCATTCCCAAACCTGCTCTCTCTAATGTTTAATATCTCAAGCTGCCTAAGCCATAACTCAAGAGGTGATTAAATGATGCAGGGTGGAAAGACAGCACATCCTTCTTTTATCTTTTATCTTTTTTCCTTTTCTTTTCCTTTTTTTTTTTTTTTTTTTTTTTTTTTTGGAAGGAGTTGAGATTGCTTGTGTGTGTTTGGGATTAGGAAGGAGTTTAGATTTTGAAGGAGTTTAGATTGCTTTTGTGTGCTGGGATCCCTTCCCGGCTGATGGATGGGAATAATTCCTGGTGCTTAAGCAGAGTGGGATTGTTTGGGCAGTGAAAGGTGGGACTGGGGAGGGTAAAAGCCTCTGGAGTGGTTTGACAGCAGTTCTGAAACCATGACAGAGCCTGGCTGTGGCAGCTCAGACAGGGCAGGGGCAGGCCTGGGGGCGAGTCCATCACTTCTGCGCCAGTTCCTTGGGCCTGGTTATTGGGATTTTCCTGTCCTGGTCTGATGCCAGTGTAGGGTTGGTGTGCGGGGATGGACAGCTCTCTCTCGATGTCACCAGCCTTCCTCTCGAAGCCACCAGCATCCCTGCGGATGCTCTCAGGACGTGGCCGTTCGTTTTCACAGGGAGGGCGGAGCAGGGGGAGCACTTCATCGATGCTGAAGTGTCCCCAGCCACCTTCCCCGGTCACTTTGCAACGAGCCCAGCAGCACCTCCGGGATGGCCCCTGAAGGGGCCATTCCCAAGGGCAGCACCCAGGTGATTCAGCGATTCCCCCCACCCCTCCCCAGCAGCGCGGCCTCTCTCCACCGAGCATCTGCAGCCACTGGAACTCCTGCCTGGCGTTGTGCTTAGTAAGCCCTAACTTAAGCTGTGATGAGCTGTGCAAATATTGTTTCTGCGAGGCGTGATTTGGTTGTGCTAAGTGCCATTAGCGCCTCATCACTGCAGAGCACACATTCCGGGGTGGGCAACCCCTGGATCCAAGGAAACCTGCTCAGATGTGCTGGAAACTCAGACTAAGAGCTAATCTCTGCTTTCCAAACTGCTGGGAGAGGATCCCTCACTCTCCCATGAACTTCTGCTTTTTTAAGCTTCAGGAAACCCCACAGTTCGAAGTGGCTGTTGCTGTAGGATGGACCCTCGGAATAGGCTGAGCCTCCCCTGCTGGGTTTTGTTGTCAGTGAGCTGCTGTCACACAGGAATCCAGCCTGGCTGCCCTGGCAGGTTGGGGGGGGGGGTCACACCTGATGACCTTTAAAGGTCCCTTTGACCCAAAATACGGTTCTGTGACGGGGACACCTGCAGGGATGCGTGTCCTTGGTATTTGGAAAAAGCTTATACAACAAGGAGTTGTTGGACTGACACGTGGCATTTAACAGAACACTTTTCATTATGAAATTCGGGGGTTAGTTATCTGTAATACCGTTTTGATATGTGGTTATTATGAATTACAATAGGAGCAGACAGAAGGAGCAGCTCACCCTGACCCATTTCCCACCTCAGCACTGCTCTGGCAGCACCAGGGAGCTTTTCTGGCTGCAAAGGGCTGAGCTGAGAATGGGCAGAAAAGAGAGGAGCAGTCCCTGGTCCCCCCAGCCCTGTGGAGGAGTTTCTTGTGGGTTATGATGGCTGCAGACATGGGGGATACATCCCTAAATCAGCCCAGTGCTCATCTGTACCTCCAGCCTTGGCTCTCACTGCCAGGGCGCTAAAACCCTTCCTGACCATGGTGTTGTCCTGCCCTCATCCTTTCCCGGGTGTCCCCTGAGCCCTGCCCGGGCCCGGGGCTGGCTGGGATCCTGTTCTGCAGAGCTGAGCACTATTCCAGCAAGGTCCTGGCTGGTAAATAATTGATCAGGCACTGGGTGTAAGTTGCCTTTGCGATGAGTTGTTTCTGCTCCGGACGTCAGTGGGAGCTGAAGCACCAGGGGCTCTCCCCCAGCTGCAAGAGGGCTGGGGGTGTTGGTGGGGGACAGTCAGAGGAGTCTGAGCTGTGGGTTACCCCTGTACCGGTGCCAGTGACCTCTGTAGTTGGCTTTAAGGGCTCTAAGGCCACCAGAAGGGGACAGGTGGGTGTGGAATGTTCTGTTCTCTGTTACAGGCGTCTCCCAGCTGGTGGAGCCCTCTCCGATGTGCCACAGGCTCACAAAATTTCCTTCTTATTCCAGGAATTATCAATAGTGGCACTTTTCAGGGTGGGGGAAGCCCCTCCCGAGTGCAGGAGCTGCTCTGCCAAGGGCGGTGTCTGAGCAGAGATGGGATGAGCACGGTCCTGGCTGGTGCAGGGGGGAACGTGGGGCTGCTGGGATCTCCGAGCCATCTCCGGCACCCAGGAGGACCCATCTGCTGGGGGCGAGCCTGGGAATTTGTGAGTAGCGCTCTCCCAGCAGGGCACAGCGGAGAGTGAAGCGCCCTCAGCTCATAAAACATTCAGAAACCCCTGGAGCACGGAGTGCCTGGAGAAGGGGGGCTCCCACGGGGTGGGATGGTGCTGGGATGGGGAGGCAGGGGATGCTGAGATGTGTCTCCTTGTGCTGAGGAGTGCCCAGGCGGTCTTATCAAAGCCAGGGGTCTGCGGTGACCCAGCCCCCAGCCCACCCGCAGCCCAGCCCGGCTGTTTAAATCCCTGCACGGAGCATCAGCCCCCGGGCCAGGAATGCTGTCCCCAGGCCAGGAATGCTGCCGTCAGGAGGGGACGGGGAGCACACGGGAGTGATGCTGGCCCTCTGCTTAAAGTGTTTTTCATCTGGAAAGCCCCGTTGCTGCCTGTGTTTCTGGCAGCTGCCCTGCCCGCTGGCTCCGGCCACGCAAAGTCTTCTGCTGGCACCTTGCCCGGCCGTTCCCAGAGCCCGGCTCTTATTCATTGACTGGGTAGGATTACAGGAACTGGGGGAAATGCGCAAGGAAGGCTGGATTTGCCACCAAACTGGTGTTGGCTCCTGGTTTATTTGCTGCTTTCCCACTTCCCAGGCTGGTGGCAGTGGCTTTCCGTCACACCGATGCTCTCCGGTGTTTACCTCTGGGCAGAGCTGTGGCACTTACGGGGCTCCAGCGTGGCATCAGAGGAGTGTAAGCCCGGCTTATCCTGAACTTTACAGCATCAAGGGCTTGGATCCAGTCTGCTCTGCCCTGGACAGTTAATTACAGAGGGATTTCTTGTTACTCTGATTTAAGGTGCTGAATGCTGCCTGCAGCAAGACCCAGTGGCTCAGGGCAGTGGCATCTTGGACAGCCAGCATCACTCACGTGCTCTCCTGTTTCCCTGGCATCGTGCTGAGCTCTTTTTCTTCCTTCTGAGGCAGGGCCTGACCAGCAGCATCAGCATCAGGGTTTGTGGCACGTGGATGAGCTGGGGAGTGGCTGCACTGCCCACCCAGGGCAAGACCTGCAGAGCTCCTCTCCCTGCACAACACAGGGTCAGACTCGTGCTGCCCCTGCCCAGCTCCCAGGTTCCACACAGAACTTAAATCTTCCCAACCTCATTGAGGTCTCTCCCTTGGGTGTTTTCCCTGGAGTGACCCAAGGAGCTGGTCCCCCCCCAGCAGCCCAGATGAGGGTCAGCCTGGGGGCTGTGCCAGGGTCAGTCCCCCCTCAGAGGCCCTTCCCGGGTGCCGGAGGACACCCACGCACGGCAGCACTCGGTGCAGAAACAGCTTGTCCAAGCACGGAGCGGAGCCAGGGATGTGCTCGTGCGGAGCAGAGCCAAGACAGGCAGGGTGGTGTTACTTCAGGACACGGCGCTGGCCTCCCCTGCTCCCTGTGAAGGGTGGGATGGGTGTTTTTCCTTTTTTTCTCCTTCCCTTTCTCCACCTCGGCCGCTTGGAAGCGCACGGCAGAGCTCAGCCCCGCTGCCCTGCACAAACTGACCAGCGAGGACGAGGGGCAGGGTCTCGTGCCAGGGTTTGAGCTGTGTCCCTTGAGCAGGGGGTGCTTCTGCCCGTGTTCACCCCTGAGTGTTCATTAGGGTGGGCTCTCCGCTCCTGCCCGCTCCAGTGCTGGGCACCGGGCGGGATCAATCCTGCCAGCGCCCTTGGCCGTGCTGCCAGCTGGCACTTTGTACCCAGGCCGGCTGTTGAGTTTGAATCTCCAGCTCCCGGAAACAGGTGAAGGAGGGCAGTTCCCACATTCCGTGTCGGACAGAGGGCTGTGCTGCCTCTGGCCGCAGAGGAAGCAGGTCCCGGGGCTGCTGGGGGATGCAGTAGCAGTGCAGTGGGACAAGCGTGGGATGCAGCTCTCTGCACGTGAGACACGATCTCCTTGTGCAGGCACAGCTTCGGCGGGACCAGCATTCCCTGGTTTTTAACCACTTGCCACGGCAGCACTTCCAGCTGGTGCAAAACTCTTCGGAGTGACTTTGCTGCCCTGCAGGTGGGAGCTGGGGTGGGATGGGAGAGCTGGAAGCCTCATTTATGTAATTGTCCTGAAGATTATTCTTAATACCAGCGAATCCTAGAAGCTGGCTTAACTGGGAGCTGAGAGAAACCTTGGAGCAGTCCCCTTTTCCATCCACAGCTCTCCTTCTCCCCCAGCTTCAGCAGGCAGGGTCAGGCCAGTCCACACGAGCCCTCCAGGCGCTGGACCTGGAGCTCAGCCTTTCAGAGCTGGGTATTCACTGGAGCCTTGGGCTGGGCTGAGCTCAGCCCCCCCAGCTGCTCGGAACCTTCCTCCCACGCAGCCCTCCCGAGAGGCAGCGGCTGCACGGAGCCCTGCGCAGCAGCCAGGGCAGCTGTGAGCAGCCTCTCCCCACACCGGGCACCCGCGGTGGTCCAGGGGCCGTGTTCAGGATGCCGGGGGGGGGGTTGGAAATAGGGTGATTTCTCATCCCACCCCTTCTCCGTTGCTCATGAGAAGCTTCCCGCAGCCCCTGGGTTGGGCTGGGAAGGTCGGTCAGCTCCTCGTGGCAGTGCCCAAGGGAAGACAGGATTAGAGGCTGGGGCAGACCGGGCCCTTAGGGACCAGTTCAACCTCCAGATCCACGTCCTCAGCCATGGCAGGGACAGGCAAGAGCAGGCAGGTGGCACAGGGTTGTGTCTGAAACCCAACAGCTCCTGCAGGAGCAGCGTGTGGGAGCTGTGAAACGGTTTTGGTTCGTGGCAGCACAGCCTGTCCTTTGCACGCTGAGAAAGGAGAAGTCTTGCACCAAGCCCCGCGTGCTCCTGCTCACACCAGGGCCACCGTCCCCTGTCACCCCGTGGCACTGGGGACCACGTTCCCACAGCACAGGGCTGCTGGGCTGGGGGCAAGCAGCCTGTGTGGAGTTACATCCCCCTGCAGCCCCTTGCCGCTGTCTGGCAGGGATGGAGGATGCGCTGGGGGCTGGATTCAGCCATCCTTGGTAGCTGGAGGGCTCCTAACGCTGGAGGAAGGAGCCGAGGTCTCCCGGGACTGAGTCTCCCGTGCCTGCGCTCCTCAGACCGCGGCTCCCTCCCGCATACCTTCTCCGAGACCACAGCGGAGCTGCAAAGCACTTCCTTTTACCAGGATATTTATTGCTAAATAGATGAATCTGGGAGCCTGTGGAGCGTGAAATTAGGAACAAATGTAAAAAAGGAGGTCTAGACAGGAATTGTTCAGCTTATGGGCCTCCGCATGCTCTGCTTTCCTCCGCCTGTGCACGCTGGAGGGTTTAGTGCTTCCAGGTATTCGGCTTTAATCAGAGAAGCATGTTTGGGGAGGGGAAAAGGGAGAAATGCAAATGGTCCAGCTCCGGAGGGAGCAGTGGCTACGATGCCACGTCTGGCTGGGCGCGGCTGGACAGGAACCGTGGAAATTGGCTCCGTGCAACCCTGGCTGGCGCCCCGGGGCTTTAATTAATGGGTGGAAAAGCCGGAGAGCCCTCCCTGGCAGAGCTCTGCCCGCCACCTCCCGTCTTGGGCCGGCAGGGAGATGCTGATCCCCTGGGGCATCACAGAGGTGCAGCGCCCATCGCCGGGAGCCTGCGGGGCTGAGTGCGGCCACCCCGGGGCCACGTTCCCGTCCCAGCCCTGCACCCTGCATCTCCTACAGCTGGGAGAGCCCCTGCTTGGCTCCGGGGCAGCGTGGGGGTCGCAAATGGGAGCGGCAAAGGACCCAGGGATGGGCATTTCCAGCCGGCACCTGCTCCAACCAGGCACCTCCATCCCTCTTCAAAGAGCAGCCAGAGTTCCTAAATCACTACTGCATCGTTTGCAAACCCTTCTCACGGCTGCGTTGCTCCTCCTGAGCCTCCTCAGAGCGCTTTGCCCGAGGGGCGAGGGCAGGATTTGGCCCGGCTCTTGCCCCGAAGCCGTGGAGCCGTCGGGATCAATTCCCTTCCGTCCTCCCGAGCCGCTCAGCAGCAGCACAAAACGTGACGCTGCTTTACCCATTCAGCGCTCACCCAACCCTAGCGGGACATTAAGTGCCTGAAAATACGGCACGGGTTTGTTTTCTTTGGAAGCGGGGTCAAACCCCGGCAGACAGAGCTGCTTTTCCTCGGGTGCTGAAGCACTTTGGGGCTGGGGCGGCTGGTTTTTGGTTTAAGCTGACAGCACGAGCCGGGAGCCAGCTTTGTTAAAGCACTTGTGGAGTAGGTGGTCAGGGTATGATTTCTCCCTTAATTTGCATCTCTTCTCCTGTTCCCAGCCCGCACTAAAAGGTTGCTGGAGCTTTGTTTGTGCCAGTTTTAGTGCCACTGTCTCGTAGCTGCTGGCAGGTGTGAGCAGGCAGCACGCATCTCCCCAGCATCCTCCCTGTGGCAAAGAGCTGTGTCTCATCCTGGGATGGAGAGGAATTCCAGGCCTCCCGTGAGCATTCGAGGGAGGGATGCTGAGAGCAAAACCCGTGGTGGCGTTGCAGGGTCCGTGCTGTGCATCTGCCCTCGGGGTGAGCCCAGCAGGGACAGGGACAGGGACAGGGACAGGGACAGGGACAGGGACAGGGACAGGGACCTTCCGCTGCTCCCAGTGCTGTGGCAGCTCCCAAGGGGCATTCCAGAGAGAGAAGGGTGCTGGTGGTACCCCAAAATGCAAGCAACGTGGGCCAAGCTGAGCCACAGCATCTCTGTGATGTCCAGTGCCCTCTGTCCCAGCCACAGCTCACCTGGGGCTGTCAAGCATCATCCCGGGGTGCCCCCACAGCCCCCCGACACTGTGGCTCAGCCGTGGCGACGTGCAGGATCCTGGTGCCTCGGCCACATCCCGCTCTCAGGGAGGGCAGCACCCCGCTCCCTGCCGTCATTAAAGTTTTGGTTATTCCAAATTAAAATACCACGTTGTTTTCGTGGGGAAAATGGATTGTAGGCACAGAGAAAAATGAGGACAGCTCAGAAATCTGAATTGCAAGGCTCCTTCTCCCATCGCCGAAGCTCTCTGCCACCTGGCAGCAGCCGGGAGGGTGCCCTTGGGGCCTGGTTTTATTTCCCTTGCTCCCCCTGCTGAGGGCAGAACAGCCAGATGTGACCCCAGAGCTGCTTCTCACTCAATCTCTCACCCACTGCCTGAAGTTTTTTTAACCCTTGCAACTGCAAGGTGGAATTTGGGGCGGAATAGGGACTCCCTGATGACTTTCCAGATGTGCCCAGTGCAGGGGTCTGGCCTGATTCTGCCTTCCTGGTTTTTAGCCCATTTCAAAGCGGGGTGAGCAGAGGGTTTGGGGCTCTGCAGCCCAGCCCATCACTGCATCCCCTCACCCCCTGCACTCAATTTTGCAGGCTGTTAATGGAGAAGAGGGCGGATGACAGCCGGGACCGTGGTCATCACAGGTGGAATATTAGCGACTGTCATTTTACTCTGTATCATCGCCGTCCTCTGCTACTGTAGGCTCCAGGTAAGGCCGGGGGACGCTGCGGCGGGGAGGGCGGATGGGGTGGGAGCTTTGGGGTGCCAGCTGAGCCTCTCCCGTTTCAGTACTACTGCTGCAAGAAGGATGAATCCGAGGAGGACGAGGAGGAGCCCGACTTCGCCGTGCACTCCCACATCCCTCCGCTCCACTGCAACCGCAACGTAGTGCTGACCAACGGGCCCTCCCTCTACTCCTCATCCCCCTTCGCCAAGAAACCAGCCCAGAGCCGGCCCAGCTGCCCCAGCTGCGCTCCCTACGAGCCCCCCACCTCCTTCCTCCAGGAGCCCCCCACCTCCTTCCTCCAGGAGACCCCCACTTCCTTCCTCCAAGAGC
>VXAZ01009309.1:3723216-3827623 GCA_013399875.1 Gymnorhina tibicen
AAAAAAAAATGAAGTGAAGGTATTCCTACGGTCTGGTGTTGTAAAGTGGGAGCAGAGCAAGCCCGGGTGGGGAGCGCAGGGGTGCAGCTGGAATGTGAGATTTTCCAGTGCTGCGCTGCTTGCTTTTTTCTTTTATAAAGAGGATTTTGATATTGAGCATCCTTTTCTACGGAGGAGCTGCCCCTCCTCACCACTGAGCCCCGGGGATGATGAGTGAGTGCCGGGGCTCATGGGTGGCTGGAGATGGCTCGTGCTGCAGGTCAGGCATCACCTGGGGGCCCTAGGATGCACACACACACCCCCCAAAATGTCCTCTAGCAAAGCAGGGCTGTCACTGCCCACCTTTCTGCCCCCCTGTCCTCCGCTGCTCCGTGCTGCAGCCGTGGGAGGGTCTGGGGGTGCGGGTGTGAGTGAGCACAGCCCCGCGCGTCCCCCAGCCCGCCGCGCTCCTCGAGCCGGGCGTTAATTCCCAGGAGACAGGCGCAATCCCCTCAGGGTTAGGATGGTGGCCGGGCACACGGCCTCTCCCTGGAGCCCCCGGAGTGGCCTCATGGACCCTCTGAAGGAGCTGGGCTGGGGGTGCGAAACCACTGCATTACCGGGCTGTGGAAGTAACACCCAGCACGCTTTGGGATGGAGGAGCGTCCCTCGGGATAATCAGCATCCCTGCTCCAAGTGATGCCGTACACACGGTCTGGCTGAGGGCTCCGTGGCGCAGGGGTCACCGTGTGAGTGTGTGCCCGCCCCTTGCATGCACATTTTTGCATGCATTTATTTGTTCGGGAGGGGTTTTTTAAGCACAAAAAAAAAAAAAAAAAAAAGAGAAAAAAAAGACATTTTTTTCCCCAACCAGGAAAGTGTCAAAACACTTTTAAATTTAGGCAGAACCTCCAATTTGCCAATTTTCCAATGAGCCATTTCCCGTGGCCGGGCAGCCTGGCTGTGGCACCAGCTCTGTCCCACGCTGGATCCGGCAGGGACAGCCCTGGCAGAGCAGCGGGCACAGAGCTGGTCCCCGAGCGTGCCCCTCTGCACCAGATGTGCTGCAAAGGAGCCCTTGGGGCAACTCAGAGATTTAGGAGAGGAGCTGCAGCGATGAGGGGACTCCTGCTCTGGTTTCTCCTGGCTGTCTCCATTCCTCCCCTCCGACCTCACCGCCCTCCATGTGACAGAACACCCTGTTTCTCCTGGATTGGGCATTATTCAGGTTAAAAGCATCACCTGGGGATGGCTGGCGAGGATGGACTGGCTGCACAGAGACTCTGATGCCCTCAGTGCTGTGCTCCAGGGCGATTTCCCTTTTTCAAGATGTTCTGGGAAGAAGCAGCCGTGGCTGCGGCCCCCGGGGCTCACGGACACTGCTTGCAGCCCGGCTGGGTATTTTACTCTGAACCACGAGGGCTTTTAATTCCACAGGAAACCTTTTGAAGTACAAGTCGGTCTTTGCAAATGAGTATCTTCGGCTTTCTGGGGCGGGGGGTTCTGTTTGGGGCGGGGAGGGCCGGGGTTGGTTTCGTACGTGTTTAATATTCCGGGCTGGGTCCCTGCGGTGCTGCATCCCGGGAGCGCAGTCCCTCTGCTCCGCAGGGATGCAGCCACTCAGCTCCCGTGTACAGTTCTCACTGGGGTTTGTTTCCCATGCCTTGAACCCTTCTCTCCCCGTTTTTCGTGTTTTTCTCCCACCGGCCTTCCCTTTCCTCCTTTTTTTTCCTTGTTTCTTTCCCCTTGTAGCGTGGAAACTTGGCTTTCACTGACCCTCACCTGGTGATCTGTTGTACAGGACTTTGGGAATCTCGGATGGGGGAGGGAAAAAGTCAAAAGAGGAAAAAAAAAATAAAAAGGAATAAACTGCTTTGACAGGGGTTTTGAGGTTTGGGTTTTGTTTTCTTTTCTTTTTTTTTTTGTCCCTGCGTCTGCAAACTTGGGGCGGTGTTTGCAAAGCTCTCAGGAGCTCCCTGCTGCTGAGGGAGAGATGCAGCAGCACTTGGGGGGCACACAGCAGTTTGGGGGGTGCTAAAGGGCCTTTGGCTCAGTGTCTGGGGGTCACAGCAGTAAAAACACAGAGCAGTAACCCCTTGGGAGCTCAGAAAGGCCCTTTTCTTACTGGCACCGTATGAAATCTCTTTGCTCACAGCCCCCTGAGGAGCTTCAGGGCTGCAGCTTCTAAAGCCACAGAACCCCAAAGGGCCCCCAAAGCTCCCAAAATCCCCCCACTGTTGGGACTTTTCCTTGCATCACTGTCCAAGGAGCTGTAATTCCCCTGATTTAAAGCTGCTGTGCTTCCCCTGGGCGCCAGCAAAATTGCAGCCCCAATCCCAGTGTTCCCAGCACTCCACTACAAACTGGAGAATAAAACAAAATACCACCATAAATATGACAATTTTATTAAAATATACATATGAGTACAAATTAATGATTATGTGGATAAAGTTCACTGTCTGTAAACAAATATATTAAAAAAGAGCACGTCTTTTTTGTGATATAAAGTGCAGTTATGTTTCCATATTATATACAATATGTCAGCATCGGGGGCGGGGGGTTGTAAGGACTATGAAACTAACATTTGATTATAAGATAAAATTCTCTGAAAAAGTATACACCTACATATTACAAAAAAGGGGCTCGAGTTCATTTACCAAACGAGGATCAGCTTCCCACCACGTTAATTCAGCTAACGAGAGCGCGCAGGCCTCGGGATAAACCAGGAGAGAGGCACCAACCCCCTGTAGTGAAGGGAAACTTGCACTTCCCGGAGTTCACACCTTCCCCTCGCCAACCCCAGCCTTGCACAGAGGGAGGGAACCAAAGGACAAGAGCTTGGGTGCAGCTGGAGTTTTTTTGGGGGGGGGCGGGGGGAACCAAATATACACGACTTTTATGTACAGCTCTGATCCCGGCGGGCTCCCAAAACGTCCAGCGGCGCCGTCCCTCTGCTCGGGACCGGGAGGGGAGTTCTCCTTCGGTGGGGACAGAAAGACCGGGCCGAAAGCATCCTTTTGTCAGCAGCGCGCGGGACGCGCGGCCGGGGGGAAGGTGCGGCCCTAGGAGTGGGGCGCGCGGCAGGAGCGGCAGCAGGCTTTGCTGTAGTACCAGTGGCTGCACAGGTTCACCTTGATGGCCAAGGCGCAGTTGGTTCCTGCCTGGTCCTGGCAGCTGTCGTCTGCCCGGGGGATGGGGCGGGGGGGGGAGAGAAAGCACAAGGCGTGGCGTGGAAAAGAAAAGAAAAGAAACGATTGTGAGCTCGTGAGCTCGTTTCGCCCCCCTGCGCAGCTCCGAACGCCGTGGGGTGAGCGACAGCGTCCCAGCCGTGGCTGCCAGCTCCCTGGCATTCCTGGAAAACACCACGGAGCTTCTCCGTAAATGTCATTGTCGACCCGGGCAAAGGCACGAGCAGGTTGATCTGTTCCTTCACGCCTGGCCTGGCCTGGGGAGTCTCGTTCGGTCCCAGCCCCGAAGCTCAGTCTGTTTGCTGTCAAACAGAGCTGCCCAGGGACTGCTGGAGCCACCAAGGCACTGAGCTGTCCCCAGTCCGAGGGCCTCCCCTGGCAGGGCACAGGGTGACTCCAACATAGTCACGATTTCAAACACAAAGAGGGTAGAAATTCCCCAATTCCCTTGAGAAAGGGAATGGGAATCCAGCAGTGTCACAGCCAGAGTTAGGGGCAAGTGAGATGCTGGAGACAGGGATGAGGCCAGAGGCTATTTCAACATTCCCCCAGCTCCATTTAATGCAATATTTTGCTTAAAACCCACAGGACTTACACTTTTTTCTATTTTTTTTTGCTTAAAATCCATAGGATGCATGAAACCAGGCTGCTCCCTGGGCAAGTGGTCATGAGGCAGCTCCCAAGCTCCATGCCCCACCCCAGATCCCAAGGGAATGGGCAGCCGAGAGCACCCAGAGCTGAGCCAGGAGCTGGCCCCCAAATCTGTCTCCCATTTTCCTGCTTTTCTCCCCACTGTCCTTATTCCCAAATCCTATTAAAGGATTAGAAGCGCGTGTTTGCTAAAGATCACAGGGACTCCGAGCCAGCAGGCGAGTCAGATAAGGAGATAGTTACAAATCCCACAGGACACCCAAAGACCCAAAATCATTAAAATAACGGCACGGATGGAACCTCCTCGGCTCGAGCCGGAATCTTACAGAAGCAGCACCCAAATCAGCGCTGCAAAGGCCCATTTTATCTTCAGGTCAGAGCGTGTTTCTTCCGAGCTCTGCCCTTAATTTATCTCCAGTGCACAGCCCCCCATCACTCGGGCACAGAGCTGTGCCCGTACATCCTGCCTGGGGTGATTACCCAAATGGGGACGGTGGAAGAGAAAGATGCTGGCAGTGCTGCCCGGAGGGATCCGTGGAAAATCAGGGCCATGGGGCAGCGGGGCTCACCTGGGGGCTCCGTGGGGCAGGGCTGCAGGTCACAGGTCTGCTTGCCCACCGGCTTCACCAGCGGGTCACAGCCCCGCACGATGTCCTTGCCTTGGTAGCACTTCACGTCCCGCATCCTCACGCCGATCCCACAGGTTTTTGTGCACTGGGGGACAGAGAGAGGGGGTGAGGCAAGACCCTGCCATCCCAGAACCTGCTCACTGGAGGTGTTAGGGTGGGAGGAGAGCTCGTCCCCTGGCTGAATGTCACATCTCAGCGCCACACCGCTGTCCCCGTGCTCTGTCTTTGCTGCCAGCACCATCAACTTCTGCCCAGGGATGGGTGGATGTGGTCCCATGACCTGGCACTGACATCCTCCCTCTTCCTGCTGCCCTTCACAAGGCACCCCAAACGAGCTGGCCCAGTCCAGGTGATTCTCTGTAGGACCAGGGTGGCCATGGAACCCCCAGAGCAGCCCTGGGGTGGGGCTGTGGGGTCTCTGTGCATCCACTGCGGGTTTGTGGAGCCGCTGCTGGGCCCAGCACTCGCTGCCTGCTGCCCTCTGGATGCCTCGTGGAGCTGGGATTACAGCAGGGCTGCTTTGGAGAATTATAGGCTGTGGGGATGGTTTGCAAGGCTAAACAGAACGAGGCTCCTGGAGCTCGGGTTGGGGAGGCTGCATCCAGCAGGGCTTGCAGGAAGCTCACGCTCCCTGGGCTCGGCCCCTTGGCCACCGAACCCCGGCTGCCTTTTGGGTTGTGCAGGGTGCTGGGGCAAGCCGTGCTCTCGCAGCATCCCCAAATTCTGCATCCCCAGGGCAGCCACCCTGTGGGCTCCACACACACCCCCAGCCACATTCCCAACAGCGGCACTGGGGAAAAAACAAAGGAAAAAAACCCCAAAGCTACAGCCGAGCCCAAACACCCCAATCCTGTTCTCCCTGGGCACGGTCAGTCCCAGCAGCACCACGGCAGGGCAGGATCTCTGCCCCGAGCTCCCAGCACAGCAAAAACCCCCCGCGTGCTCCCTCAGGGGCCAGGTCCTGCAGAGATTCACCCATCTCCCGGGGGGATTCTGCAGGCAGCCCGACCCTTGGTACAAAGGGACGGGGGCCCCACACCCTTGGGGCTCCCTCCCCGCTCACCTCGGACCAGGGGGTCGTGTACCACTTGAAGCAGGGCCGCTCGAAGCACGTGCTCTCCTCCACGGGCTTCTTGGCCACGTCACAGTCGGCGGGGTTGCGGGTCTTGATCTTGCCATTGACGATCTCCAGGCAGAGCACGATCCTCTTCTTCACGCCCCGGCCGCACGTCGTGTTGCACTGCGGGGTCACGAGCGGGGCCGGCTGAGAGCTGCCCACCCCGGCCCCACCCCGCCGAGGGCACCCCAAAAACACCGCGGGGGCCGCACTTACCCGCTCCCAGTCCTGCGCCAGCCAGTGCGAGGGGCAGTTCTTGTCCCCGCAGGGGTGGATGGCCAGGGGCTTGGCGTCCAGGTTGCACTGGGACTCGGGCACCACACGCCCGTCGCTGGTTTTGCAGTACACGTGCCGGATCATCCTGCCCTGCCCGCAGCCGCCGCTGCACTGCAACCGCAGCGGGCACTCAGCGGCGGGGAGGCACCGGGGAGCCAGCCCTGGCCCGTCCCACGGCGGGGACACAGACCCAGGAGGGCTCTGCTGCCTCCCCGCACCCGCCTGCCCCAGGTCTCAGAGGGATCTGTGGGGCTCGGCTTAAAACAGCCGCGGGGAAGCTCAGCGGATCCTTCCCGCAGCCGGCAGAGATTCCGTCATCACGGAAGCACAGAATGGTTTGGGTTGGAAAGGACCCTAAAAATCACCTTATTCCAGCTCCCTGCCATGGGCAGGGACACCTTCCACTATCCCAGGCTGCTCCAAGCCCCGTCCAACCGGGCCTTGGACATTTCCAGGGATGGAACATCCACAATTTCTCTGGGCACCCTGTGCCGGGGCCACAGTCCCAACACCCAGCACCTCTCAGGGCAGGCAAAAGGCGAAGCACCACGACCAGGGAACCCCGGGGTGGCTCCCAAAGAGGCCAAAGGGACCAAGGAAGTGGCTGCAAATATTCAGCCCCCCACTGCCTGGAGCAGCCGGTGCTCCCCGGCGCTTCCGCAGCCGCTCCTGCAGAGGCTCTCGGTGTTTCCTAGCACTGCTGCTGCCATGGAAACTACTTATTTTTAGCTGATGTGAATGTATCAAAACCAGGGTAAAAATAGCTTGGGATGGAGGGGGTCTCTGGAGCAGAATTGTGCAGGAAGGGAAAAAGCTGGGGAGGGGGGGAGAGGAAAAAAAAGAGAGAGCAAAAGAGAGTAGAAAATAAGGAGGAAAGAAAAATAGGGAAAGGGAGGAAAGGAAAAAAGAGAAAAGGTAAAGGCGGAAAAGGGAAAAGAGAAAGGGAAAAATTAAAAAAGGGAAAAGAGTTAAAAGGTTCGATTTCTGGGCATGGAGCATCAGCATCGCCAAGGAATGCTGTGCAGCAGACAGACAGGAGGATTTTGACGCCCTCAGCCGGGTCTCCCAGGGCTTAACCCCTCCTGCACCACATCCCCCACAGGGCAGGAGCCTCAAGGAGAGCCCAGGGGGAAGCAACGGGATCCACTGGGATGCTGGGTCGCCCCCAGGATGGGCAGTCAGGGTGACTCAGGGTGGCAGTGCCAGCAGGGGTGACACGGGAGAGCCCAAGCAGTGGAATTGTTTGGAGATCAGCTCCCAGCACAGGCTGCCTGCAGGTTTGTGGGAGCTGGGAGCTGCCGGGCACGATGAGCCCAACCCCAAAACCCCCCGTGCCGGGGACAAGCCAGCCTGCGGTGGGGCACGGTGGCCACTCGTGCGGTCACCGCGGGGTCTCACCGGTCCCCAGTCGGACACTGTCCACTGCCGGTCACACGGTGGCCCCGTGCAGTTCTTCTCGGCCAGGGGCCGGGCGCTGGCATCGCAGAGCTTCTCCTCCTCCGAGCAGCGGATGTCCCTGGTCACCACGCTCCGCTCCCCGCAGCGGGCCGAGCACTGCCGGGAGGGGACAGGGGACAGCGTCAGCCGGGAGGGGACAGGGACAGCATCAACCGGGAGGGGACAGGGGACAGCATCAACCGGGAGGGGACAGGGGACAGCATCAGCAGGGAGGGGACAGGGGACAGCATCAGCAGGGAGGGGACGGGGACAGCATCAGCAGGGAGGGGACGGGGACAGCGGCAGCCGGGAGGGGACAGGGGACAGCATCATCAGGGAGGGGATGGGGACAGCGGTAGCTGCGAGCTGCTGGCTTCGGGGCTGGTTTTCGCACATTTTACCATAAAACTCTAAAAGCACACGCTGAAAAAGCACAAGTGCCTCTTCCCCAAACCCCCAGAAGGTGCGGGAGGGCTGCATCCTGCCGGGGTGCTGCGCTCTCCGACAGGTGATGCCAGAGCATGGAAACTCCAGGAATGCCTGCTCGGAGCCGAGCAGTTTTAGCTGTCACTTAGAGACAGGGTGAGATCTCCCTCGCCTCCTTCCCAGGAACAGCCAGCTCCTTTCCACCTCTTCGGAGAATGTTTTCCCCCCACCCCAACCGCACAACTGAGATTTCTGAGCCGAGGATAAATTTGGCACCGCGCAGCCCAGTGACATTATTTAGAGCTGGATTTGAGTTACTACAGTCTCACATACACATTGCCTTTGCTCCGTGCATAACGTAAAGCAGGGAAAAGCATCAACAGCGCAGGGCCCAGACGCACCGTGCCGAGATGTTAATCCTCAGAGCCCTGAAATGTGCTTTTTTTAATGCCTATTTCCCCAGCCAACTTGGCACCCCACCTGTGATGGGATCCAAAGGAGATTAGCTTTGCTGCTGGCTAAGAACAATCCACTCCAGCACTGTCTCAAGCAATCTGTCCCCGACAAATGCTGGAGGAGAATACAGATTTCTGTAAAATAAACCACTCCAGCTTGCTATGCCGGACAAAATAATGCTCGGGGAGCTCCTCTCTACCAGCTGGGAAAGTCAAAACATCCTGCACCACCAGGGAATTCACCAGCCCCTCCGTCAGCTCCAGGGAAATTATGCATACCAGCTTGCAGGGGAATGGAGACATTTAAATTATGACTAAGAAGAGTTTTTGGGAGCTTCCCAGGAGGAAGAGTCATATTCCTCGTGATGCAAACCATGGGGCAGGTTGGCACCCACGGACAGCTCGGCTCAGAGCTCATCTGCTCTTGCTTAGATGAGGTCTGTGCTTGATTTGGGAAGAGGCACCCCGAGGAAGCAGCACTGGTTTGGTTGTTTCCACGGGTTTGTGATTGTAAGGGATGTGCTGGAGCGCTGTCCGTGCCTGGAAAGGGATTCAGGGGCGCAAACCCTTTCCGCAGGTTTTCCCAAACAAACCAATGAGCTGGAACAGGGGCAGCCTCCTCGAACCAGCTCCCAGTGGCTTCAGGGACTGGCTCAAGGCACAGCTAGGAACAGGTTTCATTCTGCTTGTGGTGCAGAGGAATTGGAGGTGAGGGAGGGAAGTTTGTAGGGGTGTAATACAAAGGGTTGGGATTGCCTTCCCGGCACGCTGGGTTTGAAGAGGCTGCCGAGGAAGTCGTGATGGGAGGCTCTGAGCCGTGGGCCCCTGCCCTACCTGTGAGTGACCAATGGCTCTGGCTTCCCATCCTAAACGGGAGCCAGGACTTCAGTTTTCAGGGGGAAAAATATTGACGCACACCAATCCACACTCAGTGACCACAACCAGCGTGTCCTGACAGGGCAATGGCTACGGATGGCTACGGATGAGGATAAATTGGAAAAGGGAGAGAAGCCCAGGCGCAGGTGCTGACCCTCAGCGCTGCCCGGCCAGCAGGACTCACCTCGGACCACTCGGACATCTCCCACTGGGGCCCGCAGGCCGGGTTCTTGCAGACCTTGCGCTCGTCGGGCCGGGCGATGTCGGCGGACTCGCACAGGTCGCTGTACACGGAGCTGTCGAAGCCCGGCGAGATCATCTTCCAGCAGCGCACGATGCGGAACTGGTACCCCTCGCCGCAGGTCCGGGAGCACTCGCTCCAGCTGCTCGTCTCCCACCTGCGCAGGGAACAGAGGCCGTCACCCGGCTGGAGCATCCCCCGGGAAAGAGCAGAGTCCTGCACTTTGGCCAAAATAACCCCGGCAGTGCTACAGGCTGGGGGCAGAGTGGCTGGACGGTGACCAGGCAGAAAGGGACCTGGGGGTGATGGTCGACAGCCGACTGAACATGAGCCAGCTGTGCCTGGGTGGCCAAAAGAGCCAATGGCACCTGGCCTGGATCAGGAAGAGGGTGGCCAGCAGGAACAGGGAAGTCATTCTTCCCCTGTACTCGGCACCGGTGAGGCCACACCTCAAGTGCTGTGTCCAGTTCTGGGCCCCTCAGTTTAGGAAGGGTGTTGAGATGCTTGAACACGTCCAGAGAAAGGCTCTGGTGAAGGGCTTGGAACACAAGGACTGCTGAGGGAGCTGGGGTTGTTTAGCCTGTGAAAAAGGAGGCTCAGGGGTGACTTTATCTCTCTCTACAACTCCCTGAAAGGTGGCTGTAGCCGGGGGGGTCAGTCTCTTCTCCCAGGCAACAGTGACAGGACAAGAGGACACAAGCTGCCCTGAGGAAAGTTTAGGTTAGAAAAATACTTCACTGGAAGAGCGGTTGGGCACTGGAATCGTCTGCCCAGGGAGCTGGTGGAGTCACTGTCCCTGGACAGGTTTAAAAACAGACCGGACGTGGCCCTCAGTGCCAGGGTTTAGGTGATGAGGAGGTGCTAGGTCACAGGTTGGACTTGATGATCTCAAAGGTCTTTTCCAACCTGGTTCATCCTGCGATTCTGTGAGAACCCTGCCTGCTCCTGGCTGCGGGGAGGTGCTGCAGTGAGTGACCTTTTCCCAAGGGATGGGAAACATCAGCATACGCTGGGCTTACCCCGCAGACCCCAGCTCATGCCCGCAGCTTGTCAGGAGGAAGGGTGGCACGGTGGCGCCTGGCCCAGTGTCCTCGGTGACAAGTGAGCGTTTGTCACCGCGGGCTCTGCCAGCGCGTTTCTCCGTCAGGCTTTTTGCCCGTGCTTGACCTCTCCTTTTTGCCTGCTCAGCTGAAGTTCGGAGAGGATGCAGCATCAATCACCCTGCAGATGCCAGCAGTAATGTCACACGGAGCTGCCCGAGCACCAGTGGGACACAAGTTCATGTCCCACCATCAGTCTGGCTCTGCTAAGCACGTGTGACAGGCTGGAAGAGCTGGGACCTGCTCCAAGCACTGCCTGTCCTTTACTGTCCCCTGCCACCTCTGTCCTGACAAGAGAGGAGCAGCTTGCAATCCAAGGAAGAAGACGTAAAAAGCCATGTTTTTTACAGTACAGCAACATTATGGCAATTCAAGAATGAGCTAAAAAGCTAAAAATCTGAATGGATCAGGATTCCCAGCTCCTCTGGGTGTGGGACTGCCTCGTGCAACCCCCAGGTCCCCACTGCTGCCGTTCTCCGAGCAGGAGAGCCCCAAGCCTGGCTACCCCCGGGCCTCACACCCCACGTGGGGCTCCAGGCACGACAAGCAGCCGCAGGGAGATGTCACACGTTTGGAGATGTCACATATTTAGAGGTGTCACCTATATTCAGAAGGGAGATGAAACAAAGGTCTTCCCCATCCAGATCACGCAAAATTAACATTTTCTCTTGGGAAAGCCTTGCCAGCCCAAGCATCTTCCTGCCAGCCCAAGCTCTAGGGAACCTGGTGGCTGCCCCATGAGCTCCCAGTTCTGCCCAGCTGCAGTCACTGGTAAATCACAGAGCAGCTCCTCTCCCCCACAGCACAAGCCCCTGCAGCTGGAACAGCACAGCCATAAGGAGGGACAGATTTAGGATAGGCTATTGAGAGAATCAAAGCACGAAAAGCACCCAAATGCTTGTTTTAAAAAATGACAGCAAACAGAGATTCCGGTCCCCGTGGTGCCCAGGGTGGGAGCGCTCCCTGCAGCAGCACCATTCGCCTCCCCACGCTTCTCTTGCCTCAGCTGCAGCCTGCCCTGGCTCTCGGCCCTGGCACAGAGCTCCCAGGAGATCTTCTACTCCATGTGCTTTCCTACCTGTCCTCCTTCACAGTCAGCCGAGCACTCTCCAGGCGCCATCCCTGCCCCGTGGTGTCACTGTGCTCTTGCTGTGCCCTGTTCGCACCGCTCCAGGGCACGGATCCCTGGATTTACTCCTCCCTTTACTCCTCCCAGTCTGACACCAGCACAGTCATAGAATAGAATGCCCTGAGCTGGAAGGGACCCTCAGGGATCATCCAGTGCAGCCCCAGGCCCTGCACAGACACCGTAACCATCCCACCCTGGGCATCCTTGGGAGCCACATCCAAACGCTCCTGGAGCTCTGTAACCATCCCACCCTGGGCATCCTTGGGAGCCACATCCAAACGCTCCTGGAGCTCTGGCAGCCTCGGGGCCGTGCCCATTCCCTGGGGAGCCTGGGCAGTGCCCCAGCACCCTCTGGGGGAAAAATCTTTTCCTAAATCCAATCTAAACCTCCCCTGACACAGCTCCAGCCATTCCCAGGGTCCTGACATTGGTCACTGGAGAGATCAGTGCTGCCCCTCCACATCCCCTCATTGCAGGGTGCAATGAGGTCTCTCCTCAGCCTTCTCCAGGCTGAACAAGCCAAGTGGACCTCAGCTGCCCCTTGTATGGCCCCTCTACACCCTTCACCACCTTCACAGCCTTCCTTTATCACTGTCTTCTATGGTGGCACCCAAAACTTCACACAGGACTCGAGGAGAGGCTGCTCCAGCGCAGACCAGAGCAGCACAATCCCCTCCCTCTGCCAGACACGGGGCTGTCCTGCCAAACCCCCTGTGACCTGCAAATCTCCAACCTCCACACCAGCAGTGGAGTTGTCCAGAGCTGGACAGCGTGGCTCTGGGCAGCCTGGCTCCGGGCAGCCTGGCTCCGGGCAGCCTGGCTCCAGCCTGTGGTCACTGTTTGGATAAAGAGCCACATCAGAAGGAAAACTTTCCAAAGGGCTTCCAGCACAAGTTCTCCTCCACACCAGCTCTTGCCCCAGCACAAGCAAACCTCAGCGATGTTTGGGATGCTGAAGGGGTCACAGGGCTGGATTTGTGGCACAGTTTGCAAGCCCGGCCCCTCCACTCAATGCACACACGTTCTCCACGTGCCAGGCAGGGCAGGGTGATCCTGCACTGCTCGAAACCGGACTTGCTGGGAGCCCCAGGTGCCAGCTCTGCCAGGATTTATGGAAGTTTTAACCCGGCAGCTTGAGCTGAAGCACTCAGGAGGAAATTCTTGACGCATCCCAGACAGAACCAAGGCAGGAGGGACGGGGGTGCCACGGGCCATCCCTGCTGCCCCCTCAAATCCACGCCAACCCTCCCCCAGAGACATCCGGCACAGAGAAAGCACAGAGACTCCAGGAGCGCCCTGTGCAGGCGGTACCTTGGCTGGCACTCTCTCCCAGCACAGAACTCATGGATGGGCTCGGGCCGGGTCATGGCATCACAGTACGTATCGTCCACTTCGATCCCATCATAGCGAACACACATCGCATATGTGGACATCACTCCTGGGGTCGGAGAGAACACACACACACACAGCAGGACGCTTGGTGAGTTGGAACATCCAAACTCTTTTTGTGGTTGTTGTTGTTGCTGTTGTTGTTGTTGTTTTTTCTGGTTTCAGCTGCGTTTCTCAAAGCTTCCTCCCGGTGGAAGGCGGCGAGCTGGGCTTTCTGTCCCGCGGGACGGGCGCTGCTGGGAGGGGAGGATCACAGTGGCCACCCCGCCAGTCCGAGCAGCGCGGTTGAGCTTGGCCGGCTCAGAGGAGGGCATGGCCACCCCTGCCAGGGCTTGCCACCAAAACCAATATATGACTAACGCGTTTTTATAGGAAATACTCAGGGCCGCGAGTCTGCTCGGCAGCTCCCACCCTGCCAGCCTTGTGGGTGGAGGCGGCAGCAAACGGCCCCCAACCCACTCCAACCCCCCACTCTCCCTGTGCTTTACACCCCCTGTGCACCAGGTGCTCCCCAGGTGCATCCAGGACTCCGGGCCAAGGCAGGGATCCTGGAGGTTTGGCAAGGAAGGCCCTGCCCCTCCTGCTCCCCCTCCCAGGCAGCGGCAGCCGGTGTCGTCAGAGCGAGACCTTTTCCCCCCCCCGCAGCCTCCCGTGCCAGAGTAAATGTTGGGAAGTCCATTCTGGGACCTGGCTGGGGACCAGGAGGCTGCTCTGGCTGCAGGTAACAAGAATTGCAGCTCTGGGGAACATATGGTTTACATGAAACTAAAAAAAGATCTACGGCTCTTGACACGGCCCTGCCTCTCTGCGATATGTCAGTGAGAAAAGGCAGCGAGGAAGGAGAAATTTGAGTTAAACCTCTCTCGGCTTGCTGCAAACCAGGGCAGAACAAGGCTGGCCCAGCCAAGGGAGAAATTTGTTCAGAGGGGATCAAAGAACTCAAAAATGTCCCGGAACATGTGGGTGATGGGATCCTGGGGAAAGGGGCGGCTCGCAAAGCTCCTGCTGCAGGCGTGAGGCTGCTGGGCAAGAGCAAATGCTTAAAATGTAAATTCCTCGCATTTGATCTTTTAAGAGACGTCCCTGAGATTGTAAACTCCGCTCTCCCCCTCCTTCCCTTCTTTTTAATTCCAGAAGCGCTGCAGGATCTGGATAATTTCAGGGGCAGCACAGACAAGTGCACGACCCAGACGCCTGATTCATCCCAAGGGATGGGCAGGGGCCAGGACCCCCTAACCAAGGGGCGAGGGAGGAGATCAGGTGCCTTGAAGCTTTTCAGGGGGCAAAAAAGGGAGGAATTTCTGCAAAAAGAGGGAATTTCTGCCTGAAGAATAGAGGCTCAGTTTCGATATCCCTGGCATCTCTGTCACTGTTCCAGATTTACACCCTCGCAGCCGAGCTCAGGCTCCAGGGTAGAAGGAGTGGGAGAAACAAAACACAATCAAAAAGCCAAATGCTATTGTGTTTCCTGCCAGAGCTGAACAATCTCTGAAATTTCTCTCTGCAGGGAAGCAGCTGAGCTGTTCAAACCCCTTGAAGCTGTCAAAGAGGTGAGGAAGGGGGAAAAAAAAGGAGGCTCAGCAGAGGTTTGGGGATCCTGGGGACACAAAGCGATGGGGAGTGAAGGCAGCGCTCAGAGCTTCCCAAAGGGAGGGTGTTTTGAGGGGTGATGGACACGCTGGGCACCAGCTCCCAGTCCTCAACACACCTGAGAGGTCGGTGGGCTTTGCACGCTCAGCCCCCAGCTCCTCTCCCCACCCGGGCACAGCAGAGCTGGGGTCGTGCTGAAGCGGAGATCGCGAGATCCCCTCGACGCCAGCGGGTCCTTCCCATCCCTGACAGACATAAAATGGACTCACACACCCGGTGATTCCAGCAGGCTGTGCAGAATTTGGCTGCTTCTTATAACTACCTGTGGTGCATGTAGAGCTGCAGGGTTCGTGGGAGGAAAGCTTCCACCTGTACATGTCAGCAGCACTCACACCTTGGCCCTTTCTTAACAACTTCAATCTGTTTCTAGCGACAAGCAAACAGAAAAAAAAAAGAAAAAAAAAAAAAAAAAGAAAGAAAAGAAAAGAAAAAAGAAAGAAAACAAAAACAAAACAAAACAAAACAAAAGAAAAGGCATTTACAAGGCGAGCGGTGACAGCCCACGACAGACACACACATCTGGCTGCAGTTCGGTTGGGTTCGGGTTTGGGAGGGGATGTGCTTGGTTTGGCTTTGGTTGGGTTTGGTTGTTCTGATTTTTTGGGAGGTTCGTTTGTTTGAATCAATTTTTTAATTTTTTTTAGTTTCACAACATACCTGTCCTGAGCCCCAAGTAGAATCCCCAGCCCGGTTAGAGGCAGAGCTTCCACTGTCTAGAAATAGAGAGAATGGGATAAAAATACCCACAAGTAGAAACAGTTCAGAATTTAACAAAAGTTTGCATTTTCTGCTCAAATACACCTGGCCCTGGGCACACAGTGACTAAAGGTGCAGTATCTCCTCCCCTGCGTCTCCGGGGCTGCGCAAACCCGCTCGTGCTGCTCGGCGCAGCGGGGATTTTGGCCGCTCCGATCCTCCAAAAGCCGGCGCGTGGCCACCGGAGCTCGCCCCTCGAAGCCGCTCTGCTTTCGGCCCGATTTACCTCGCTCCGTGTCGGGCGGCGGAATTTGCGTCTCTCAGACCCGCGCCGTGCTCCGAGCACAAAAGTGCCGCGGGGAGAGGAGCGGCAGAGCCGGCCCGGCGTGAGGAAAAAGCGTTTTATCCAACCGAGGATCGCGGCTGCTCCCCGTGCTGGGAGGGGGGTGGCACCTCAGGGATACTGCACCTTTGCAACAAAAGTTCTGTTCTCATACCTGCGTCCAAACCCTTGGAACAGCTACACTGGAATAGTGCACAAGGTTGTATCCTCACATCCAGTTGTCTCTGGCCTGGCAGGATATGCAGCTTGTATGATTTCTAGGCAGCAGAAGCTCTGAAATTGCCTTATTTAGTTGTTTGTAAGAAAAAGTCGAGGTCCAGCCTATCAAATCAACCTTTAAAAGGACACTGTTGAGAATCCAGCCGTTTCCTTTCCGACCCACCCTCCTTCCACCGCCAGCACTGAGCCTCCAGAAGGATTGAAAACAACAACAATCTCATTTTCCCTGTTGATTTTGCCTCTGTCAGTTTGGCAAACGGTCGCTTCCTGCACTTGAAATGGATGTGACTATTTTCTTTTTTCTTTTTTTTTTTTTTTTTTTGGGTGGAAAAATAACAACCTCAGCTCACTATAAACAGCGTTTTCTCTGCCTGGGGACCCACACCAGCTGCCACCCAGCCAGGAGAGGGCTCACAAATGACAATTTGCATTAAAACATAGCCAACATCTGCTTTTTTTTGTACTTTAATTTGCCTGGAAATATTGCCCAGATCCCACAGTCTATCCCCTGCTCTCCGAGGCACGAAAGTAAACACTGAGTTATCCCGTGACCAGGGCTCCTCTCCCTTGAAAAGGAGAAAATCTTCAAAATAAGCTTTATCCCACATCTGAGGACAGTAAATCTTTCAACAGTGTCCCTTTAATGTATGTGATCTTAAATAAAGAGCTTCTATGCATGACAAGGTCTCAGGGACAAGATCTTTCCAAGAGGAATCAGACATTTGGGCACAGGGCAGCATTCAGCTCATTTCCAGCAAAGACAGAACTGTCACTTTGTTCTCCTCTAAATGCAGCCCATTGTCCAACAAAACTGGGGGCATTTTCTCCTTCATTTTATTTTATTTTTCCTCCTTATTACGAGATAAATAATAAAGTCACGCATTTGCTTCCCTGCCTTGAGCTTTTAGTCTGCTTTTCAAGCAAGAAACAGCACCAGAAATGAGCCCCAGTCCCTCACCCCTAACTGAGGTGTGGGCTGCCCCTTTTCCCAGAGCAGCTCCCATCGCAGAGGAATAACCCTGACAAATGCACGCAAACACCACGGATCAACATCCACAGCCCCTGGCTCCCATCTCTGTGTTTGATTTCAGTTCTTATTTCTAAGCAAAGGGGCGAACTCGTGGCTGCCGTTGCAGGCTCAGCCCCGGCTGCGCGCTGGGACGAAGGATGGAGGGCGCCTGGCTCTGTCCCAGCGCACCCCAGAAAGGTTTTTAGCTGCTCCAGGAGAGGAAAAGCAGCACAAGAGCCCCTCGGCCACCCCAGCTTGTTTCCAGAGAGGAAACAGGACACCCCACGCTGGTGCAAGGGGCTCCTGTAACGGGGTGCCTCCAGCCACACTGCAACAGTTCCGTAAGAAATAAACTCCTCCACCCCTAACCAGCGCTGTCCCACACGGACAGACTGGCTCCAAAGAGCTGAGCTTCCCCTGCCTGTTCACTGACAGGGAATGAAAATTAACAAAAAGCCCCAGTCCATCCCAAACTGACCTTGGGAAGGATTTGGGAGGTCTCAGGTCCAAGCTCCTGCCCCCAGAACTAGGCTGATCCCAATAACAGACTGGGCCCACAGGGCCTCGCCCTTTCCCGGGGGTGGGAATCCCTCACTCTGCCCCACACCAGGACAAGAGATTTTCCTTGTGTCCCATCCCTGTTTCCTCCAGCACAGTTCTGGCTGTCCCCTCCAGCTCCCTCCCTCCTGGTGGGACAGCTCCAGTCCCAGGAGCTCCAGCCCCTGACACACCAAACCCCACATCCCGCTGTCAGTGTGGGCTTTACGCCAGCAGGAGTGTTAATCCTGACCTCAGGGGGCTGAGCTGGAGCTCCTCATCCCTCATTCCCTCCCAGGAGAGACAGGTCAGTGACCACTGCAAGTGGGCTCGAAGAAATAAATTAAAATTCGGGGGAAGCCATAAAGGCCTGGGGACAACCAGGCTGTCCTGACACATCCCACCCCACCCTCTGCAAGTCAGGCACAAGTTGTTTTGTTGCCTTCTTTTCTTCTTCCCTCTTTTTTTTGTCTCCAAACAGAGGCACCCCAGCTGCCCCCAGTCTGCCTGCACTGGCCTTTCAGCCCCCCACCAGCAAAGGGTGCAGCCAGAAAGGACCTGGGCATCTCTCAGCCTTTTGGCTGGTGCAAAACTAGTTCAGATATCAATGTTTTGATCTGAAAAGTTCCTATTTTGTTCTAGAGAGAGCGAGGGGCAAGAAGAGGCGACACTGTAGAACAAAACCCAGGGAAGAAAAGGTGGAAAAGGATGCCAGTGCTGGGCGACATTCCTGAAGGGGTTTGAATCGCTGTTATCAATAGATGGGCAGCCAGGGACACTGCAAGGAGCTTTTAGGCATCCAAAAAACTACACTGGAGCCACCAAAAGTATTCTGTGATTGCCCTGTAAGAGCCAAGCTGCTCTGAGGTCTAAAGCTCCCTGTATTCCCGGGAGGTAGGAAAGCACTGCCCCCATTTCACAGCTGCTGGGGTAGAGTTTTGGGGTGCAGGGTGGCAGCTGAGGGGACACAGGGAGTGTGATGGGGCCCAGGGGAGCCCCAAGGGGCAGGGCAGTCCCTTCCTTGCCCCAGGGCAGGGTAAGGGGAGCTGAAGGCGCTGCCCTCTCCGTCAGAGGACGGATGAAATGCTTGCTTTGGCAGCTGAAGGCAGCACTCCCAAGCCAAGCCACGAGGAGAGATGATACATTCAAGCCCTTGGCAGTGTTTTCATGTTCTTATCATGAAGAAGTTTGTTGATCCATTTGGCTGCATGGCCATTTTCTTCAGCATGAGTGTCTTTGGAATAACGCAGTGGCAGCTGTGGGTAAATCCAGCTGACTCTAACCAGGGGGAGCATCTGCTCGGGGCTTTGCATCTCCTCAAGCTCAGCACCTCATCCCGTGGTTTACAGATCCAGGAGGAGGCTGGCAGGAGGCTGGGGTGCCATGGGGGTGCACAGTGGGACCCAAATCCACAGCCTGGCTCTGGGACCCAGATACTCCCAAGGCCCTGATTTCAGCTCGAGCTGCCCAGGGAGTGCTCTCGTGTGTGGCTGACCATGAAGGGGGGCTAATTGGAGGGCTAATTTTTAGGCTAGACATCAGGAAAAGATTCTTCACTGAAAAGAGCGATTGGGCACTGGAATCATCTGCACAGGGAGGTGGTGGAGTCACCGTCCCTGGAGGTGTTTAAAAAAAGCCTGGACGTGGCTCTCAGTGCCAGGGTTTGGATGATGAGGAGGTCTTAGGTCACAGGTTGGACTTGATGATCTCAAAGGTCTTTTCCAACCTGGTTCATTCTGTGATTCTGTAATTGCTGCTGTGAGCACTGGCCCCAGCTCAGTCCCCACGTGCCCACACTGGGAATGAGTTCCGGGCTGGGAATCAAGGCTGCTCCCCAGAGAGCCCTGGGACATCCCAAAAGCTGATAGATACAGGCTTGGGGATCAGCACCATCCCAAGACTTCCTTCTATCCTCCCCCAGAACAAAATCTGCTGCTAAAGCTACATTAAGCCTTTCTTTACCTCCCTACTCGCGCTCAAACCAGCCACCTAAAGGAGTCCTCGAGCGATGGTCCCAGTATCAATCACTGAGCAGAGCTTTGGATATTCCTGCCCAAGCCGTGACTCCCTGCGCTGCCTCCGCAGCTGCTGAGGCAACAAACGCAGGCTGTTCCTGCAGGACCTACAGTGGAGCTCCCGGTGCCCTGCTCTGCCTCCCCAGCAGCTCCCGGGCGGGGCCGCGCGCTGGGAGCTGCTGGAAGCATATTCCTGCCATCCCAAGTGAGGAGGATCGTGGGTGGCACTCAACAGGGTGGGTGAAAAGGGGCCAGGACCAACTTCTGCTGCATCAGAACTCGGAGGAAGGGGCTGGGGAATGGGAGCAGGACGTCAAGAGAAGGCAGAAGGAAGAGGCTTCTTTATGGCCATGGCTCTGACAAGGAGCTGTGACAGCAGAGCAAGGCCCCCGCTGAGAAACGTCAGCATGGACTTCCCAGCGTGCCCACCAAGGGGGACATCGAGTTTTCCTCTTGCTTAAATGCTCTCATGACTTTCTGTTCCCAAACCTCTGGCCCTTCCTTCCAAATTAACTCCCAACAGAGAGTTTTCACCGTCCACCCCCACTTACCTCCTGCTTCCAAACAAACGGAAACCGTTGCATTGAGCATGGGGCTATTACGGGTCGAGAACAGCAATAAATTGGATTTACTGTAATTAAAGGCACGTCTCCTACCTTGCTTTGTGGGTTCTGTTCCCTTGAGGGCTGCTCATGGTGACGGTGGCGTTTGAAAACGGCGTCTCTGCAGAGGCGTTGGTGGCCTTGCCGTTGCTCAGCTCCATGTAGGTGCTGTTGACCGAGTAGGTCACGAGGCCATCGGTGTCCTCGTAGTCCACGTAGAGGCTGTCAATGGGTGACCCCACCGAGTTGATCGGGTCTCCCTGGGCGAAGATGCTGTTCATGGTCATGTTGAGCACCAGCTCCTTGGAGTCCGAGGTCTTGTCCAGCAGCTTGTCCATGATGGCGTTCTCCAGAAGGAATTCCCTGGAGGTGAGCCTGGGCTCCAGGTCTCTGTCGTCATGGTCTGTCTGGTAAGTAGACCTGGTTACGTTTGAATCTAGATTGGAGCCAACAGGGGGGAAACCACAGTGACAACCACAAAATGCATCGAGGCTGGGAGGGAAAAGCAGCCCGGAGCAGCGGGGACACGCCGGAGCCTGAGCAGCCGCACGGGGGGCGAGAGGCAGGGGTTGGCTTCTGGGGAGGGGGAATCTCGTGGGGAGGTTCTCAAGGGTGTGCAGCTTTGGGGGGCTTATCCTGCTATGGTGTGGCCAGAGGGGAGCTCAGCACCCGCCAGCACTGCCCGAAGCAATAGCACAGGTGAAAGGAAGGTGCCCTCCTGGCCCCACAGCCCATGCAGCCATGCTGGGAAAGCACTCCAGGCACTTTGGGGGTGGGATGCCCAAAGGACTCGAATGGGAAGGAGTTGCTGGGGGCTTTGGAGGGGTGGGAGGTGACGGGAGATGTTGTGACGGGGAGTTTTGTGCACCCAGGGCTCCCTCCTGTCCTTGGCATGAGGCAAAGCACAGCAGGGCACCAGCGGGGAGATCTCACCCGGTGTCCACCCCCCACACGCCCCCACCAGAAACCAGAATCTGAAGGGCAAAGAGGATTTGTGAGCAGAGATGTTTTAAAGAACTTTCCGAGGTTTCCAAAACACAAACCAGCAGAACCACCAGAGGTAGAAACAGAGCGTTTCTCAACAAGAGCTCTGAGAAGCAGAACGGTGAGGCCCAAGTCTCCTCCTTACCTTGGGGTTGTTTGCCCTTCAGTTTTGGCTCACAGTCAATTGTTTCTGCTCTTTCATAGACCTCATTGGTTTCCTGACCTTTGCTCAAGTTTAAATCTTCCTCCGTGTCCTGCCTTCCAAACACCTGGTTCTCCAAGTCTATCCTTTCCCTGGAGATTTTCCCAAAATAGGTTGCATTGTGCTGGATAAAGCCCAATGGCACGTCTCCATCGAACTCTCGGCTCTCTTCGCTCTCCGACTCCGAGAAGGTGTAGTAGATGGGCTGCAGATTTTTTGAGTGTGGCTTCCTCAGGAGAGTGTACTCAAACGTGATGGATGGGTTCTTGCCGTTTTGATTCCAGACCTAGAGAAGGAATGAAGCTGTTAGCAGGCGCGGGGAACTCGTGGCACGCAAAGCACGGGACTCATCTTGGACCTGACGGCTGGGGAGCACCTATTTTGCTGTTTCCAGTCTGTTTTCCCTCACAGTGCCAACTTCTTCCTGCTGGAGCCCAGCACCACTTTCCAAGGGTTATTTGGCGGTGCTGCCGTGGGGATTAACCCCAGCTCGGGAGCCACAGGTCACACTCCCTCTTCGGCCACTGAGTGACCAGAGGCTTGGGGGAGCCACTTCACAAGTCCCTGACCATCACGTGCAAAGCCACTTTTGGTGGGTTTATGAGGAGCACACCCTCCCCTGCAGCTCCTACATCCCACCGGGGCTGGGGACACCCGGCTGAGACAACCTCATAGTGGTCCAATGCTTTTTAAGCAACCCGAGCAACCATCCCTTCCCCTTCCAGAGGAGCCTGGGGCTACATGGAAGATGTCAGGAGTTGGGCTCTGGCTGCCTGCCCAGAAGAAATTTAAGGGCCTTTTCTCCAAATACCTGGTTTTACATGGTTTGCTTTTGAGAAAGAATTGGGGTTTAAGTTTTATGCACTCGTCTAAGCTCTCTGGCCCAGTTTCTTATTTTTGCTTTTCCTGCCAGGTAACTTGGATAAAAATGCCAAGGAGTAGAAGAGAAATCCCCGCGCAGTGCCTGAGGCATCTCCTCCCTGCAGAGAGGAGTTACCAAGCCCACGTTCACCACTCAGAGCCCTGCCTGACTCCAAGAGCACTGACACAAGTAAAACAGGGCTGGGTAAGGAATTGGGAAGAGTCACTACCCCCCTCATGTGAAACCATGGCAGGACTCGGCTCCCAAGCTCACCCCTGCCTCCATCCAAGGTGGATTTTCTCTTCCCCATCACCCCCAACCTTGAGAACATGAGAAGTCAGAGCTCACCATTATGTTCAGGCCTTGATTCGTGGGTCCCTGGGCAACAATGTACTCGATCCCGGTCTCGTACACATCCATGGGCCGGCGGTACTTGAACACCGTGCCTGCAATGTTGAAGTTCTTTGGACTGTCAACTTTATAGTTCCCGTTGAAGAAATAGTACCCGGCTTCGTCAGCCACAGCTTCGAAGGAGAGAGAACAGTCAGTGCAGGGGCAAAGCTCCGGGTGCTGCCCCTGGTTCATTCAGGAGGTAAAATCAGAGTGTCACAGTAATAAAACAAGAGATTCTCCCACATGGCAGTGCGCTGGCCCCCTGTTTGCAGCACGCACCACGTGAGGACGTGCCCAGAGTTCTGGGCCGCGTGTCCCTCCACATTGCAGACTCCTGTGGCTCACACTCACCCCTGGCTCCTGTCACCCTCTCGGCACCAGCCCAGCATGAACTTTGAACAGCCCCAGCTCTGCAGAGAGCACTGGCAGGTGGCCAAGGGCAGGAGCTGCCTCCTTGGGAGCTGATGCCCCCTGAGCCAGCAGTGGCCCGAGACAGATCACCCCAAGAACTGTTCACCCCACCAAGCCTTTTTCATTCATAGAATCATCCCAGCGTGGTTTGCACTGCAAGGGACCTCAGCTCATCTCATTCCTGCCGTGGGCAGGGACACCTTCCACTGGACCTGGCTGCTCAAAACCCCATCCAACCTGGCCTTGAACACTTCCAGGGATGGGACAACAACATTTCGGAGACCACGAGCCTCTGAGGCAGCAAACGTGCTTCTCTTTGGCAAGTCTGGATTTTTCCACACTGCCCCTGAGCAGCTCTGTCACCTCCCCCGTGAGATGCGTGGTGTGGTCACCAACACTTCAGCGAGCCCACACACAGGTCACATCCCCTGGTGCTGTTGTCATTGCACATTCCCCCAGCAAGGGAATGTCAAGGGGATCACGAGAGAGGTGAAGTCACTCGGCCGTCTGTGATCCAGCACCAGGGCGTCTGTCACACCCCGCTGAAATCCCAATGATTTTCACCAACGTTTTCTGCATTAAAACAATCAAAATGTTGGCCAAAACAGCCCAGGTGCTCAGACTGCAGAGAGGAGCAACACCCTGGCTCGGACAACACGGCTGGATTTACATTGCCTACAGATTTAGCTCGTGTCTGCAACAAATGGACTCGATGATCCTTGTGGGTCCCTTCCAACTCAGGATATTCTGTGATTCTATGACAAAACTACATCCAGCTCCGCGTTGGAAAAAGCATTAGCCGGCATAGGCATGCATCCTAGGGAAGTACCAAGAGGTTATACACACCCAGAACATCTGCAGACTTTTTCCGTTCCACTATCTGGATATCCCTCGCTCCGGCGGGAATGTGCGTTACCAGGGAATAGCCTACGGGAAACTACGGATTAATGAAAGGATCTTTGTAACCAGCGATCTGAGCTGCAGCCTATCAAACTCGCTGGCCTGGGCCCACATTTTTAATGAGCTATGGATTAAAAAAACCCCCAGCCCTTCGTGTTTTAGTCTGCGAAAAGGAGTTTGTCGGTGATAGAAAAGAAACGTGTGCGAATTGTGTCCTTGTTTGTGGAGGAAAAACGCATCCGAGGGGGGGAAAGGATTCAATCCTGACATGCACAAGTATCATGTTTATCTAAATTGGTGTAGGAAAATACATCTGCAGATGGTTTTATTATCTGGAGAAGCTGTTGTGTGGTTCAGTATTGATCCCCGCGTTAGCCAGCGTTCCCAAAACCCCAGCAGGAGCTGACAGCTGGTTCCTCCTCTGACTCCCCTTTGCTTAGCACCAGGCAAGAGATGGGACAGGACAAGCCCTCCGACAGCACTGAAGTTCCTGCAGTTTGCTGCATCTCAGAGAGCATTAATCATAATTCCTGAATTAGATTGTTATATTTAGGACACGTAGGTTCTGCTGCTTTATATCACACTGATTTTTGAAATCCTGGTCTTGCAAGATGTTGTTGCTTCCTGTTATTACAAATCGTTTATTTCTAGTTTTACTGGGTCATGAGTGTCCTGTTTTTGGCTAAATGACTAAAAAAGACTAAAATAGATGCCAGCCTCTTGCATAACCCTTTTGCACCACTCATCATCAGAGACCTCTGGCTTCTGACAAGCACCACGCAAATTTCCTGTTTCGGTTGCCTTTTTTTTTTTTTATAAAGGTTTTTCTCTGCCCAAATTCACAAGTGGCATTAACACACACATAGAACACGTGGGAAAATCTGAAGCTGGGCAGCCGGTAAGAGCTGAAAGCAATTTACCAAAACAAAAAAAAAAGAAGAGTCCGTTTTAAACCCAGCCCTCTCAACGAAAGCCCTCAGTCCCCAAAGCCTTACCAAGATGAGAATTTCCTTTCCGGTAACTGCCGGTTACGTGGGTGCAGCTGCTCCCATCTCCTTGGCAAACTCCACATTTATCCAAGGTGTGGGTGGAAAAGAGAATGCCATCGCAGCCAATGGGCTAAAAAACGCACAGACAGAGCACTGAGGGTCAGGCAAACGTCGCGCCCACTGCGATTCTCTGAATGCTACTAACAATATTTTTGCTATAATGTTTAACAACCTCACATTTTCCAGACACGCAAACCCCTCGGAAATCCGTGTATTTGCAGGATGTTCCATCCCTGGCCTGAACCATTAACTGTCTCTGGCCATCCACAGTGGTGCAGTGAAGGTCGCAGGGCTTGCTAGAAATGTGAACATAGTCATCTAAGGGGAAAGGATATAAAGAGAGATTCAAAAACAGCAGAAACACCACAACTTTCATCCTACCCAAGCCAGTGAATCTCTGCCAAGCTAAACAGCAGCAGCACAACTGCAGAGCAGTCAGGGTTCAGAAGCTGCCGTCTCTCGTGTTTCGGGCTAGACAGGAGATGGCACTTGGACAGCACAACAGCCTTTGCCCAGCCCGGCAGGAAGAGAGGCCCCAGGGATGCCAGGGCATCACCAGCACCGGCGCAGGGCAGGCACCGGGGCAGCAGCACTGCTCTGTGCAAGGGCTCTGTGCGGTGTGATGGACGTACCCCGCACAGAAACACGCGTGTTCACAGAGCAACCCGAGTTAAATCAACAGATGCATTGTTGGAAATACACGTGTAAGGCTACGCTCAAAACCATAGCAGCTTAGAGCCTTTTGTAATCTGTAGCTTTTCCATAAACATTCACCCGAGATGGACTTAATTCACCCTTTGCTTTCTGCAGGCAACAACTGGCTGGCAGCACCCACCAGCACAGTAATCCCACATTTTATAACATCCGCAGGAAGCAAATGACAAACTCACATTTGCACCAGAAACCCGATGCCAAGTGTTTGTCTCCACCAACTCCTGAGCCAGCAGAGACCCCCGGGCCTGCACGCCCAAGCAAGGCAGCATCAGTGTCAAAACATTCTGCTGCAAATCCCCCAGGAGCCACATGAACGCCTGCTCAAACACAAAACCATTCCCTGCAACATCTCTGGTGAGTCAGCTTGAACAGAAAATGTGTTTAAGGAAGTTGTCACCTTCAAGGGACAAAAGCCACCAAGAAGAAATAGCTCATGGACCAAGTTCTACCTCGCTGACCCTGCCAAGGCTGGCGAGCCAGGGGCTTGGCACACAGGAAAGTGATTTGATGGAGATAATTGTTCTTAGGTACGTACAGAGACCCCTAAAATACAGTTGCAGGAGATCCCATCTCTATTTCTAGGCAGCCAAATGGGAATCTGAAGAACCAGAGCTCAGGAGCCTGCCCAGGAGAAGGGTCCTGGGTTCCCAGTAGCTCTAAACCTTGGCCACGGCTTGTGTTTAATGCTCGATTTTGATGGGAGTTCAGTGCCTAAAAGTTCAATAAAACCTCAGTCTCTGAGTCCCAAGTTGTTTCTGCAGTTCTTGCTCACCCCAGGTGACCAAAGCGACCGACTGCATCTCGGTGACATTTGACAGAGCACACAGAGGGCGTGGGAGAGACAAATGTCACCGAAAACAGCACAGCCAGCAAGGGCCCCGGCTCAAAGGACACTTGTCCGGGTGAGCCCGGCTGTCCCTGCCAGCACAGCCCGTCACCCCCTGCTCTCACAACCTCCTGCAGCCTCTGGTCCCCGGGAGCTGTGACCAGCACAGGCTACAGACATGAATTCACGTTGTTATTTAATTTTCAAGCTACCCTGCAGCTGCCAAACAAGCCTTTGAACTCGGGAGACAGCTGATTGTGCCTCCGAAAAACCACTTTAAAACAGCAGAGGAGGAGCCTTCCTGCAGGCTGCAGCATCATAACTATCAAAATATTTGGCTGAGCATTATGAAACACACAAAGAATGTCTTGTTACCAGGATATAAAGGTTTCCATTGATACGTTCTGCCATTATACACATGGGAGTTAAATGATGAACACTGCTCCTCTCGAAAGCTCCTTCCGTTCACAGGGCACTCCTAGAATGGGATACATTAACATCCTGACGGAAACAAAGTGCGGGAAAGGTTTCTGGCACATCACCACCAGCTGCAAGGAGTGTTTCCATCACCTTCCCCAGCCAGGGCCACATCCTCCTCCTCCTCCTCCTCGTCCTTCCCCCCACTGCAGGAACCCCCTGGGAAATGCTGCCAGAGCCACTCTCTGGTTTTAGGGCCCCAGCACAGGCAAAAGGCTCAAACCCAGACACTCGTGATGGGCACCAAAGAAGGGAACTCCCAGCTGCTTGGAGGGTCCACAGGGTGACAGCTACAGGACAAGTGGTGTTCCCTCTCCAAGGGACCCAGAAATGCAATACATGACTTTCCACACCGAGTGTTCCCGACAAGACAAAGGATATCCTTACTTGGACTTTGCAGAGCTGGTATCTTTTGGATGTTCCAGTGCAAGTTTTATTAGCCAGCCCGCTCACTGACTTCCTTCTGAATAAAGAAATGATGGTTAGACGGGGGGCAGAAATCATTTTCCCTTGTTTAAATATATTTACTCTCTGTCCCTGTAAGGTCAGTGTCCACACAGCAGAGACACGGAGATCTACCAGTCTCCCTGGAGCTGGCAGCAAAGATCTCTGTGGCTTTGTTCCCTGCATCATCAATTGCTCCGGGAGGTATCATGGGATGAGGGCCTGGGGACAAGGTTTACAAAGTGGCTTTTGGCAGCCGCCCAGAGAGGGCAGAGCCAGGCACAAAGCAGATGGACTCAGTGGGTCCCCAACCAGCCCTGCTCCAGGGGGCCCTCACTGCTGTGCCCCAAAGCCTTGAGAGTGGGCTCGGTCTGTGTGTGCAGCCCCTCCGCACTAATCCCTGCTGGGGGAACTGCAGGGCCAGCACAGGGATCCCTCAGCTGGCGCTCCTGGCAGGGATGCCCGAAGCTCCGGGAATCACCTCCTGCCTGAGCAGGCTTTGCCAGACACCTTTCCATCAGCGCTTCTCTCTGAGCAACGACCTTTTGGGTCAGCCAGCTGCAGACCCCCCTCCCCAGCCCGTGGGTGCTGTACCTCTGCCTCAGGCAGTGCCTCTCCTGGGATTTGACACCTCCCCCACAGGTCCTGGTGCACGCCGTCCACTTGGTCCACTCTCCCCACCAGTAAGCAGTGACATCTGACCCCTCCTCCAGGCTGTTGGAGGTCTGTGTCAGGTCCTGCTCGGAGCACGGGGGAGGGAAGAGAAGCGGGAGTCACGTCCAAACCTCAGAGCCTGCTGGGGGGACACTGAGGGCACTCCCCCCTCCCAGCCTGCCCCACTCGACCCGGGCATTGCCTTCTCCAGCTGAGGTCAGGCCTGAGGTTTCCATCCCTGCATTCTTGCAATTGTGTTTTCATTACAAAATTGGAATGAAGGGGCAATATTTGGGATTCCTCAGGAAAGGAAATTCTCATTGTTTCGCTCAGCTGGCAAAACCGAGCTCCCAAACAACCCTAAACTCTCCAAGACTTTTGGTGCTCTCTGACTCTTGCTCCACAGAGAGTTCAGGGAGCTGGAGAGCCAGCTGTGGCTGAAAGCTCCACTGAAAGCTTCAGCAAACCCTTGCAAAACCCCTCTGCAGCAGGAGAGCCCGTCAGTGGGTGCCAGGGGGTGCCAGCAGGCCGGAGGAACCCGTGTGCTCTCTTTGCAAGCACAGGTTTGTCACTTCAGGAGGGTCCCTGACACCCCCACCTCCCATCCCCGACTGTGACCACGCGTCAGAGGACAAAGGAACTGCAAATATTGCGTGCAAAACGAATGAAAGCTCCAGCCACTGCAGGGAGCGAGGAGTGATGCTCACCCAGGAGCAGAGCGTGGCCTTTCAGAGTCCTTGAAATGCTCTGGGAATGCTCTTAGCCATGGAAGGTACGACTTAGGTTCAACCCAGACTAAAGAGTTAAGGCAAGTCATAAGTTCTCACAATTTTTGGAGACCTGGTGAGTGCACAAACAGCTCTGCAAGCCTGGGGGGTTCCCATCCCAGACACTGGAGCATTTCAAAGCCCAGAGACCCCCAAAAACGTGACACCCTTACCTGAGCTATGACAAAGACAAGGTTGCCCACAAGCAGAAGGGCCAGGGTGCCTTTCAGCTGCAGCTGAGCACTGACGGAGATGCTGCTCCACCTCCACTTGGATATCTTCATCCTAGAAAGCGACCAAACGCTGCACTGAGCACAACTCCCACCCAGCCCCATGACCAGCAGCAGGGGCTGCTTTGCCTGGGCTCCACAGCTCGTGCCTGCTCCAGCATTCCCGCTCAGCTCGGTGACACCGACCACCAGTGACTGCAGGGGCTGGAGCCTGAAGCTTTATTTAATTAATGGGAGTATTAACATGGTACAGGCTCACTTCCCAGCTCGGTTTTTATCTGTCAAACCACAACTTTGCACTGGTTTCCAGTGGCTGCACCTGACACCACTCCAAGCCTGCCTTGGAAGGGAGCCTGGCTTACACCGAAGCGAGCGCTGCACAGTGAGTACCCAGGAGTGTTCCTGGATCTATAAAAGCAGTGCATTTAAATATCCCCGCTTACAGGATCGCTCCTGGAAGAACGAGATGAAAGGCTTCAAAAACAAAAAAAACACCCCGCAATTAACAGCCATTATTTCTCCTTTTTTCATTTATTCCACTCCAATTCCCCTCGGTTCCCAGGGAAGACCTTGCTTGTCCTTATAGAAAAGACACGACCCACAATTAAAGAGCAGAAATGAAGTATCCCAAGCGTCAGCCTTTCATCTCTTCCTCCATCTGCCTCATGAAAGAGAATAACCCAGAATGGCATTTTCTTAAATAAAACCCAGCTCAAAACCACAATACATTTTATTGTGAACCTCCCTGCAAGAGCCAGAAAGGAGCAGGTTTCAGGAAATCATGCTTCCAGGCAATGAAAGCAGCTCATGTCTGTAAGAAAAAGAAAGAAAAAATATCCTCCACGAAGCTAATTTCCCTCGAAAAGCAGCTAGACAGTATCTTAGGGAAGCAGGGGGGTGGGAGAGGTGCTGCTCCTGGGGAGAGAGGGCAGGACTGCAGACCTGCAATATAAAGAGCTTCTTTCCCACCCGGTTTTTTTTTTTGTGTTTTTTTTTTTTTTTTTTTTTCTCATTGCAAAGGTTTTTGTAGCGGTTTTGAAATCGCAGAATTGCCCTGCAATACCGGCCCTGCTCTGCTCTGCTGTCTGGCTTAGAAAAATTTACCAGAGGGCTTCCAGGTCCCCGAATCCGCTCTGCAATCGCCCTGGGGGAGAGGTCCAGCATGCTAGAGAGACTTTCCAAGAGGCAGATCCATTGATTAATGGGAGCCCGGAGCGCTTGGCCGGGGATCCCGCGGACAGGTGGCTGAGCCTTGCCTTACACTTGGTTCTCATTAAGGCTCCCAGACACTCCTGACTCGAAGCCAATACCCGAGCGCGCTCGGAGTTTATCCTACAGGCGCTCGGGGCTGCGCGCTTAAATGAAGGGAAAATTGAGGGAGGGGGCAGGGATGTCGCCGAGCAGCATCGCGGAGCCGGTACCGGGGCAGCCCCGCACGGGCGGCGGGAGGGCGATGCGGGGCGGGGATGCGGAGCCGGGATGCGGGGCTCCATCGCCGCGGGGCGGGCAGCGGGGCAGGGTCCGGCGGGGCGCGACCCGCGCGGGGCCGGGATGGGACGGACGGGACGGGACGGGACGGGACGGGACGGGACGGGACGGGACGGGACGGGACCGGACAGGACGGGCCGTACCTGGCGGCGGCGGGGCCGGGCAGGGCGATGGTCCGGGGCCGGGCGGGAGCGGCGGCGGCGCGGAGCGGAGCGGAGCAGCGGCGGCCCCAGACGCTCCCTCCCTCCTTCTCCCTCTCCGACTTCAAAGGGCAGCCAAAAGCGCCGGGGCTTCCAGCGAGGAGGAGCCGCCGCAGTGGCTCCCCCCAGCCCGCGCCGGCCGCTCTTATAGCGGCGACGGGGGGGAGGAAGGGGGGAGAGCGGGCGGAATTCACACCTCTCGGCCCGGGATGCCCCCACCCCGGTTAACCCCTCGCCTCCCCCGGCGCCGGCCCGCGGCCGCCAGCCGGTTTCCTGAGGCGAGACCGGGGGGGCACAGGCGGGGGGAGCCCGCACCGCACGCATGCGTTCGCGCCGGTCCGCGCAGCGCCGGGCCCCCCCGGGCACCCCCGGGAGGATGCTGCGCTCCCCCTTGCCCGGGGACCCCCGGGAGGATGCTCCGCTTACCCCCCCGGGAGGATGCTCCGCTTTCCCCCCTCCCCGGGCACCCGCGGGAGGATGCTCCGCTCCCCTCCCCCGGGACCCGCGGGAGGATGCTGAACTTCCCTACCCCGGTACTCTCCGGAGGATGCTGCGCTCCCCTCCCCAGGACCGCCAGGAGGATCTTGCACTTCCCCACCCCCGGCACACCCCGGAGGATGCTGCGCTCCCCTCCTCGGGCGGCAGAGCGGTACCTGCTGCCCCCTCCCCTCCGCCCACCCCATCATGGCAGGCCACCAAAAAACTCCCGGTACCTCCATGGGCACTGTGCAGCCACTTCCTGCCGCCGGGATGGCCGGGGGGATGGCTGGATATGGTCTGCCAGGCTTTTAATTTCACTTTCTGCTGAAAAATGAACCAAATCCTCAGGATCCTGTGCTTTTGGTGCCGTTTGCTAAAGCTCGGTGCCAGTCTTGCTGCTTGAAACAGTTTTGTGCCACGCAGAAAATGGGGTGAGAAAATTGGTTTGGGGCGCGTCAAGAGCCATTTTGGGTGGGGACAAACCCCCTGGCTCAGCGACAGCCGTGCACAGGTCGTGTCTGACCTGTGTTTGTGTGTCAGGGAGAAACACACAAACCCTATGTGGGCAAAAAGGCCACAGCTACAGAGTGTGCAACCTATATTTGATATATGATATACAGTATATGATATGTCTGTCTGTTCTCTGAGGTCTGCACGTGTCAAATGTGGTGGCACACATTCCTGTGCACATCCCAGCAGCTCAGAGCAGCCCACCTGAGCGATTCCCACGTCCCACCAGAGATGCTTCAGCTCCAGCCTTTCCTCCTTCCCTCCTAGACCTGCCCTGCACAGGGCAAAACCAGCGCTCCCAGCAGGGCACTGCACTCAAGGCCATCGCTGCAGGTTGTCCCACTGGCTGCTCCTGGCCTTTGGTGGCAACATTCAGCCCTGTCACCATTTGCCACAGGCCAGGAGCACCCGTCTGCAGGGCCCCGAGGTGACTGTCCCCCCACCACGGGGCACAGTTTCCCACACAGCTCCCAGCATGCTGCAGAAATCACGGCGCTGTGAATTTGGACCCAGTCCTCCCAGGGATGTCTGTGTGACAGAGAATCCGTCCCAAAAAATTTACATGGGAAATGAAGTCTCCTTTTCTGTTTGGCTAAATGTCTGCCAGCCTGTTCTAATTTACCCAGCCAGGTTGATTTGCAACTTTCAATTTTCCATCGGTTGGCTGTGACCAGGACACTGGGAAAATTTAGCACTTGAGTTCACCCAACTCCTGCATTTCAAAATATCCCAGCCCGAGACATGCAGGAGAAAACCCTTTCCGTTTTGGAACAACCAGGAGGGAAAAGTCTGAACACGAGAGGTTTTAAAAGCATCGAATTATTTCGCATTGAAAACGCCAGAGCAGCCTGGGTCCCTGTGAGCCCCCGGCATCCCCCCAGCCCCGGGGTCGGGCAGGAGGTGGCACCCCAGGAGATCCCACCCCTGGGTGACTCCGCACCCCATCCTGCTGCAGGGATGCCCCAGGCTGGAGGAGGAATGCCAGAGGGTGGGAATGCTGATCCTGAGGCAAGGGCTGGGGGAGCCGGCAGCAGGCGAGACACATTCAGTCTGTGCTTCACCAAAAGTTCATCAAAGCCAAAGGATTTTTTTTTTTTTTAAATACACTTTTTTTTTTTTTTTATGAAACAGTTGAGATGACTCAGCGGTTTCTGACGCAATCCCCGTTTCATCGGAAAATTCCTAACCAGCTCCTAGTGGCAACTGATTGCTCCCATAAATCACAGTGTTATCCCTGGCCGCGGCAGTGCAGCTTACGCAGCCCCGGCCCGGCCCCGTGAAATCAGCAGGAGCGATGCCATCGCCTCGATGGGAGCAGAACCAGCCCCGAAAACAAACAGCAGCAGAGAGCAGATCCGAAACACGAGTTTCACATCGGCCAAACCCCGCAGCTTCAGCTCCTGCCACCCCAAAATCCCCGGGGACAGCGCTGTCCCCAAAGCCCCGGGGCCGTGGGTGCCGCTGCCGGCAGGTACAGCATTAATCACGGCTGGCCAGGCTCAGACAACAGCGGGTTTTATCTCCGGGTTTTTGGCAGGAGCGCTCGAAATGATTTGCAGATGTTATTTACTGCTTTTGGGCTCGCAGTAAATTGAGACAAGATGCACCTGCATGGACAGCGAGAGGCTTTCCCACCCGGGACGGTCGCTGAGGGCTCGTGTTGGACTTTCCCAGGGAAATTTAGGATTTGGATGAGAGTCCAGCTCTGCTCCCTGCATCCTGCACTTCAGTGGATTCAGTGGATTGCACTTCAGCCCGGGTGCTGCGCATTCACCTCCGGACACTGCCCCAGGACACGGTGGGCTCTTGTCCCGACAGCCACCCTGAGGGACGCGGAGCAGCCCCACCCCAGGCAGCTGCCAGGCTTTTCCATCCCAACCCGGTGCCGTGCAGAATTGAGAGTGCAAAAAAACCAGCGACAGACACTCCAAAATAACCTTCTCCAGTCGGGGGAGCGTTGCCGGCGACTGGCTGCTGGTTTGGCCAGAGAAGCGCCTGTGGAGGAAAGGAGTTTCCTTGGCTGAAAGGAGTTCAGCAAAGCGCTGGGCTGGGCACTGGCGCTGCTGGCGGGAGCCAGGGATGCTCAGCTGAGCGGAGAAACTCGGGGCTCTGCAGGATCGGGACCGAGGGAGGGCCGGGGGATCCCTTTGCTGGGGCAGTTTCGCTGCGGCAGGGGGACCTCCCTCCTTGGCCCGGAGCAGAGAGTGACAGCAAGGCACCCTGATCCTGGCAGGACACACTGACCTCCTCCCTGTGCTTCCCGTGGCAGGGCACTTTCCTGTCCTGACCCAAGCACCAGCCCTCGGACCCGCTGGAGCTGGTGCCCAGCACCCCTGAGCCCCGAGCACACCCCTGGAACAAGCTCTCCATGAGCTCTGCACCACGGGACCTGCCCTTGGTGAGCCAGAGCCATGGATATGGAGGTCCAGCACCACTTTCCCAGCCAAATCAGCCCTTTCCTGGCTCAGCCCTTGGGCTGGCACAGCAGATGGGATAGCTCTGCCGTAGCCAGGCCCCCCAAAATGCCTGCCCAGGTCCAGGAGTGTGAGTGTGGTCAGGAGTCTGTTGGTCCGGGACACCCCAGCAGATCCATCTTCCCTCAGGGATGAGATGACTGATTGGTTTTCTTCCTTTTTAAGCCTGACTGCCAAAGCAATGCATTTGTTTGACACCTCTGTACAGCTACACCAGTTATTTCCGGGCCAGACTGGTGTGACATGGGCAGATTTAAGCCATGCACAGAGTGCGTGAGGTCCCTGCTCGACTAGAAATTTGCCAAGGGGATCAAAGCCCCCCAAAAACCCCCTGGCAACCAAGAGCTGCAGCTGTGGCCCACCACCGGGTAACTAAAACAAGCAAGAGGAGACCAAAAGATTTAGGTCAGCTTCTTTAGAAGTGCTCTTTAGAGGCAGAAGAATTGTTCTTCAGAGCTGGTCCCTTGCAGAGTGACCTGCGGCGCAGTGTTGGGCAAGGCAGCTCGTCCCTGCGTGTCCCCACGCGCTGGGGACGGGGCTGATTTATGTCGTGTTAGTGTGAGGGTTTCAGCCGAGGAGATTTGCAAAAAATGTTGAGTTAAACTGAACCAGCCAAAGCCACCGAGCTGCTCTGGCCATCAGATTCCTGGGAAAAATATCTCTGGGCAGTTTGAAAGCCACGAGCAACCGCAGTGACCCCAGGTACGGTCACGGCTGAGGAGTTTCAATGGCTTTGAGAGCCTCTTTTTTTCTACACAGACTTTAATTTTACCTGTCCCCAAAGGTTACACATTCCTGCAGGAACCTGGAGGAGCTTCCAGGCCAGTCAGGCTCGGTTCGAAATTTTAGCTATGAAGAGCCTGAAGAAAAAAAAGTACAAAGGCTTTTCTTTGAATGGAATGAGTCTGACATGGAGGTTGAGCAGTATTGTGCTGAGGGCCATCAGCTATGCAGCCCTGCCAACCACAGGCATTCAAAATCCGTGAGTCAGACTCCCCAAAAACCCTAAGACTGGTTTCATTCCCTTTTTGGATTCTGAGCCTTGAAGCATCACAGCTTCAAGCGTTTCTCTGCAGAAAATGGCATTTTTTTGACCAGCGGGGTGAGAGCTGAGACCCTCAGCGTCGTTACTGGGCTCCAGGAGTTATGACTGTAAAAAAGAAAACCATTAAACACCACAAAATGAGCAATAAACCCCTGCACTGCCTCCATGAATTTGGCAGTGGGGGGCCACCCCAGGACACCCCAAAGGTAGGAACGATGGAAAACCGGTGACAAGAAATCAGATGTCCTTATCATTAGTGGTGACACGCTTGTCACGGGCCGTGACAGGGCAGAGAGGAAAAGGAAGAATGAAAAAACCCTGAGGAAAACAGCAGCAGGGATACCTGTGAGGAATATGCATAATAGGTTTATTCAACAGGGAGACACGAAGGGGGATTTTTTTTTTTTTTTTTTTTTTTTTTTTTTTAAGGCTAAGTATTCAGCTAAAGCTGCCTCAGATGGGGCCAGGCCTTAGGGAGAATGGATATTTTAAGTGGCAATTTATTCCACTAATAAAACGAGAAGGATGCAGGTGCTTTGGCAGGGCTGGGTGATCGGAGCCGGGGCTGCGGCAGCGGCCGAGCGAGGGCTCCAGCACAGCCGGTGGCTCTGCCTTTATGGGGCTCCTTTCCCCGGTGCCAGGGCCCGTGTCTGGGCTCCAGCTGGCCAGAAAGCGTTCCCCGCATCAGGATCTCAGCCCTGACCACAGGCAGCAGCGGGTGGGGAGAGGTGTTTTATCCAGGTGCTGCTGCCATCCCTTCTCCGGCTGGGCAGGGCAGGGCTTGTGCCCGCGGGCTGCTCCGCTCCTGCCCCAGGTGATTCCACACCGGGAAGATTCTTGATCAAAAAAGGACGGGAAATCTTCACGAACTGGATGGTGCTGTGCTGGTCAGATTGCTCAGGGCCCCTCGGGGCTCTGCCACACCAACCCGCTGAGACCAGGCCACCATCCAGCTTCCCACCAGCACAGCGCACAAGCTGAAGGGTTGTGGGGGTGCAAAATTAAACTCTGAAGTGATGGGAGCGCTAAAAAACACTTTGTAGCATTGCAGCCCTTCAAACTGCAGGCCCAGGTGGAACTGCAGCTCCGCTCTTTGCTTTTGGGTCATCGTCACCAGTGTTTCCAGCCTGGCAGTGGCTGGTGACACACAACAGAGCAGGTTTCAATTCTGACCCACTCTACACCACAGGCAGATGAAAGATCATCCCATGCTTACCCCAAGGAGAAAATACTCTCAATACTCTCAGCTGGCACAGCTCCCTCATCCCCTGTTCCAACATACACCGCTTTCAAACCATCACCCTCATATTAAAAATAAAACAAAACTCTCTGTGTCTCTTTCCCTCACTGCAACGTCTGAGTTGAAAGGGTAGAAGTGCTTGCAGAAAGCCATGGTTAATGTTACCCTGGAAGGATCCAGGACAGCATACCAGAACCTGGGTTTGGCATCTGGGAGCCACTTTTCAGCCATATATATCACCGTTCCTGCGTGCACGCCGGTCCACATGAAATTAGCCCTGTGGAATGCAGATTTAAAATCCCCTTTCCAGCAGCACTTAAACGCAGAAGCTAAAATTTGCTCTTTCTCCATTTCCTACCTGTTTGGGGAAGAAGGAACAAAGTGCTGGCCCTTTGTTTTTTGGGTTCCTTCCCGGGAAGGTTTGCCCAACCCACGTCTGCACCGCAGCGCTCGCAGCCCGAACAAAGACCTTTTAAGCAGCAGCGGCTCCCGCCAGGAGCTCACCACCTGCCTGCCCCTCTCCTCTCCGTTTATTTTGGGGGCTCTTATTTTTCAGCGAGAGCCGAAACACGTGTGCAACCCGGTGGGAGTTCTTCTCCCCCATGCCTACAGCGCTGGCTGCAACCCAACCGCCAGCCCAGGGTGTGCAGCTGGGAGAGGGGAAAAAAAAAAAGAATAAAACCCCAACAACCTGTGGAATGTTTTCTTGCTCCTGAGAGCTCCAACACTTCCCTGCTTGGGGAGCGCCTGCCACGGCTGGCACTTGCTGCATCCAGCAGCCAACGGGGTTTCCTTTCCAGCAGGCGCCAGCTGGATTTTGGGCAAAGGCTGGGGGAGAGGGGGATGTATTTAACAACTGCCCGATGGTATTGTTCGCCTGATGGCGTTTGCCTTGTGCACAGCCACCACCCTTGCAAGTCCTTGGTGCACAACTGCCGTGTCCTCACAAGTGGTGTGGGGGCAGCTTTGCCCCCAGACGTGGAGGTTTGTCCTCAGCAGCAGGCTCTGAGCTGTGCTTTCGCCTCTCTGACACCCCCATCTCATGGCCACAAAAGCAGGGCGGATGTTGTTTTCACAGCCAGGAATCCAGAGTGGTTTGTGCAACCTCTTAACCCCGAATCTGCTCAAAACCCTCCTGAGGACAAGCCCTGGTGGGCCCCACGGCACCGTCCTTGGTCCGAGCAGATCATGCAGGAATAGCGCAGAATAATGGATTCATCTGAGGATATGGCCCAGAAAAGGAGCAGGGTACTTTGGGATGTGCTGGATCCTGCTTTCAGCTCGGGGCTGGACACCTGGGGAGCATCAGGGTATTTATTCGCTGGCTTGGAGGGATTCATTTTCACAGTAAATAGGGACACCAGAGTTTTTTCAATATTTATTGGTCAAGATTCAGTTTTTGCAGAGTTTTGTGGTAAGTTTATAGCCTGCCCAGGCAGGAGGGCGGCTGGAGATGTGGTGTGGGCAGCATCCCGCGGAGGGATGCTGCCTGCAGCCAGCCAGGGAATGTGGATGGTTCTTGCAGTATCAGCTAAAAACGGGAGCCCTCCCCAGCTCAGCTGAGCCGTGCCCCGGGGAAGGCTCTCGGCACAGAGTCAGTGCTTAAATGCTCCGTGCCATTCCCTGCGCAGACAGATACCCTGACTCCCCCTCCAGAGCCTTTTCCAACGCACTGGAGTGGCTTAAAGAGGATTTTTTTTATGCGTGCACGCCCGTCTTTCCTCCAGGCCCCCTCCCGGGGGACGGCCGAGCCCGTCCTATCAGCCCCAGGAGCGGTGGCTCCTATCGCAGCTCCCACCCTCCTCCCCAAAGCCGCAGCCACAAAGGCGCTTGCTCAAGCGTAGCATTCCTGCTCCCTGTGTCCCGGGAACAGCTGTGCCGAAAGGATGCCGAGAATCCCTGCGAGGCTCCAAGGAAAAGATATTAACGCAGGGGGGGAGCAGCAGCGATATAATAAAAAGTCATAATAAAAGAGAGAACCACTGAGTGGATTAGCAGCCCAAACGCCGCTCGGCTTTTGGTTTCCTTTCCTCCAGCTTTCCTGCGCCGCACGACAATCCGCTCAAATTCCTCCAGCCCGGAGACGCTCGGCTCCTGAATTTCAGACAGAACTCCTGGAGGTGGCCAGGCTGCAAAGGCTGAGGGCACGGCTGGGAAATTTAACTGCACTGAACTCCACCGAGGGCACGTAGGCACTGGCAGCAGGCGTCGGGTGCTGTACCACGCCAGCCCCTCGGTGTCTGCACCCACTCCACGTGTGAAATAAAAGGCAGGTTTGGAGCCTGGTGTGTATTTCTCAAGAGCATAAAGGTAGTAGGACACATCCCACTGTTTTGAAAAACCCTGGTGCCTGCCGCATACCAGTTCTTCCTTCGTGGAAGTGCAGAGCAGAGAATAATAAAATAATGCAAGGGATCCGCAGGGATCATCGAGTCCAGCTCCTGACCCTGCACAGGACAGCCCCAGCTCCTATCCCTGGCCACCAGCGAGGACAGATCAGTGCCTGCCCCTCCACTTCATGAGGAAAGAGGATGGATTTTCCCTGCTGGACTGTTCCAGCAGCACTGACCCAGGCTCGGCGCGGGGCCAGCGGGATGCAGGGGTGGGATATCCCCATGAGGAGCGAGCAAACCCACAGCCCTCACCCACTGTGTGCCCAAATCCAACCCCCAGCACAAGGCATGCAAGGACAACATTCCCTCTTACTCCCTTAGAAACCCAGGACCATTTTGGGGCCACAGAGCACCTGCTGCCCGGAGCCGCCGGCTGCGTCAAGAATTCGGGACGAGACGGGAGCGAAGGCGACGGCTGTGGCGGTGGCAGCTGTTCCCTGCCCGCAGCCCTCCTGCCACGCAGGGCATCTCAGTGTTAAAACTCACTCCCTACAGCTGCTTTCTCCACCATTCTTGCCCAGCTCACGGACACCCTGCTCCCGGGAGCCGCCGGCCCACGAGGCACCCATGGGTTCGCTGGTGGCCAAGCTCCTTCTGCCCACCCTCAGCTCCTTGGTCTTCCTCCCCACCATCAGCATCGCGGCCAAGCGGCGCTTCCACATGGAAGCCATGGTTTACTTCTTCACCATGTTCTTCGTGGCGGTAAGAAGTTCCCAATTTCCCCTCCCCCTGCGTGTTTTATCCCCCCAAAGGCACCCCGTGCTGCTGAGAAGCTGATTCGCCCAAGAGCAGCCAGCACGACCCCTAAAATATCCCTTTTCAGTTATTTCCCGCCGTGTGTGGTGCCAAGCAGCTGATTCTCCGGTTTAGGATGTCCTACAGTGTGGCCTTACAGAGATTTAGTGGTGTTTTATGACTGTGAGATTCGGGAGAAGGTCTGGGTGCTAAGAGCCTTGACTGATTTGCAGTGCTTTGGAGCTGGCTTTGCTCTTTGTTTTACAGCTGCTAAGTGGCCATGCTGAATTTGGGCTTTAAATTGCCTCCAGAATCTCTTGCTCTGCCTCTGTCATTTTAGCCAAAAGCGCATAGTAGTAGAATTATTGATTTTGCAATTGCCAGCTGGGGATGGGAGCAATGCTGGAGTCAGGGGAGTGTCTGCACTGGGAAAGGAGAGACTAAAACATGCTGCTGAGCTATTAAGAAAAATAATTATTAACCCTTTGTGGGTTGAGATGTGTGTTTTACCAGGCTGTGATTCCCTGGCCTTCCTTTGTGTGGAAATAACGAGTGGAAAAATGTCTGTACACACACAAAATATTCCCGTTCCTGCTCCCAGCAGTGTGCTGCCCTGGGCTTTGTATCCCTGCTAAGTGACTCCACACAGGCACCAGCTGAGCACCCAGAGCAGCATTCCCACTGGGAAAAACCTCCTCTTTGACTGCATGGCAATGATCTGCTAAAGAATATGAAGGAAACAGCTCAGCAACGCAGCTGATATTGCGTTTCCCACTAATCCCCGTCCATCTCAAGGCATCTTGTGAGGGTTGGCACATTCCTTGTACAGAGAAACTGAGGTAGGGAGTAGATAGAGGAACTTTGGTGCGTGAAAAGCTCAGAACCAGGTTGGTCTCCCGTTAAGGATCCACAGAACATCCCTGACCATTTGAGCTGATTAAAGCACGATGCAGGGGGAGAAATCCTGCCAGTTCTATAAAAACTACAGGACCAGTTAATATAAAAACGTCCCTGAGCCCCCTGGCCCAGCTCCCCAGGGAAGCCAGACATCTACAATTTCATTTTGCACTGGGTCTGTGTCTGCTCCACCGAGAAGTCAATAGGAAAATTGGCACGTGTTTCGACGGGAGGAGGAACAGGTCCTCTCCGAAGAGATCGAAGAGGCAAAGCAGGGAAGGGAAGGAGGGGAAAGGAGGAGAGGCAGCTGCCAGCGTGGTGGGGAGGGGGTAGGAAGGGCAGCAGCTGCTGCTGCTGTTGCCTTTCTTGTAGCATCCCACTCGTCCTCCCGCAGGAGAGCCGAGCAGAGCAGTGAAAGCACATGGCCACGGCAGACAAGTGCCGCGATGCCGGCCAGGAAGGAGCTCCTTGTCTTCCACCCTTTCTTCCCCCCGGCTCCGGGCTCCCTGAGCCCAGTCTCTAGCAGGGAAAAGAATTACGGCCGTGGTGCAATCTTTTCTAGAAGCTGCAGCGAGCCAGAGGGCTCGCAGCAATTCCCATTATAAATAATATCAGCATCCCCACCGGGCCGTGACAGCGAGCCGCGTTCCAAGGGCGCCCTGCCAAGCGGAGAAGGGACTTCTTCAGGAACAGCGGAGCTCGCTGGTGCTGCCACTGCAAAACCTGCAGGGCTGAGGGCTGGCAGGAAAAGGAGAGAGCCAGGCAAACACTGGGAGCATTCCTCTGATTGCACTGGAAAATGTCTCTTGGCGTGGTCTGCGTTTCTGTTGCATGACAATGGGGTTTTTTTGAAAATAACCTAATCAATGAGCTAATGGGCAGGAACCGGTGGTTTTCAAGGGAATGCACTAATGAGTGAATTCCCCAGTATTCAGAGTCTGGCCATATAAACCCTGTTTAGCCTGGACAGTGACCTGGCATCCATACACATTTCATCAGGACACTCATTTTGAATTGTTTTACAAGAATCTTTCGCAATTAAAACCACAACCCCAGAGTCCTCCTTCGGCTGGAGAGGCCGTCCCCCAGCGCCTGGCTCAAAGCAGCTTGGTCATCAGATTGCAAATTCTGGCCAAGAGGCAAATTAAAGCCTGTCTTAGTTTGTACTAAGAGAGAAGAATGCTGATTCTTGGGCAATTTGCAACTGGGAACGATGACATTATCACTCAAATATATTCATTACTGCATATCAGTGATCCTGGTGTGGCTGACACTGTTCTGGCCTGGCTGGCCTGTTCTCTCAGCAGCTACACTATTTCAAACCAGTTGATACGAGCCTTTACCTTACTGGTATGTGGGTAAAAAAACCTGGTTTTCTAATACTTTTTTTCTTTTTAAATAGTTTTACCACGTTTGTGACGGCCCCGGGTTATCAGTGCTGTGCTTCATGCGCTACGACATCCTGGAGTACTTCAGCATCTACGGAACAGCCCTGTCCATCTGGGTGTCCCTGATGGGTAAGAACCTCTCTGTTGTGGCTCCTGAAAGCTCCAGCACTGGCAGCAAGGGCTGGATTCGCCAGCATGGCTGGTGGGACAGCCAGTGGGGACAGCCCCCAGAAATGCTGCCGCCTCTGAGCTCCACCTGAGCTGCCACTGAAACTGTCCCTCGTGGAAGTCGGTCTGCGCTACGGATTAACCCAGTTTTGTATCATTAACACCTTGGGAAGCCATTATAATTGGTGGGGTCCAGACATGGAACTGTCCTGAGCGGTGGCTGGCGACGTTTTGCTCCTGGAGATAAAGAGCTGTGGCACCCGGTGCTGGTGTTGGTCGGGTGTTCCTCTGCCCGCACCAGCTCTCGCACGTGTCCTTACAACAGCAGAATTGCCTCCTTCAAACGACAGTAACACGCTGGCAGCCTCGTGCTGCAGCTCAAGGCAGGACAAGACCATGAGATGACTTAGTTTGAAACCTTATATACCAGGGAATTTCCCATTTCTCCTCGTTTTCCCCATACTGGGCCCATCAGCTTGCCTTGCCTCACTCAGGGGCGTTAAGAAATGCAGAATCTGCCACTTCCCTTGGTACCACGAGAATCAAAGTGGTTTAGTCAAAACAAATATAACTTCCCGGTTTATCAAAAGCCTGGGCTGGGCTGACGGGAATATTAGATCTGCTTAGAAAAAGCAGAAATTTATTTCACTTCCTTTTTACTATAAATCCCACCCCTTGCCCTCTTATTCAGTTTTCCTTTTCCCACATTCGCTTCACTCTCTTTTTCCTCATTTTGTTCCTTATTCGCCACCAAAATAAAATATAATAGAAATGGGAAAAAAAACCACAAGAAAGGCAAAAAGTTCAAACCTATCATTTTCCCATTTTGTCACCATGATTTTTGGAAGGATGTGAGTATTGCTGGAGGGAGAAGAGGGCGGGTTCAGGGCAGAGAGATATTCCAACAGCAAAGGTTTTGCTCGAAAATTTGGACCATTTCTAAGCAGTGCCCACTCCAAACAGAGTCCCCATTTCTCCCCACGATGAGCTGAGGTCAGCACTCTGATGTACAGCCCCAAAATGCCCACAGGACTTTCCCCTCTGCCCCTCAGGGCTCCAGGGATGGTGCTGGACCTCCAGCTGGGATGGGGGTTCCTGCAGCCTCAGAGCCCAGCACAAGCAGGGGTAACACCCTCAGCTGGGCAGATCCATCCTGTGGGGATGCAGCAGCGTTCCCCTGCCAGGGCACGCAATGGGATAAATTTTCCACGCAGGGAGAACTGTGTGGGGAAAACATTGCCCTTAGAAACGGCTCTGTCCCCTCAAAATGCGAGTCCCAAGGGGGCTCCCCCTCTGCTCACGGCACCTCAGCGCTCTCTCTGCTCAGCTAGAAAAGGCAACGAGGCAAATCGCTTCCAAAGGGCATTTTCAGTGGATAACAGCAGTGTCAGGGTAGGTCAGAGCTGATCCAGACACTTTGGCTCCTCGCAGCAAAATTCAACTTGATTGCTTCATTACTGCGTTCAAAAACCTCGCGAAAAAATACAAATCCTGGACTACGACATTTAAAATATTGACCCGCTGGGAAACAACAGAGATTAAAATGCGGACATTATCCCTTAGCCAAACTCCCTATAAAAGCACGATCCAAGGACATGGAAGGTGTGGTGACTGAAGCCCAGGGAAGCCTCTCGCTGTGGCTTGTAAAGCCCGAGCGCACGTGTGCGGACGCAGACCCTCGGGCAAACTTCCCGGAATGCAAATCCAGGACAGCCATAACACAGCTGTGCAAGCTGGAAAAGCATGGAGCCCACTGGGATCCATAACTTTTATCAGTTATTACCCCATTCTGTGCTAAACAAAAGCCTCTAATAATTTACTCACACTGGCGACTTCCAGCTTGCAAACCCCGGGCAGGTGCCGGCGCGGCCGGGCAGCCGGGACCCCATCGCACCACCGGGGGAGTCCCACTGCACTGGGGTGATGGAGCCCGTGCCAGAGTGAGCTGGCAAGTTCGGGAAGGCTGGAGATGCAGGATGAACCCAGGAGATGACTGGAGGCTCGCTGGGCATGAGGGTCTTTGCAGTCGCCTCTGAATTCTGGGTCAAGGAAAAGGGAGATTATAGAATCATAGGGTGGTTTTAAGTTGGAAGGGACTTGAAAGATCATCTCGTTCCACCCCCTGCCATGGGCAGGGACACCTTTCACTATCCCAGGTTGCTCCAAGCCCCGTCCAACCTGGCCTGGAACACTTCCAGGGATGGGGCAGCCACAGCTCCTCTGGGTAAGGAATCTCCTTTAAGCTTCCCCGTGCAACACTGAAATAAAACCCCTAAAATCAGCTCCCAGACCCACCACTTAGATGCCTCAGGATGGTTTGCTTTGCCCCATGTGCCTCAGTTTCCCCAGCAGTGTGACAAGAAGGGCAAACCAGACACGGATGGAACGCTGAGGGTCCCCAGGGCAGGTGGGACAGACCCCAGGAAGGCTTTAGGGGAGCAGCTGGAAAAGGAGGGGTGTGAGCTGATGCTCCCTGTGCTCGGTCCCTCAGCCCTGGCAGAGTTTGACGAGCCCAAGAGATCGACGTTCGTCATGTTTGGTGTCCTCACCATCGCCGTGAGGATCTACCACGACCGCTGGGGCTACGGCGTCTACTCGGGCCCCATCGGGACGGCCGTGCTGGTGATCACTGTCAAATGGGTACGTGGGGCAGGGCACCGGGACGGGTGGGATGCTCCTGGTGGGGAAAGGGCTGAACCCTGCATGGGGGAGTCCAGCCCGTGCCGGTGGTTTCCTCCTCAAGCCTCAGCTCTCAGTCTCACGGTACTTGAACAGCATTTCTCCTTCAGCCGGAGCAGAAGGCAGGCAGACAGCAGCCCTGGTGATAAATGCCAGATTCGATCGGTCTGAGCCATCTACCACATCTCCTGTCCCTGCATTTCTAATCAGGAGGAACGCATTTATGGAGTTTTTACAGCTACTCAGGGGCAGAGGGATCTGGTAAACTGCCTCAGATCCGGGGAAGATGTGGATAAAACACGGTGATAAAGTGGGGAGGAATCTGTCTGCAGTCTGCCTGAATCCAGCTGGGACAGTCGGGCACAGCGCTGCAGTCTGTGCCCCACTCACAGCACGTGCTGGGGACCCAGCTGGGAGTGGGGTGGGGAAGCCACTGGCAGGAGTGGGCAAGGAGTGATGGGATAAAAATTGCAGAAAGATGATGCCAATCATCGTGGAAACACAGCGGTACAAATCCCAATTATAGACGGTCACTAAGCCAGCAGCTAAAAGCAAGTGGCCACCATGGGGAGGGGATGGGCAAGGAGGAGACCAAGGCACGGGAGCACCCTGCAGCCTCCAGTCTGCAGATGCCGTGCTGGGATCTGCTCTCCCAGAGACTGGGTTTGTGGGGGCACACACTCCCTGAGCTGGCTTTGGGGCTGAATAGTAAAAATCCAGTATTATTGCAAGGAATGAGGGTGGAGCAGCCAGCTAAATCCAGGTGAACACACTTGGTGAGCTCTCTCCTTCCTCCCAGCTGCAGAAGATGAAGGAGAAGAAAGGGCTCTATCCTGACAAAAGCGTCTACACCCAACAGATCGGTCCTGGCTTCTGTTTCGGGGCATTGGCGCTGATGCTGAGGTTCTTCTTTGAGGTACCTGCGTGCACACTGACCCTCCCTGGCTTTGCAAGGTGTAAGGGACATCACCAAGACGGGAGACCTCCCCCTCCACACCACTGGGCTGCATCCAGCCTTGGCCAAACCCCAGCTCAGGCGTGGGGCTCCAGGGCTGGCCTGCTGGGGTCTGGCAGCAGGGACAAGGGTCTGTCCCTCCGTGCGTGTCCCCGTGCCAGCCCCTGGTCCGTTCGGGGCAGGTGTCACAGCAGGGTGATGCTTGGTCTCTTTTTCCCCCCTCAGCCAGTCACAAGGACACAGGATGTGCTTTCCTCAGGCACACGTGGTCCTCAGAACGGCTTTGTCAAGCGCGAGCAGGGATTTTTGGAAACTGGGCACGGGTGACTTAAGGACACCTCGCAGCGACGCGGCAGGGACTGGATCCGACCCAGGCACGGCCGGATCCAGAGCTGGCTCACGCCAAAGAAAAGACTCTCAGTGACTCCCAGGGGCACTTGATCCTGTGTTTATATCCTTCCGCTCCCGCCGCTGGCCGGTGCCCCCGTCCTGCTCCGAAGGGTCCGTGCGTCCCGCCGGGCAGGCGATAACCCCCCGGCACAGCTGCCGGCCGTGCCTGCGCTCGGCCCCGCCGTTACGGCTGCTCTGTGCTTTGGGAGCCGCGAGATACAACCTCGCAGGCATCCCCAAGGATTATTTTTCAAAGCATTTAGTAATTGCAAATTCTAGCAGAACATAAAAATGTCACTTAGCAGAAGCCGCCTCCCCGCGCGCCCCGGCCTCGCCGCCGCGTCCTTTGCGGGGTAATGAAACACTTCATTCAAGAATTGGGAAATGTGCAAATTAGAACGTGTTAAATCCACTTTGCTTTAGGTTTTTGGGGTTTTTTTTTTCCTCACTGGAAGTCCTTTCTTCTCTGACAGCAAAGGGAGGCAGAAGGTTCAGGAATCTTTTTTTATTCTCTTCTTTTTGGCTACTTGTAGAAGTTTAACGTTGCGCACCTCAGGCGAGCCCCCGGCCCCGCCGCTCCTGCTTCTCACTGCGCTCTCCCTGCCTGCAGGAGTGGGATTACACCTACGTGCACAGCTTCTACCACTGTGCCTTGGCCATGGCCCTCGTGCTGCTGCTGCCCAAGGAGAACAAGAAGGCTGGGAGCGCCGGGACCCCTGCCAGGCTCGACTGCTCCACGCTCTGCTGCTGCGTCTGAGCCCCCGGGCACGCCGGGCACGCGTGTTCCTGCTCCTGGGGTGGCAGAAGGCTGCAGCCAAAAGGAAAATGCCTGCCTGCTGGGTTTTCCTCTGCACATCAGCGTCTTTTCCCACCAGCTCGGTGCCCACTCTGGGATTTTCTCCCCTGGGAAGTTTTCTGAGTAACCTGGTCTAGTGGAAGGTGACCCTGCCCATGGCAGGGGGATTGAAATGGGATGGGCTTTAAGGTCCCTTCCAAACCATCCTGAGATTCGCCTTTCCACCATCAGCCCCAGCAGCATTTGCACTTCCAGTCTGGTACATACCCAAATTCTCCCTGGAGGAGCACTCAGCTGGGCTGTGACCTGTCCCCTGCCCCAGGAGATCCCTGCACTCCCAGGCCATGTCACCTTCTCCTGGGCTGTCCCTGGCACTGACCTGGCAGGACCCAAGTTGTCCCCTCCGTGCAGGTTTGCCCAGCCTGAGCACACAAAGCTTCGTTTGCAACACCCAGTTAACAGAGCCTGTATTTTTTGTGAGATATTAACTATTTTATTTATGCATTCTCTTGATGTAAATAATATATACTAACAGACTTTGCCAGTGTGCGATGCCAGCATTTCTTAAGCGGGGCAGGAAACTTTCCAGCTCCACTCAGCTCAGCCGAGGGCAGATGCCAGCTCCAAAGCAGGGCTCTGGGCACGGCCACCACAGCCCCTCGAACCTGGAGGGACCTGCAACACTGGGCACTTTGTCCTTGCAGACCTGCAGGCGCAGGCAGCAGGTGCCTCATTGGTATGGAAAGTACACGGAAAACGAGAGGCAGAGAAAAGAAGCTCCTGGAGGGAGGGGGAGGGCTGTAAGCCTATAACATCTCCTCTAACAGACTATTTACTATAGCAGAAGTGTATGATTTATTTAGACTGTCTGGGAAAAAGGCCAAGACTATATGTCATGGACAATTAGAGCAGTATTGATATACAGAGATGTCCACAGAAAGCCCACATTAAGCCTGGGTTCCTCTGGAAGAGAAATCCACCCCAGTCATTCATCAGAGCAACTTCCTGCGACGGGGCAACAACCAAAACTGAATGAGCTTCCAACAAAAATATAAATGAATTATGAACCCCCAAGCATCCAAGAGTCACTGGCAAGCGGTGGCACAGCTGATGCAGCTGCACGCAGAGGCAGAGCTAGCAGAGAGCTTTCAAAGGGTTCCCCAGCACCTAAACCAACGCAGCTCGGTTCCTTCCCAGCATCCAGCCCCCGGGATGTTTACAAGATGCTCTCAGGGTTTGCGTGCAAGGCTTTCCTCGTTGCTTGCACGCCACTGGAGCGCTTTGCCATGTGAGGGCTGCTCAGGATGGCCCCAAAAAACAGGCCCGAGTGCTCTGATTCAGAGGGCAAGGAGCAGCTCAGCACTGCCTGCAGGAGATGCCTCTGAGAGTGCACAGCTGCTTCCCGAGGGGCCACCCCCACGGGCCTCCCAGGGCCACGCTGGCTCTTCCTGGGTGTTTGTCACCCCAAATGCAAATACTCAACGCTGGCCCTCCCCCAGAGCCTGACCAGCAGTGCCAGCAGCCTCCAGCGCTTGCTGCAGCCGCTGCTCAGAGGCTCCCTCACCCCACGGGCTCAGTTTGGGACGGTTTGGGCCCTCCTGGGCTGCAGTGACAGGCACAGCCCTGCAGCAAGCCCTGGGGACAGGGGCAGCCTGGGCACGGTGAGAGCCTGGTGAGGGTCCAGCGCTGGGAGGAGGGCACCGGGTGACCACGACACCCAACTGGGGCTGAGCATGAGGGACCAAAGGTTGGCAAACCCCGGGCAAACAAGGAGGGCACGTTACCTGAGGAGCAGCTGAGTAGATAAAATCTCCTGCTCCCACCCACCGTGTATCCAGCTGCAAAAAAACACCCCGAAATTGTCTCACACAGAGCAAAATCTCAAGTGAGGCTTGCTTTGTCCCCTCCTCTCCCTGCTGACGCCCCAGGGCGCTGCTCCAGCTGTGCCAACCACCCATCCCTTTGCACCCCAGTGCAGGACCAGCACCCAGCCTTGGGACCGACACGCACCTGGGCACACCCACAGGGTCCTTGCCCTGGTGTCAGCCCCGAGCTGATGGCAGCACCCAGCACCCCGGCACCGGTCTTGCGTGCAGGGCTGGATCCACTACCCCAGGCAGGATATCCCCTGCAACACCAATGCAGGGAAATATTATAAACATCTACAGCAACGTAGACAAAACAGTCTCTTGTAACCTTTTAGCGCTGCCGAGAGCTTTGCCTGTAAGAGCTCTTGAGCCCCTGCCAAAAATTCTGGCTGTTTTCATAAGAGTAGGTGTTTTCGTCTAAGGTGCAGTCTGAGTGCTGTGACCTTTGTCATGTCTGCTACTGAAATTTCCTGCTTCTCTGTTATTCTCTTCTTTGGTAAGACGATATGAAACCCAAAACTTTTATTGCCCCTTTTAAAGTGTCTTTATAGCTCCCCGTCTACTTCATATACTGTCTTACTCTCCGATGCTGGGATATTACTTATGGGATCCGGGCTTGATGCTGCAAAAGGCATTTGGGTTTCACGAAGCCCAAACCGCCTGGGCTTTTTTAAGATCAGCCAGAGGAGGGGGGGAAGAAAAAAAAAAGACAGAAAAAAAGGAAAAAAGGAATGAGAGGGGAGGGACTGGGCTTTCCGCCGGAGGCATCGGCATCTGCTACCAGCGCAGCCTCCCCCGCCTCTGCCAGGCCTCCCCGGGCACAAAACCCAAAATTTGCTTTGTGTCTGGGTCAGCATGGGGTGCCCACAGACCCCGTGGGGATGGCATTGCAGAGCATCTCTTCCCCAGTCTCCATCCCCTGCCAGCTGTGCCCTGGAGCTGGCAGCTCAGATGTGGCCGGACAGCACAGCTGGTGCCAAAGCCGGTGTGCAGCAGCTGGGGCACATCTGCCCCGGAGCTGGCACTGGGGGAGGCCAGCCCTGCTTGTGGGGCTCGCATGCACCCCATTTCCCAGCCCAGTTCTGGTATCAGGACAGACCACAGCAAGGATGTGTCCCTAGGGAAGGGCTGTGGGTGCCAAGGCTCCGTGCTCCCTGTCCCGTCCCTCAGGCTGTGGGGCATCACGTCCCTGCCATTCTTGGTGACACAGATCCCTTGGGATCCCATCTGCACACTTCCCAGCAGCCCCACTGCAGTGGGAGCAGGGATCTGATCTGCCAGAGGGCAGAGGGCTGGTGGAACTGTCCCCTGCAGGGGGACATTCCCCCTCACTTGCCTGCGGCAGGGCTGGTGGAGAAGGGAATTAGGACCTACTCCTGCTGGAAGGGGAGGCTTCCAGAGATGTCTAGTCAGGCTTGGTGCCAGCTAATCTTCCAGGCAAACTTCATCCAGATCCTTTTGGCTGCAGAAAGTGAAAAACCAGCCAGACCCAAACATAAAAGCCTGGTTTCTGCTGCCAGCTGCATGGGGCACTCCAGAAAAGGCCTTATCACCATGTGATTTTGAGAGACGGCTTCGGGTTTTTTAACACACGCTGCTCTTCCCTCCTCACCCTCCCACTGTCATTCCTGCATGCATGCTCAAGTGCTGAACCCAGCCAGGCCAATGTAGATGGTGGGGCCAAGGTGTTCCTTGTGCCCACTTTGAAGCCCTCCGGCCACAATGACACCACCCCACTTCAGAGAGTGCAGCTGCTCCATCCTGAGGCACCAGGAGCTCATTGGGAGCAGCCTCCTTCCTGGAACTGCCAAAGAAACTGGCTTCCCCTGGAAATTCAAGAGTGGTGGTAGGGGCAGGAGCTCTGTGGGGAGTCCAAGGGAGAACTCTTGCCCTGGGGTTCTCCATCACCCTCAGCTCTGATGTGCCTGTGCCCTGCGAGAGGGATAAATCAGGTCTGCAGGGGCAAAGGGGAGGCACCAGCCATGTCCTGCACAGCCCCGTGGTGCAAATGCACTGCGAGAACCCAGCCTTGTCCGTCAGCCTGGAAAACAGGGGAGACGGAGCAACTGAAGCACCTATGTGGGACCACTTGGTATCTCTCAGCTTCTCTCCAGCTATCCCAGCCCCAGGCAACATCCTTTCTGGGTGTACAAAGGAGGTCTCCTGCTCTTCTGAGCAGTCAGAAGGCACACGGGAAAAGCAGGATGGAGTTAGGGCAGATGCAACCACAGGGATCAGTAAAGTGGTACCTCCTGCGTGGGTGTGAAGCTGCCTAACCCAGCATTAATGAGAGAAAAAACACATTAATGCATCGGGATTCTGCTTAAAATCCCATACAGTGGTCCAGCACGTTTCTCTCCCCTCCTCTTTCCTCTTATCAAGATTCCCAACCAAACTTCCCAGCCCAGTTTTTGTGGGCAGGGCAGCTCCATCCCGCTGACCGTGGCAGCACTGGGGTGTTTTTTGGGGCATCGCAGACAGACTGAGCCCCTCAGCTCCGGGGTGGTTTTGGGGCACAGAGGAGCTCAGCTGCAGCACCACAGCCAGCCTGGGGTCCAGCAGGGAGCCCCTCACACACTCCCGGGTGTCCTCTCCCCCCGGCAGCACCGGACACGGCCGCGGACTCAACCCAAGTGACCAAACCCCGGCGCGGGGCAGGGCAGACGCGGCTCGGCCCTTCCAGGGATGCTTTCACAGCTGCAAAATCCCGCTGCGGGCCCAGGTTTGGTGTCTCCAGCCTCCCCGCTCCTCTGGCGGAGCGGTCCCGGGGAGCGGCGGTCCAAGGGTTTTTTTCGGTCTAGGCCAATCTCCCAGAAATTCTGTCATCATGCAGTGCATCACGCACACTCCCGGATCCGCATTACACACAGCGTGGCCCCGCTCCAGCGCCTCTTAAAGCCGGTGGAAAAACCCTCCCTCGCTACGACGGGAGCTGGCTCGGGCCCTGTGCGCTCTGACAGATACCGTGGAGTTGTTTTAGGCCGGGAATATCTCGCGGCCCCAGAGTTTCTCCCGGGAAGGGACAGGGCAGGGGGGTCTGCGGGGCGGGTGCTGCTGAGGAACGCTCCCGACCTTGCGGCCGCCTTCCGACGGGCCTTTAATGAGCCATCGTTATCTGATCCACGCGCTCCAAACGCAAGGAAACCGATCGGGTTTCCAGCTGCACACATCACCTGATGCTCATAAAACGAGCTGATGTGTCTGGGAAGCCCCAGACCCAAAGAAACATTATTTCAATGGGGGGCAGGGGAAAAAAAAGCCAATTACGCTTTAAAAACACCCCTGTGGGCAGACAGGGATGGTGGCTGCTCTCCCCTGCCTTCCTCTGGTTTTCCAGCAAAGCAAATGTTCACTGATAAAACTCACAATCTCCTTATAAAGGCAGGACCGTTTTGCCTGTAAAAGGGAAGGTTTGGGGGAAGTTTTACACACGTCTCTGCCCTCTTTATGTCTTTATTTGCATTTTCATTTCCACAGTAGTGGAGCTAATCTGAACGGAGCAGGAGCGAGGGTCCAGGTTACAACCAAAGTATCAGGTAGCACCTTCACATCTGGAAGGGATTTTGACACAACTTCTCCCAGACTGTTACAGACAGTTTAAAAGCAAAATCTGATAAATAGCAAATGTTTAACAAGTCAATAGGAAGCTGCATTTGCGAGAACATGTGGCTCTAGCCGGCCTAGCACCGCCGCACTGCCAAGGCCCTTCAAACGCATCCGCACACATCCCCGCAGCACGCGGCGAGGGGCTGCCGGGCTCTGCCCCGGCCCAGGCTCAGTTACAGGGGGGAGGATTAAACACAGATGTGTCTTTGTACGGCCAGACATCTCCAGCTTCAAAGCCCGGGAGGGTCCCGAGCCTCCCTGCTTTGGTGGTGAGGGACCGGTTTCTCCTGCCCCGCTCGTTTTCCGTGAGCCCCCAGCCTCGTGTTTGTGGTGGGAAGAGGACAAAGGGAGCTGAAAGGCTCAGAAAAGCACCACAGAACCCACTGTCACAAACCTCCCGGCGTGCCGGGCACTGCTGCCCCTGTCAGGGGAGGTTTTGGGGCCACACTGACCGATGAGGCCCCGCTCAGGTCACCGCGCTGATGGTCACAAGCACACAAGGTCCCACCCCAGTTTTGCACAGCTTGGGATCCAGGAGGGCCCCAGTCCACAAGCCAGAGGTGGGTTACACCCATTTATACCCGTTTACACCTTTAAAACCCCTTTTCCAACCCTCGGGAGCCACAGCCTCCTCAGGACAGAGGTCACTGGCCACCCAGGCAATGCTCTCCTGAGGAGAAGGGCCGCAGGAGGCGAAACTCCCCGACACAAAAACCTCTCGCAGTGTTGCAACCCTGCCTGGTTCGGGGAGATTTCATTCCCAAAATGTGGGAAGAGGCATTAAAATGGAGAGAATTATGCAAGGAGCGGGGAGCAGAGGGGGAGACAGAGGAATAAGAAGTGACCAGGAAAACCACCAGAAACCCTCCAGGATGCCTGCCTATATTTACAGATAATGTGTCCGGCCCTCTTGCCAAGTCCCACTCATTTGGAGCCGGGCTCATGTTTTGGATTAACTTTAAGGCAGTTCCTAAAGCATCTCACTCGCACAAGGAAGAATTTTTGCCTCCTTGGCCAAGGTGACCTTTTAAAAAATCTCACTCGCTATTTTTCAACCTCTCACTCATTTAAAATTGTCATCGCCTGGGTGCTGCGGGGGCACTCGGGGCAGACAGTTTGTGTTCTGGCACCCACCAGCCCCACAGAGCATCCTGGAGTGGGGTTGGGTGTGAGGATGGGGGGCCAGGGGAGGATTTCTCTGCAAGTCAGAGCCCTTCCCTCATCTGTGAGCATCACTCGCCCAAGCACTGAGAGCAGAAATAGCCCCTCCCGCACAACCACATCTCCCCAGGCACCCACCATGGGCTGCTGTAAAGTTTTCCCTATAAACTCTTCCACAGAAAGTCAGGCATTCGTTTTTTTGAACTAAAATACTGTGAGGACACGTGAATGTGGTCTCCAAACCGGTGCCTTTTGTCTGAGGACAAAGTTACAGATATTTCCCCCAAGCCGTGACTGTCCCATTGCATACTGAGTTTTCTGCTCAGAGCCTCCCCTGAAGGAACCACCTCAAGACGTGGCCCAGCTGCTCAGTCCCTACAGGGAGGATTCATCCCAGAGGTGTCATTCCCATCTTCCAGCCACGACACGGAGACAGTTTTGGAGCAGAAACATGAGAAGGGTCACTCCCAAAACCTCCACCCAGCCCACCTTCTCACCCAGGCATCTGCAGCATCCCAATCATCCCAGAATCCAAAGCGCGTCCACGCGGGGATTTCAGATGCTTCCCATTTAGCTCCAGCATTTGCAAAATGCTCAGCCACTGACTCACGGAGGGCCAGGACAGCCACGGCCCTCACTGCACCGTGGCAGCACTCAGTACACCACCCCAGAGGGGATTTTGGCAGGAAAAAAAAGGGGATTTTTGGAAACCGAGCAGCCCTTGGTGCCACAGAGCTTTCCCAGCGCACCGAGGGTGAGCGAGCAGGATGTGGGGCACGGAAGGAGCTGCTTTTTGCTGGTGATCCCAGATGCCACGCTGGGGTTTTGAGGGAGTGATCGGAGCAACGGAGGGGAAAAGCACCACCTGAGAGGGATTGGGAAGGGGGAGCTGCAGGGGCAGCTCGGTGTGGGGCTGCAGAAGGTGAGGAAAGGGAATCCAGGGGCTGCAGGATGTCAGGAGCCGCTTGGCTGCTGCTTGGGCTTTTGGGAGCAAAACAGGCAGGGCCAGACATTTTCTTTCCCTCACCCCTCAATCTTTCCCTCACCTAAAGATCAAGTGACAATAGCAGAGATCAGAAATTGTCCCTTTGGCTGGAAAAATATAAATCACAAGATCTCGCTGTTCCCCGCGTCCAGAGGCTCCAAAAGCAGCATGAGGACATCCTTCCCACAGCAGCTCTGCTACGTGAGCATCCCTCAGGCCCTGGGGGAACCCAGACACACAGAGGCAGCCACAAAAATGAGACAGATATTTGGGGTTTCAGTTAAGCACGACCAGCGAGAAAAGTCGAGCTTGGGTTTGACTGGATTTGGGAGATGAAGTTTTAGGGCAGCTCCACGGTTTTATTTAAAGCAGTTCAACCATAACCTCATCCCACGAGGGAAACGCAGAAATTCAAGGTGCCTCTTGTGCAACAGATGCTGCTCCCTACTCAGGCAGGTCTGGGATAGTGCTCAGAGTTTTGCTGCATCCCTGTCCAGCCTAAAGGAGAGACCACACACAAAACGTTTTCAGGATGCCAGCAGCTGTGCACAAAGCATTTGGTTTACATTAATTATGTCTGGACAAAAAAAATAAAAGCGGGAGAGGAGGAGAGCAAGAGAGTGGAGAAGACAGGAGGGATGCAGGGAGGACTCTGCATCGTCCTGATAAGATCTGCTCTGATCCCACGTGGAGGTCACAGCACACCTCGGGTGTCTTAACACCTCCTGCCACCCTGCACCACCCCTGTGAACACCTCGGGGAATGCAAAGCACAAATAGAGCCCCTGACACTCTCAAAGACCCCATGGGACCCTGTCCCCTGAGCTCTGCTCCAGGTTCTGCTTCCCTCTTTCTCCTTCTCTGAGCAGAAATGTCCCCAAGAAAGACCAAGGAAGGTGCAGCAGACGCTGCTGCTGGCAGTTACAGGGCGGGAAGCAGCACTCGAGAGGGGAAGAGGTGGACGGTAAGAGGAGTCATTAAAAACAGGAAAACGCCCTTTGTTCCGCAGCTGTGCAGAAAGCCCAGCAGAGGCTGAACAAAGCCCTTCCCCGTCTCCTCTCCAGGGAGTGCTGCGAGCAGCGGGGACTCTGCAGGGTCAGGAACTGCCACCCCACAGGGATGGACAATTGTCCCCGCACAGACCCGTGGCCCCCCCGTCCCCTCGCCAAGGGCAAAGGAGCCTGGTGAGGTGCAGGCTGAGCCTGCCTCGCCTTGGGCTTGAGCAGCCAGCTACAAGGCTGGATTGATAGGATCCCCACAGAGGAAAACCCACCATGAAGAGCCCATGATGCTGCTCATTGTGGGAGAGGAGAAATTCTGGTCTTACCTTGGGCTGCACCAGCATCACCCCACTGGCCCAGCCCCAGGCTTAGCAGCACACAGAGGGACATCCAGCCCCGAGCTCCCAACAGAGGACACCTGCCTGCAGGGGCTGGGCTCAGGGCTCGCAAGAAGCTGCCTGTGACCGCCAGCAGCTGCACCCCTGCCGTGCCCTGCACACCTTCCCGCCACACATGCCCATCCCATACAGCCTCCCCGGGCTCCGCGTGCCCACGGGAACTCCGGCAGTCCCTGAGAAAGGACCTCACCGTGACAGGAGCTGCACAAATCCTAAATACGTTCCCATCCCCCAGGAGCCAGCAGCCACCCAGCCAGGTCCTGCTGCAAAACAAGTGAGGTCAGGTGGCCGGGCGCAGGCAGCTGGAAGAGTTGTGCTGCCACCCCAGAGAACCCCAGTGGTCAAGCCCCTTCCCAAAACCCGCCGCTCTCCGGGGCAGCCTCGCTGCTTGATGAACTTTCGTGTTGAAGCAGCAGCAGCGTCTCAGGGGGCCCAGCCTGCGCACGCCAGAAGCTGGACTGACCCATGTCAGAGGTGATTAATTTATCAGGCTTTTGGCACCCACCGCTCCCCGCCAGAAAAACAATATCCCGAATTCCAGGCCCTCCCGCCCAGCAGATGTGTCTGCGGCCAGGGCGGCTGTCCCAGCCCGGCGCGCAGGAGCCGCTGCGGGGATGCAGCGCCCGAGGCTCCCATGGTGCCGGCTGCTTCCCCATCCCCGCTGGGAATCCACGGGAGAGCCTCCTCCGGGAGCAAAACCCGGGGCGTTTGTGCTGGGCTGCCGCCCCAGTGGGTCCAGCCTCTCACCCTGTGGAGGTGGCCGTGCTGCCAGGCCACTGAGGAGGACCAGGATGGGCGCTCAGTGGTGATGGGATGTCACCTCACCGAGCCCTCCACCCCAAGGATGAGCAGCACCATCGCGTCACAGCGCTCGGCAGCCCTCGGAGCTGCCCAGCATCGGGAGCGTGTCTGGGTTTGAACCAAGCAAGCACTGATTCAGGCCTAATTAAATTAGCATTAATCTGCTATCATCAGGAAAACACGCCAGGCCTTGAAGGGACAGATTAACGAAGTTGTTGTCGTTAGCGGAGAGGGTCAGAGGACGGGGATGGGGCACAGCATCGCTGCGGGTGCTTGTTGAGCCCTGAACTCTCCGTCCCTGCCTCTGTCAGGGGTTTAAAGCAGGAAATCAGGAGGGCAGTGATACCATCCAGAGGCTGCAGAGCACTTGGATGTCGGGCAGCCAAGTAACGGGAGATTTTTCATCCTCTCCCCCCACTCCGCTGCCTCCCCCTGGGTTTCCAAGGAGGGATGGGAGCCCCTTTGGAGCACAGGAGCAGCCAGTCCCTCTGCCTCCCAGCACTGGCCATGGGGAGACCTGCTCCTGGCCCAGCTCTGAGCTCACCCTGACGTCAGGGTGAAGGGTAGAGAGGGGGGGGCACGGGCCAACAGCCTATTATTTATCCCCAAAAGGTCACCAAGCACCTTGGAAGGGGCTGGAGCTGGATCCCCACGGCCCGGAGGGGGCCAGCGTCTCCTCGAGGGAGAGGTTTCACAATTCATCTCATTTGCTCGCTGTGGCATTTTCATCACGGTAGTTCGACTTATGCAATTACATAAAAAACATCTAATGAAATCTCGGTGACACAAAACATGAACGTTTATATTGGCCTCCCCGTGCCGCGGAGTTGATCTTGGCCGGGCCGTCCAGACAGACATTCTGCATTCTTCAGAGATTAAGCACTGAAACGCTCCGGAGAAACCCAGCTGCCCGCTCCCCCTGCAGCCGCGCCGCTAATTCCAACCACATGCTCGCCGGCCGGGAACAGGGAACGCGTCCCTTACACACACACGGGCACCACCGGGAGCCGGCCCGGCACCCCGGGCACCCCCCGAGCGCATCCCAGCCGTGAGCGCTCGTGGATGTCCCTAAACAAACGGCGCGGCGAGGCTGAGAGCTTGGCAGGGAGCGGGTGTAAATAAGGTCCCGCTGTGGGATTGTTATGGAAATAAGAGGAGGAAGGGGCGATCCGGAGTCGGGAGCCCGACCCCGCCCGTGCCACACCTCGCTGGGTTATCAGCCTGGGAGATCAGGCTCCAGAAGAAATCCATGAGCCCGAGAAGTTCTGGGCAACGGAACCCTCATCCTGGTTTGGTTGCCACCTCCCTGCTTTAAGAATTCCTCTGCCTCCCATTGAAATCAAGCTGATCTTTAAAATAAAGGAAAAAGAAGGGGAGGGTGAGGCGTGGAGGGCAGGGAGTTTGTCCTCAACAGCACACGGAGAGCTGGCCAAGGAGTGACAACCCTTGGGGTGGGGACAAGGGGAGCAGATACCCCGTCCTGATATTGCCACATCACCCCTCAGGTGTGAGCGAGCCCTGAGCTGCCCCAGAGCCACAGCCAGGTGCCATCGGGTGATGCTGCTTGTGGGTGGCCACAGCACTGACGAGCAGAGCCACCTCGCCATCACCAGCCACCACGAATCCCTGCTCCCACCACGGCCATTCCTGTGCTCTAAGGCTCAGGGCAGTGACTCTGCTGCAAATCCCATCTCCGTGCCTGTTGCACCCTGAGGAATGCAGCTCACCTGTGGACAGGCTGTCCGGAAAGGCACCTGCCACACCAGGTGACACCACCAGAGCAAAAGTCACTGCAGCACCGCTTGCAGTGCCCCAAAGCCCTCACAAGCCCTCGCTACTCTCCCAGGACAAAGCACTATCCGGCCCAGCCGGCGCCAGCTCACACCACCAGCAATTTCTCCGGATGTTGGTCGGCTCAGGGACGGGGACCAGCACTGGCTCACCGAGATGTGGCCACCAGGCTCCTGCCCCACACCACTGACCGCAGCTGGAGCTCTGGGAAAGCCCCAAACTGTCCCTTTCGTGAGAACAGAGGGTCTGAAGCACAAAACCCACCAGCCCCAGTCCCTCGACTGGTGCCCTCGTTTTAAGGGCAGAACTTTTTGACATCCTACAAACCGTCAGCAAAACAAGATGTCAGGGCTGAAACTGCTGCTGGCACCGATCCTGCTGGGGCGTGGGAGGGATCCAGGAATAACAAGGTGGGGAGGGGGGGGTCAGTGAGCAGCAGCCCCCTCCCTTGGGCTGCAGCCGGGGCTCCGGCCCCGCGGGCGCGGCGGCCGCCTGCCCACACGGGATATCTGCAAAGGCTCCAGCTTTATCGCCCTGCACGGAAGGAGGAGGAAAGACTGGAGGGGGGGAAGAGGGAGAGGAAAAATAGCCCCTTATTCCACTTTCATCAAGGAAGCATCCAGCCGTCCAAAAAATTTAATGTCATATTTTAGCAAGAAAAACAGCTGTTGTGGTACTTTAAGGCCCAGCATATTTTGGCCAGAGCTGCATGTTGTGGATATTGGCTGAGTCAAGGTTAGCTGTTAAAAGGCAGAAATTCTAGACCCATATGAAGAAACATCGCGTTCCTCTATATTCAGATAATATTTACTTCCAAGCCTGTTTTGTTTTGTTTTCTTCTCCCTCCTGGAGCGAGGCCTGGCCCCAGGGCTGTGGCTGCCCTTGGCATTGCTGCTCCCTGGGCAGGACAGAGCAGTTTGGGGGCGAGGGGGTCAATGGGAAAAGCAGGGGAGGCTCTGCCTGGCACCTCCGCCTTGAGCTTCACCCTCTGATTTTCAGCCCTGCCAGGCTCTGCTTGAGCCATGCCCGGTGCACGGGGACAGAGAGCGGGGCAAGAGCTGGGATGGGAGGTGGTGGGTCCATCCCAGCAGCACAGGCACTGAGGGGGGGTCAGTCACGTCCCCACGGTGCCACAGCAAGGATGGGGACACAGGAGATGCCACAGGTCTCAGGGCACAGCAGCCACAGGCCTTTCACCACTCAGTTCGAGGCAAACTTTCATTCCTCCCAAGGGGGAAAGATGCCAACAAATCCATGGCAGGAAAAGGGGGAGCAAGATCCCACGCCATCAATCGCCTGCTCCCCAGGAGGGGCAGCTCTAGCCCTGGGTAAGGTGCCAGTGTTAACCCCACAAAAATTTAGTGCAATTTCAATACAGTGTTTTGCAGCTTTTATCTTGTTATAACTTCGTTCTGTCAGAGCAAATCCATTTTTAAGCTGTCACCCATTTGAACACCTGTATCCAGCGCTGGCCCCCAAACTGGCCACGCCCGGGCTGCCAGGGGACCAGAGGTCTTTGTGAGACAGCTCCTTCCAGCTCCCACCTGTGCTGCGAGAGCAAACAGAGCTCCTGGGGTGAGAAATGTGGGGCAGGGTGAATTCCTACTGGAAATGAAACCCAAAAAACCCAAGAAGAGGCCATGGAGCCCTCGGGTCCCCAGCCCCGTGCGAGCACTGTGCCACCCGGGCTGGAAGTGACTCATCTTCCCATAAAGCTGGTTTGGTAAGGAAGAAAGAAAAGCCTTTGCCCCGAAACAATTCCTCCGTGCCTGCCAAGCTCAGCAGGAGCAATCCACGCTTCCCTGGAGCACCCCGCTGCGGTGCCACCTTCGGAGCTGGACCCTCATCCCCCGGCAGCTCCGGGGTTTTCCCCTCCGCTTCCCGCGCCGTGCCACGCCAAACCCTCTCCCACAGAGCCACCAAACACAGCCCCACACGGATCGCTCAACCCAGACGCTCGGAGAGGGAAGGCTGCGGGTGAAAAAAAAAAAAAAAAAAGAAAGGGGGGGAAAAAAAAAAAAAGGATTAAAAAAAAAAATCCAAGGTGGAACCGCAATGTTTATAAAATGGGTCACTGAATTATACATAAAAATATTTTCCTTGTGGATGCAATTACTTCCTGGACTTGTTATTCCACAGATGCTTAAGTTCGCCTCAAGCAGCTCCAATAAATGCTTTACAGTCTGCAAGATCAACAGTAGCAGCGCTGGAGCGGATTGAGCAGCGCTGGTTCAAATTTGTCAGAAAACCACACAGTGTTTTCATGCGCACGTTTTAGAAACCCAAACAAAACCATTCCCGACCGTCGTGCTCCCTTTCCTTACGCTTTTTAATGGCTTTCACATGAGCTCCTCCAGACACGAGCACAGCCCCAGGGGCTCCCAACACCCAAAAGCTCCGGGGAGCTCCCGGGAGGGGAAAGGGACCGAGCAAGGGGTGACACCTCCCATCCCTGCTCCCGTATTTTCGCATCCCCTCCTCCTGCACGGTCTGGCTCACCCGTCAGGGACCCGGGGGGCAGCGGGATGTGCAACGGGCTTAGGAGGCTTTCCCAAGGGAAATGAATTTCGGGGGCACGGGGTCAGCCCTACCTGCCGCAGCGGGTGACCGAGAGTTCAGGGGCTGCAGGGGACACGCGGCCCATGGGGTTTAAAAGTGCAGGGACAGCATCCCCGAGGAGCCGCAGGGAAGGGAAAGGAGCTCCTTGGCATGGGCACAGGCTGGCTCTGGGTTAACTCCCATGGCAAGGACAGGTTTTTGGGGTTTTTTTCTCCTCTATCCGGTCACAAAATTGGCAGAAACTCGAAGTCACGAAGGTGCCTGAAGATTTTTCTAATGTACGTAGGGCTTGCCCCAAAAGGGCCCTAAATAAAATCCTGGTGCACCCTGAGCTTCCAAAATCTCCAATCCACTTTGGTTTAATTGAAGGTATTTAGTGTCACTTTCAGTGATTTCAGATGGGAAAGCAGTTGAGGGCCGGGGTGTTGGGGACATCCCAGGATCAGGGGACAGGGCACCATTATGCCATTAAAATAACACAATATCTGCCCAGAAATCCTCCAGATTCACTGCAGGACTAACAGGTGGCTGTAACAAGATTATCCCATTTACAGATCAGCAGCAGGGCAGAAATGTGCTTTCAGGTCTCTGCTTCCACTCCCGATTTCATCCACGAGATTTTCTGACAGCAGGATAAACAGGTTAAAAGCTGCCTGTAAAAATGGGCTTATCAGGAGCTCCTGATTCCCCTGCTTCGAGGGTGCAGCTGCCTCCCACTGGCCCTTGTATGGGAATCCCAGCTCATCTTGGCTTTTTTATAGGATACTGCAGCAGAGGGAGGGAGAAGGCAGCACCAGGTCTGCCCCAAGTCCCAGATTAGTCACAAAATAAAAAAAAAAAATTAACATTCCTGCCCCAGATCCCAGCCAGGGGATGGAGCAATTCGGGAAATGGGGGTGCAGTCACCAGAAAACGGTTGCAGGGTCTGTGGGCCCCAGTGCAGAACTGCAGGGAAACGGCTGCAGCCAAAGCTGGGAAAAGCAGGGGCCCTGCACCTTGCTCCTGGGGATGGTCCTGACAGGCTTTTACATGCCAAGAGCATTTTCCTTCCCGAGGCAAAGCAGCTGGGAAACACCACACGAAAGGTGCCCCACAGAACGTGGGGTTCCAGCTCCAGGTCCCTCAGCCAGCGGTGCCCAGGTCGGAGGGGTCAGACCCTGCCTCAAGGCATGGTTTGGGGGCGAGGGGCAGGACAGGGCAGGATAGGGCAGGGACGGGGCAGGGAGGGGGCAGGGAGGGGAGGCCCTCGGGCATCCCACAGAGCATCCCTGGTACCCTGTGCAAACGTGCAGCAGCTCAGGCATCCCCACCTCCCGCTGTCCCCTGGGCCCAGCGCCCCACGCAGCCCCCTGCGGGCTCTCCCTGGCTGCTGGCACGCTCCAGCCCCTCTGCCCCGTGCCCTGCCACCCTCCGGCCTCCCCAGCCCTCCTGATTTTGCCATTTGGAGGCCGCGGCCACGCTCCAATGTGTTCCTCATTAGGAGGGGCAGACAGCCCAGCGCGGAGTCTGAGCCCTGATCTCCTTTCCAGTTGGTATCCGTCAGCAGATGTACAACAAGTGCTGGGATATTTTAGCGGGCATGTGTGGGACAGAGCCACCGGGGTTTTTTTTTTTTTCCAGCCAGGGGGGATGGATAAAATGCCGTGGCTCGAGGCTGTGCCGGACAGCGGGTCCAGGGAAAGGCAGCTCTGCTGTGGTTTATTTTACCAAGGGCTTTGCTGGAAGAAGTGGTGATGAAGTTAACAGCCTGTGAGCCATAATTGGCTCACATTAAAGCAAGGAAATGATATGTTTTGTTTTGCTCTTTTTTTTTTTTTTTTCCCTTTTTAAATCATATTAAACAGGCAAAACCCACACCGAGCCAAGGAAGGAGCAGGCAGCAGCTCTCAGGAATTTACGGGGGAGATTTTTTGTCCCAAGTGTAAAGAAATCCAGCCCTTGCCATCAAAGAAAAAGTAACTTCAACTTCAAAATGCCCAGCAGAAGTGGGCAAGGGAAGGGGAACACAAAAAATTCCAGGTTGTGGCATCACAACGGGCACCGCTCCAAAGCCTGGCCCAGCAGCTCCAATTGGACACAGCAAAAACAAAAAGTGTACTTAAAACTCTTCTTCAAATAATTTTATTTATCCTGCCACCTCCCAGCAAACACAGGGTGTCAAAAACCTTTGCTGGTGCCTCCAGATGTGCAGGATATTTCTTGCACTTGTTCTTAAAATTCAGTTTTTAGCCCCTGTGGCTGCATCCTGGCAGTGGCAGAATCATCGTCCCAAGGTCACAGGTCACCATCAGCCTCTCAAACCTGCCCCGGACACATCCCTGCAGGGATCCCCATGGATGTGCAGCCCTGTGCTCACCCAGTTTTCACCCCTCCCCATAAATACCCAGCACCAGGGCACTGAGAGCCACCAGGGTTCATCCCAGCTGGAAGCAGCCATATCCCAGCTCGTCCTGCCCAGCTCTGGGTTTTGTGGAAAATCCATCCCTGGGGGACACCCAGCCCTGCATTTTTCACTGCACAAGTGACCCTGACCACGGCATCCAGGCAAAGCAGGACAGATCTAAGGGGTGCAAGGACATCCAGGGATCCCTCCCTCTACCGGGAGCCACCACGGCCCTGGGGAGGTTCAGGCTCCAGGAGTGTCCTACCCTGACACTGCTCCCACCCAGAGCTGTCACAGGAGTCACAGCGAGTGCCAAAGCCACGACACGGCACAGGAAGGGCTGGAAACCCACAACCTTTCCCCACGTCCCCTTTTCCACTGTCCCAGTTTCACTTGTGCCCACAGCCACTGGAATTTGTGGGTCACGAGATTTCGTGCGACCTCAAGAAAAGCCCCACAAGCAGGTTAAAATATCCCTCTTGTGGTACGTCCCCCACCCAGCTGAAGGGCACAGGCATCTTCCAGCTTATCCTGGCTCCTGGGTTAGCCAGGTTGGAAGCAGGACACCAAAACCCCTCACTCCAAGCATGGGGAAATGAGCAACTCTTCCATTTGCATGGCAACAAGGAAAACCCCCCCAAAATCAACCGTTTTTCCAACTTACAAACAACAAAAAACCCCAAATACCCTCAACGGGAAATTCTAATTTGGTTTGGAAATGTCATTTCCAAATGGCACATGAGAAATCACACTCGGACCCAGCCCTGCCGACAGGCAAATATTTATCCCCACAGCATTTCCACACAAACCCATCACTTTTGTCAGGAGCTCTGGACACGGGGAGCAGAACCGGGAAAGGGAAGCCAGGAGGCACAGGGAGCAGCAGCCCTGCCCAGCGGGTCGGAGCCGCAGCGAGCCCCTCTCAGATGGCTGCAAACACACCGAGGCTCCTCCGGCCTCATTCCGAGGCGAGATGCAGCCTTTTCCAAGGCATTCACGGCGAGGATTTAATATAATTTCAAAACTAGCTGCACCTTTTTTCCAATACACCAAGCCCATGCCAGCCTCCGCTCCCGGAGCCTGCAGCACTCCATCACTCAGCTGCGTGTCGGAGCGGGGAGGATCCTGTCCCACGCACATTTCTCAGTCTATTAGGCAGAGTTATTCCTCTGCTCTGCGCTTGGATACTTACAAAGCCATTACCATCCCTCGCATGCACATCCATCATCGGGCCTTCAAACTCCAGAAAGCCCCAAAAAAAACTATTTTCCACTCACCATGCAGCCTGCCAGGCTCTGTTCTTCTACTCTGCGTTCCTTCATCCATCGAAAGACGTTTCAGCAAGTTCGGAGTCCAACAAAATAAGCAGATGGCAGCCTGAAAGGTGGTGATTTTCTCCTCTGCGGGGGGAGCGGGGTGAGGGATACAGCCAGGGAAGAGCTGAGCTCTGTCTGCCTGGTTGGAAAAGCTAACCTGGGCTCCAGGTGCTGATGCCCATGGGGAGCTGGGGGTGCGGCGTTATTTTGCAAAGCCATGGGGTTTTGGAAAGCTGTGGGGGGAGCCCCCCAGCTGAACCAGCACCACAGCTCCGGGTGCATCCAGTGCTGTGCCAGCCCCCAACTTCCCTCCACGTGTCCCCAGCAGCCACCTCCTGCATGGCTCTGGGGACCCAGCACACGCTGCTTTGCAAGGAAATATTTCATCATTGTACCTCTGCACCACCCTGACGGCTCCTCAACAGGGACCACGCTCCCCAAAATCACCCCCTAAGCAGCACCATGCTGCACCCAGCTCTACTCCAGCCTCAGGATGCAGGGGATGCAGAGAGAACCACCCCTGCCCCAGCCCAGGGCAAACCAGCCCCGGGGCTGCCCCGACCCAGCGCAAACACCGGGCGTTCTTCCATCCTGACCCAGCACTCACCAGCTCAGACTCACAGCAAGATTTATGAAAGGATGTGGCCAGATGAGCGATAGAGATGGATAGCCCTGAGGAGTGACTGATTTCTCCCTCACAAGGGGGATAGAAATTAATTTATGAATCGGGTTAGCTGAGCTGCCAAGTGGCTTTGATGCTGGCTATTTTTTTGCATATGTTCGTGATCTATCTCCCAGCTGTCGGGGGGGGAGGAAGGTCCTGGGGAGCCGGAGCAATGCATCACTCGGCCGAGGCAGCCAACAGCTCTCAACAAAACCAGATTGCCCTTTAATCAGCCAGGGGTTGCTCTGCTGCTTTCCCAAAGTGGGCACCTCAGCCCTCCCCAGTTCACCCCAGGGCTGTGATTTGCTGCAGACGTGCAGGAGCCACTTCCATGTGACCATGGCCACGCACAGCCCACTAGAGACAACGCTGCTACTGAGGCTGCTTGCACCTTACCCACCCCTTGTCTGTTCTGGAAGGACCCACAGCAAGCCGGGGAGATCTGGATCAAGGTGGTGGATCCTTTATTCCTTGCCAAAAATGCATTTAGAGGAAAAAAAAAACCCAAATCTCAGAGCGAGGATGTGGTGCAAGGACCTGTTCCACCACACCCGAGGGACCCCCTTCCCTCAGGGGACACTCAGGGACAGAGCTGCCCGGGGGCTCAGCCCCGAGCCAAGAGCAGCACAGACAGCAGCTCCCCCCGAGCCTCCCGGCGTTACAGGTGCTTGGAGGGTTTTCAAGACACAAAGTAATTTCCTGCTTGAAGCAGTTGACAAATCTGCACAGAAACTGGAGAACCCTCTGTGTTTCAGGGAGATCTGACAGCTCCAGCTCAGGGCTCCTCTCCAATGTGCTTTTTTCCCCCCTAAATATAACGGCGGGAGGTTGGGATGAGCACTTCCCTCTGCCCCGTGTCCAAGTGGTGTCGGGTTTAGGACAGAGATGGTGTCCTGTGACGAGTGTGATTGCTGGGGTGTCCTGTGCGGGGCCGGGAGTTGGACTGGATGATCCTTGTGGGTCCTCCCAACTCAGAATATTCTGTGGTTCTGATTCTGAGTGCCCACGTGCTGAGGAGGTGACCCAGCCCAAAGCAGGTTCCCATTCCCATCGCAAGAAACACTGGAGCCACCTCCAGCCTTCACTGCTTCCTTCCAAAAACCTTCCGCAAACAGGGCTATTTAGGGAAAAACCTTGATAACCAAATAGTCACATAAACAGAGCAAAACCAGCGAACACACGTTTGTGAGCTTGATGACTCTTTAGTCAAACATCACTTTATAGCCAGAAACATGAGAATTAAATCACCCGTGCCCAGCCCTGCCACCGATTCCTCGCTCCCCAGCGGGACACAGCACCTCCCACAACTTCCCCTTTAGCCTCTGCACACAGGGAGCCCCCAGCCCTCACCTCTGAGGGATTCAAACATCCAAAGGAAGGGTGCACAGAACGACAGAAACATCAACACCTGTGGGTGCCTCTCTCCCGCTCACCCTTAGCGCGCCGCTTTCACAGCTCTGCTCTAAATAAATCACCCCCAGCAGGGACCAAAACCCACCACACAAACCTCTCCGAGAGCCGGTGGGACCCTGCATAGTCCCCCAAAAGCAGCTCCACGATGGAGAGACCCAGAGATAAGAACCAGCAAACCCACTTCTTCCTCCTTGCTGACGCCCAGGATCAGAGAGGGAAAAAGAGCAAAGCCCTGACCATGCAGCCACGTTCCCCAGCGAGCACCTTCACCCTCAGCACCTGCAGCCTTTTATACCCAGATGAGCCCCACCAGCACCATCCTGCAGCCCTCCACCCCCTCTGCTACAGCACCTGGCTTTGAGGGGCCCTTTTTAAACTCCTCATCAGGCTGAAAAGCAGCTGTTTGGGGTGGAACAGGGTAAATACTGCATTGCAGAGACTCACTGTACCTGGGTTTGGGAAAAAGCTGAGGCCTGGAGGGTTAGAGTGGATACAGAAAAACTTCCTCAATGAATGGAAATTCAGATTCCTCAGGGAATTTGAAGAGAAAGGATGCTGTGAAATCACGTAGTGGAAGCCAACCCAAATTCGTGGAGCAAAGTGCAAGCAAGGGAGGAAACTGGTGGTGTCTGCTGATGGAGGGGACCAGCTCCAGGTCTGTTGTGACCTCCCTGAACACCAACTGGGATGCTGGGTTGTGACACCAACACACTGCTGGAAATTTTTTGGATGAGCTGGCCTGCCCACCCCAATGTCCCCCCCAGTCCATGACCTTTCTTCCTGAGGAGAAATCAGAGCCCCGAGTGCCTGAGTCAGCTGTAAATCCCCCGCAGGATCAGACAGTGAAGGCAGCTCTTGGCGGTTGCAGAAGGGGAACCAGTTTGCACGGAGGGAAGACACGGCAGCTCCTGAGGTGTCACTGCAGCTCCCACGTAGGCTTGGGGGTGCAGGAACCATCCATGTGTTCCAAAAAGCACCAGGGGCCAAGGGGAGTGATGGGAACAAGAGGAGCACCACAGCAGTTTGGGGAAATAGACCTTTTGCTAATTAAATCCAAGCGGCTTTGGGTTCAGAGCTAGCAAGGCCCACACTGAGCACTTCCCTACAGCAGGAGTTTGGACCTGCAGCTGTCCCAGCATAATGCTGCCCACAGAGCCCTGTGGGGCTGGGGGGATCAGGGTGAGGGGGCAAATGCACCCACGGGGCTCCGCCAAGGTAGCAGAGGTGCTGCTCTCTCCTTTTCCATCCTCATCACTGCCCTTCATCCCCGTCCCCTACTCCTTGTGCCCACTCCGTGTTCACCTCCCTCTGCTTTCCTCTCCTTCCTCTTCCCCACCTCTGTTCTATGCTTCTTCCCCAGGGTGGAGGCTCCCAATTTTCCCTTGTGGTGGAAATTTTCCCTTGTATTTGTCAAGAGCACCGGGCCGGTCTGACTGGTACCAGTTCCTCAATGGGAGACACGTGGCCTTAGCAAAGGGACGCTTCTGCCGGTGAGCACAGCTCTGCGAGGACCATCCCTGCAAGTGTCACTGCGTGGGAGGGTTTGGTGCCCATCTGGGCAGGGCGAAGGCTGCAGAACACCACTGTCACCATCACCGTCACCCCGTGGCTCTTCTCCTGCTGGTTTTCCGGGCCCCCCCCACAGTTTCCTGCCGAAGGGCAGCCCGGCGCGAACCCACGAGGCACAGATTTCTCTGATTAGGCAAGGCCGGGCAGCCTCTCCCGTTTCACTTTCAGCTGCCTCTTCCTCCCCGTCCCCTGGGCAGCCCCGGCATCCGCCCCGAGCGCAGCGGCACCGGCAGCGCCGCGGCCATGGAGCGCAGCGACCGCGAGCCCCTCGTGCGGAAAACGAGCGCCTCGTACCGCACCTTCCCCGAGAGCAAGGCCAGGAGGCTCGACACGGAGTACCTGAGGTAAGGACCGGGCTGGGGCCACACGGTGGGCAGGGGCTGGGCTGTGCCCCCCATCCTGAGGGCAGTGGGCTGAGGGGAGCTGGGGGAAGAGCTGTTCCATGTTCCTGCCGTTCCTGAGTTGCCTTGAGGTTGGACCTCGTCCCATCCGCATCCCCAGAGGTGCGGGGTGCTGGATGAGCCCGCTTGGAAGAGCGCTGGGTTTGTGCGACTCCGGTGGGGGCATGAGGTGCTGCTGGGGGGCACGGGGGCTTTGAAAGAACATTTTCCTTTCTCTGCTGGGATGAACCGGCTGCCGCCGGGTCCGTGGTGCCACGCAGCTCCGGCTTCTGCTTTTCTTGCTTTGTTGAACCCCCTGAAAACTGCCTGGCACGGAAGGAAGCACCGGTGGGCAGGAGCTCAGAGAAACCCCACCAGCCTGCGGCTGTGCAGAGCCATTCCCCAGGAAAATCCCGCCGTGGGTGCCACCAGAGCCTCGGTAAAGGCTGCGGGAAGCAGGGTTGAAGTTTCTGCCGTCACCCAGCGCGTCCTTGTCTCTCCCTCAGGAGCCTCCACAACAAGCGGCTCTACCTGGCTGTGTTTGCCTCTGTCCTGGGCAACTTCAGCTTCGGCTTCGCCCTGGTTTATCCCTCCCCCGTCATCCCTGCCCTGGAGGCTCATCCCAATCCTGCGCTGAGGCTGGACCAGCACACAGCGCCCTGGTTCGGGGTAAGGAGCGGGGTTATCCCTGCCAGGGTCGGGGCAGAGCCGGGGGATGCCCGGGGGGATGCCAGGCTCACACAGCGCCCTGGTTTGGGGTAAGAAGCGGAGGGGCAGGGTGGGGGCAGAGCCGGGGGATGCCCGGGCGGATGCCAAGCTCACCCAGCCCCTCTCCCTGCCCCGCAGTCGGTGTTCACGCTGGGAGCGGCGGCGGGCGGGCTCAGCACGATGCTGCTCAACGACTGCCTGGGCCGCAAGCTGAGCATCATGTTCTCGGCTCTGCCCTCGGCGCTGGGGTACGCGCTGCTGGCCGGAGCCCAGGGCCTCTGGATGCTGCTGCTGGGCCGGGTGCTGACGGGCTACGCCGGCGGAGTGACCTCCGCCTCCATCCCGGTAACGCGCCAGGGGAACGCAGGGCGGGAGGTGGTGGGGATGAGCTGGGGGTGGCAGGGCAGGAGGTGCTGGGGTGCCGTGGATGAGCTGGGGCACCCCGCTGCTTTTCGGAGGCATCAGCACAGCCCCAGGGCTGTGTCTGGGAGAATGGGGGTGCGAAGGATGCAGCAGGTCAGCAGCCGGGAATGGGGAGGCTGTACCCGCTTAGCAGCCCTGGCATGGCCAGCCGGAGCTGAGCCCGTTGGTGCTGGACTTCCTCGCCTGCAGGAAAGACAAGGCAGGTCCTCAGCCCCCGCTCCTCCCAGCAGTTATTTCCTCCCAAACACCACCCTCTGTTTCACACGGAGGGGAAGGCAGGAGTTGAGTAACACCAGGGCACCTCTTTCCAGTAACGGAGTCGCTGGAGCACTTCTCCCGCACCGGGGGGAGGGAGGGAAGTGGCGCTGCCGGCCAGGCTGTCCTCTCCTCTGGCCAGATGCAGCTGGACCCATCAGGTCCCCACCCCGAGACACAATTCCCCAGCAATTTGGGTTTCCCCTGGTCACGGGGGATGAGTGCGAGGTGGCAGAGGACGGGGTGGTGGGTGACGAGGGGAGGTTGCAGCTCTGTGAAGCGTGTGTTGTCCCCGTCCAGGTCTACATCTCGGAGATCTCCCACCCGGGGGTCAGGGGGATGCTGGGTGCCTGTCCCCAGATCATGGCAGTGCTGGGCTCCCTCGTGCTGTACGCGCTGGGCAAGTACCTCCGTGGTGTCTCAGTGTGCGGGCCAAGACTGCGGGGAGGGGGAGTTTAAAATAAACAACCTTCTCAGCAAGCTGAGGGCTCATTCCCCTCGTCCCCACCACCAGACTGAGGGGGCTGGACAGGGTCATTCGTGCCCCTTGCCCTGGGGTGTGGGTGTGTGTGTGTGTGCTCCGAGGGGTGAATCCATCGCCCACATGGAGCCATGGCCATCGCTGTGCCCGTGGATCCAGGTCCTGATGAGGTTTTGCCAGGGCTGGAGGGCAGCACGTGATGATATTCCTGTGCATCACCTGCCAGCACATGCCCTGCTTGCTGCAGGATCTTGCTGGATACTCCTAGATTTGCTGGAATTTCCCCGTATCACACTGCTTCGAACACTGCTTTAGTAGGAGAAAAAAAAGTGCAATTTTTTTATTATTATTACTACTATTTTTCCTGCTGGGTTTATTAAATTAACTCATCGGGGTGCCCAGGTGGAGGCAAGGGCAGGACACCCATTCCTGAGTGTTTCCCCCTGACTGTGCTGCTCCGGCAGGGCTGGTCCTGGACTGGCGCTGGCTGGCCGTGGCCGGGGAGGTGCCGGTGCTTGCCATGGTCCTCCTGCTCTGCTTCATGCCCAACTCGCCCCGGTTCCTGCTCTCCCAGGGGAAGGAGGACGAGGCCCTGAGCTCCCTGTGCTGGCTGCGGGGTGAGGACACAGATTATGCCCGCGAGTATGAGCAGATCAAGGACACCGTGAGGAAGCAGGTGAGGAAGCTCAGCACAGGGAGATGTAAACACGAAAACTGCAAAATCCATCCTCTGGATGCCAGGTGGTTCCCAGAGGTGCAATCACTTCGTGTTTCTGCCTCTGTCCCCTCCAGAGCCGTCGGGTTTCCTGTGCTGAGCTCAAGGACCCCTTCCTTTACAAGCCCATCCTGATCGCGGGGGGAATGAGGTTCCTGCAGCAGCTCTCGGGGGTCACCTGCATCCTTGTGTACCTGCAGCCAATATTCAAGAAAACTTCCGTCATCCTGGTGAGCCCTGGGCTCCGGGCCCTGCTCGGGCTGCCTGGGCTTCAGTGAAGGCTGCCCTCAATGCTCTGAGTTCCCTACAGACATGAAACCCCTTTTTCAAAGCACCTGCCCTGCAAAATGCTGTGTGAGGATGGCGAGCAGGACTGGCCTCACTGTCTCCCTGCTCTCCTCCTCTGGGCTTCAGGCTCATCTTCTCCAGTCTCTGACTCTGAGAACAGCTCTGGCCAAGTCATCAGCCAAAGGCAGAAGCTGTAGGAACCTGCCCCTACCCTCAGCTCAGCTTCCCCACTGGTTTTTTGCAGAAACCGGAGTACGACGCAGCTCTGGTTGGCCTGGTACGTCTGTCCTCGGTGGCCATCGCTGCTGTGTCGATGGATAAAGCTGGGAGGAAGATTCTCCTTTTTGTGTCAGGTATGGCTCTCTCCACTTCTCCCACGCTCTTCCCAAGGGAAGCTCTTATTGAAGGATTTCCAGGAGCTCTGCAAATGTGCAGGAGTGGAGGCTTCAGCCCTGCAGGGCTCAGGAACGGAGGCAGGGAGGTCTCTTTGCCTTGGTGGTGGTTCAGCTCCTCAGCAGGGGCATTCCCAGGAGCTTGGCATGGAGGGGATCACTCACCCATCATTCCAGCTGTGCCTCTCTCCACAGCTGGTGTCATGTTGGTCTCCAACCTGACCATGGGGCTCTACATCCACTTCGTGCCAGCTTCTCACAACGGCACCGTGGCCAACGCGACCCTGGTGAGCTCTGCCGACCTCCCTGCTGAGCCGACAAACTACATCACCCTCATCCCCCTCCTGGCAACCATGTTCTTCATCATGGGTAGGTGCAGAGAGCACAGGACTGGCCACCAGCCAGGGGAGGGTGCTTCTCATCCAAGGCAGGGTGACAACGGAGCAAGGAGATTGGGTTTGGAGTTGGAAGGAAGGCAGATGTCCCTGGAAGAGCAAGAAAGGTGGCATCTGAAGTCACTTTGAGGAATGACACGAGTGCAGGGGGATAATGATTGCTGGTGTTGCCGGGCAGGATTGCTCAGGGCTCTTCTGCACTCCTCAGCGGCCTTCAAAGGCTGACCCCCTTCCCCTGCTCCCCTGCAGGTTACGCCATGGGCTGGGGCCCCATCACTTGGCTGCTGATGTCGGAGATCCTCCCTCTCAAAGCCCGTGGGGTGGCCTCGGGCCTCTGTGTGGTCGTGAGCTGGCTGACAGCCTTCACCCTGACCCAGTTCTTCCTTCCAGTCGTGGTGGGTACTGCCCAGGGGGTGTCCCCTCCCCGGCCCCTCTCTGCACCAGCTCACAGCTGTTTTCTGCCCCACTTCCCAGAACGCCTTCGGCCTCGAGGTGCCCTTCCTGTTCTTCGCTGTCATCAGTGCTGGGAACATCTTATTCACAGGCTGCTGCGTCCCTGAAACCAAAGGCAGGTCCCTGGAGCAGATCGAGGCCTTTTTCAGGACTGGCCGGAGGTCGTTCCTGAGGTAGGAGCTGCCCTTGCCCAGGCTCGAGGGCAAAGCAAACTTGTGCTGCTGGAAGCGGAGGCCGGAGCTCCCTGTGGCAGAGGAAGGGGCAGCAATGATCGTCTTGCTCTGGCTGTAGAAGTTGCCAGCTGGGACTTTACCTTCTCTCCCTGCCACCCAACACTACCTGTTGCTCTCTGCGCACCTGCCAGTCCATGGGGTGGGAGCAGGTAACCAGGGCCGGGCTGGAGATAAAGGAGTCCTGGAAGAATAAAGGTGTGGCTGTGGGACAGGAGACCAAGGCTGTTCTTTGCTCAGCAGCCTGAGAGTCTGAGGGCTTGGCAGGAGCTGAGTTTACAGCTGGAGCCGTGCTGGCAAAAGCTCATCATGTAGCTGCAAGAATAAAACAGTTTTGCCTCCAACTGCAGGACGTTGCCTTGATTTGCAGAGAAGGGAGGGATGGGAGAGGCAGAGCAGGACTGTGGCAAGGGGACCACAGCAGCCTGCAGCTCCCCAGAAGAGTCTCAGGCACTCAAGGACCGCAAAAGAGGCAGAGCCAGACCTTTTGTACAAAAAGCTGCCACGTTTTATTGCTCTAAAAACACACTTTACACTAGAAGCCTAATGAACAAGACCAAATACAGTTCACAAAGAAAACCCAGGACAAAAGAATGGGAACAGACAAACATTCAGCTGTAGTGCAAGTGATTCCCTGTAGGAAAGACACAGTGAGTACTGACAACGCTTTGTGCTGGGGTGGGTCCTTCCCCCCGAGGGGTCTGACCCACCCACAAAGAGGGAGGTGGATGTGCCCCCACCTCCCTCACTTTGAGATTTCGACTGCATAGTTAGTAGCAAATCAGCCTTACCCCTTTCCTGTGTGTCCTGAAAGATGAAGAACTTTTACAAAGTATTTTTTAGAGCTAACCCAAGGTAAAACACGGCTGCAGGAGGTGGTTATGGCTGTGAGGAACAAAAGGCCTTGCTGAGTCCAGCCTGACTCCTCCCACAAGGGCAGAAGCACGAAGGCTGAGCTGGGAGCTGATGTGCCCAAGCATTTGTCCAAGCTCCTGAAATGCACTTGGCACCCCGAGGGCTGGTGGGAACGCTGGCGTCCTCCCGTTCCTGGGACGTTCAGCCTTTCACAAGGAACCGGGGTAAAACAGCGTGTCTGACCCAGCCCTCCACATGTGCCAGCTGCCATTTCGCTCTCCTGCAGCAGGAGATGAGAAATCACCTAAGAGAAGATGTGATTTATCACAGCATTAATTTAAAACAGCCTAGGACAGAGGGAGAGTGATGGGCCAAAACAAAAAGCACAGAAAACATTCAGTATTAAACCTACCCTTTGCTGCTGAGACCCTTTTCCAGAAAGATGTTCAGCCCTGGCTGGAACACAACTTTTTCTAAGCATGGCCTGACTACAAGAGGTCTCAAGAGCCTCTGGTTTCCACTGACCTTCTGAAGATCAGGATTTCTGGCAGCCCTGTGCTCGAGCATTCACATGGCTATGGACCAGGTCTTGATATCTTCACTTCACTGAAACCCTTCCCTGAAGACAGTGGATGTTTTTTTCCTGAGGAAAAAATGACAGAGATGAATTGAGCTTCCCAGGGCTCGGCCTAAGGAGGAAATGCCCCACTAGGAAATGAGGCTGGACTCTTCGGCTCCTGCGAGGACCTCACTGGAGAAGCATTTTTCTGAGCGACCTCCTTTCTTCAGCAAAGTCCGAGGGCTTTTGCTACAGCGTTTGGAGTCTGAGAAATCACAGTGGCTCTTTCCAGAGGTAGAACGGTCTCTTTATTCACTGCACACACAGAGAATCAATGGGTGTTACAAAAGCAGCTCCTGCGCGGAGCAGCCAGCTCTGCTCTGCTCTGCTCTGCTCTGCTCTGCTCTGCTCTGCACGCCCAGTGGGCAGCCCCGGGGGACACGGAGCCGCCACGCACGAGTGGCACGGGCGTGGAAGAGTGGCACAGCGCGTCAGTGCCGCCCTGGTGCCTGGTGTGACGGGCCACAGCCCCCCAGGGGCTTCCTTCCACTCCGGGTGCCGCCAGCTCGCTGTCCTCGGCGCAGCGCCCGCCCCCGAGCTCTCGCATCGCCTCCTTCCCAAGGCCTGGCGAGCAGAACCTCTTCCACAGAGCCCCCGGGGATCAGCCATCCATGAGGGCCTGGATGCCCTCAGCAGGGGTTGGGTTGAGCCTGGGAAACCTCCAGAGCAGGGTTTGAACTTCGTTTGTCCTTGCACAGCTCCAAGCACCCCGAGGGTGCCCCTAAACACAACTAATGATCACCATGCACTGGCATTTAACTACTGGGATGCTACTACTCTAAAGCTCCTTCCTATCCCCACCAAGCAGGCCCACATGGAGGTGAGACCAGTCACTACAGCACTACGGGTGCTGTCACCAAGCCTGTCTGCAACGATGGCAGCGTCTGGCACCACACAGCCAAAATTCCCCAGGGTTCCCTCTCCAGACAGGCCCCTGTAGGAGTAACCACGCTTGGAGCACGGATCTGAGACACCTCCAGTTGTGGCAGGCAGAGACAGTTCAAGCACTGTGGACAAAGGCTCCAGCTCAGCTCTTGCAGAGGAGCCCCTGAGGCCCATTTTCGGCTCAGGGCTGAGCTTTGCCACCCGCTCATGGCAGCAGATCGGTGCAGGTTGTTCCCTCGCCTCAGCCCCAGGGCCGGACCCTGCTGCCCCAAAACGCTCTGTGACAGCACTGCTGGCATCTGAGGGACTTTGCCTCGGTGCCAAGGGAGCAGAGTGGACCCTGCCCATGCCAAGGAGCCCTGCAGGTGACGTGGAGCAGCACCCGCCTGCCCCAGCCCCAGGGACCACGGCAGGAGGAGTGACAGATGAAGCCAGCGAGGGTCCCACCAATTCCATGCTTCCTCAGAAGTCTCAGCCCCTCACCTCTGCTTTGCCTTTCGCCTCCTGTCACTAAAGCTACTGCAGAACTACTCACAGAGCAAAGCTGCCACTACCAGAGACATTTACATGCGTCAGTCTGCAACATTCCCCTACTAAACACTACGGAACCCCCCACGCCCCCCTGAAATCAAAGCATGTGCCCATTCCTGAGGCAGGACTCTGCCCTTGCACCACCCAGAGGTTTTTCCCACTGGAGCATCCCACACTCCTCCTGCAGCATCCATCCCTGCAGGCAGCGGGAGGCTCTGGGCCAGTGGCCCTCGCGTTGCATTCAGCACCAGGGATCAGCCCCGAGCTGGGGGCTCCAAAAGAGCACAGCCTGCATGGAAGAAAAGCTGCCTTCGTGGAAAAAATCCAGGCTGGTGGTGCCTGCTCTGCATCCCAGACAAGGGGTGTCGGAGCAATCCCAACTCAGAGGCCGGGAGGAAAGGGGCTTAGTTCAAAAAGGGCCACATCCAGCTGCAAGAGCCTCTGGAAATCCTGACTGCTGTGAATCCTCACAGCTCCTGAGCTCCAGGGCAGAAGCAGCAGCTCACAGGAGCCGGCAGCTTGAGGAAGGACAGGGTCTAAGGGGAGTTTTCAGCCTGGGCTGGTGGACAGACCCCTCTGACAGAGAGCACTCGGCCTCCAGCAGCATTTCCCAGACCGCAGCACAACCCCTCTGCACCCAAGGATTCAAATGGGGACACGGAGTGCTGGTGGCTGCCCCAATCCAGCAGTCACAGCCCAGATTTCCTCCCTTCTCTCTCCCAGAAGAGTTTGTCAAGCTTGTGGGCCAGAACAAGACAAAGGGGTCAAAGGACAACACACTTTTTTTGGAAGAGTCTGAGAAACACTCTGAAGGCTGGAATTGGATTTTGCAGCAGCCAGGGCTGTCCCTGGATTCAGAGACCCCTGGTGAAATGAGGCAGTCCTGTGAAGGACAGGAAACAGAGCACTCCTTTCTCCTACAACCAGAGAAAATGAGCCCCATCAAAATACTTAAATAACTAGAAATAAATTATTCCCCCCTTTTCCTAATCAAAACAAAAAGCAACCATTTAAAAATCAAATAAATTAAAATCCCCGGGACAAACCGTGACGAGAAGAGGGGGACCTGGACTTAGTGAGCAGTTTTGTCCTGCATGGTACTAAGCAAACAGAAAAATACAACGTGAAAACCGCCGAGAGAGCCTGGAATAATGAAGTGAAACATCCCAGCTGCCCACGCTGAAATGGTGCAGCCTCCTCTCTGCTCGCACAGGAAGGATGTGCCACCTTCCCGTACAAAACTGGCTCAGGATTGATGCAAAAAACCACAAAACCAGCTCAGGATTGATGCAAAAAACCACAGTCCCAAAGACAAAGGCTGTACCAGGCAGGCACAGAGCAGGTCCCTTCACAGAGGGAAGGCAGCAGAGCAGAGTCCCAGGCTCACGAGGCAGGAATTCTCTTGCACATCGGTGACCCTCACACCAGCAAAGAAATCCCACTTGGCTCAGGAAACAACGCCCTTTCCAGCTGAGGTGCAGCACACCTTGTTTCCCTTCCGCCCCAGTAAAAGAGCGAAGCTTAAGAAAAGTGCCCTTATTAAGACAAAGTAATTAATTCTTATAATTCAAGTAAATTGCAGGAACTGCCTGCAGCTGGATCCAGAGGAAGCAGGGACTGTGCTTTGTAGGTCCCAGGATTCGCCCAGCAGCTCCGGCAGCTCCCCTGCAGGGATGGATTTGAACTTTAGCTGGGTTTTTGCTGGAAGTCCTTTCCCGAGCAGCGATGCCTCCAGGGCCTGGTCCCATATTAAAACAGACTCAGTGGAAGAAGACCAAGCTCAAGCACCACGGGGTTTTGCAAACCCTGGTTTAGGTGTTGTGCCTGGGAAGGACCATCCCAGAGAGCGTTCCCAAACACGTGGAACCCGGCACTGGCAGGTCCTCCGTCCCTCCTCAGCCATCCAGAGGGCAGTTCCCAAAGGGGCACTCCAAAAAAAAACAAGGCTGGGAAAGCAGCACTCAGAGAGCCAGCACCTCTGCAGCAAAAAAGGAATAAAAAGATTAAAAAATAGGGGCACTGTGAGATGTTGGGTTGGGGGCTGAGAGAGGGAGCGACGTGCTGAGGTCTGGCCGCCGGTGTGAGGAGAGGACACAGCCTGCCCCAGCCCCTGAGATTCCCCGTCGCTGCAGCGCCCGGGGAAATCGCGGTGCAGCAGGGAGCGGAGCGGACAGAGGGAAGGGCAGAGCGGATTTCCACGTCTTCACCATCTCAGTGCCCCCGAGCGCGTGTCCTTCAGAGAGCCTGTCCCTCCAGGGTCCCCGTGAGCTTCTCCTCATCCATCTGCCTCTGCTGCTGGTGGATGCGGGCGTAGGAAATGGCATCTCCCCTGCGGAGAGAAGGGACAGCGTGGGGAGGGCAGGGCCGTGTCCCAGCTGGGGCCTGGCTCTCCGTGCCGAGCGATTCCCGGAGTGAAACCAGACTTGCTGGCCCTCTCCAACCCCCCAAAGCTGCTCTCTGCCCCACAGCTGGGCCCATCCACCCAACAGCTGCAGAAAGAAGAGTGGGACCCTCAGGACAACCTGGTCTGGATTCCCAAAAGCTCAGAGCTTCGGCAAGCTCGGGAGCTTCACCCCCGGGACAGAAACTTGCACGGCTCTGAGATGAGGGAGATTTTCTCTGGCCGCATTTACACCCGAGCACGGTTTGTGCAAGGGGAAAGCAGAGCCTTAGAGAGGCAGATGGGACAAGGGCTAGGGCTCCATCTCCCCCCTTCCCTGCCCTCCACGAGCAGCTGCACCTCTCTTACTTCTTCCCGAGGGCCGACAGACCGTAGAGCACCCCGGTGGCGAAGGCGATGGCGTTGCCGAAGAGCGTGGTCAGCGTCAGGCTGAGCATGACGGGGAACACGGCCATCCTGGAAGACAGGGGCAGCCCTCAGAGCCGGGCCCCGCTCCCCACGGGACGCGGGGATGTTCCTTCCCCAGGGCGTGCCCGTGACCATCCCCCGGGACCATCCTCACCCGCAGTAGAAAGCCGCTTTCTGCCAGGCCCGCAGCCCGTCAGCCCTCGCGGACACGGCGTTGGCGAACTCGATGAACTGGCAGCAGAAGGGGGCCTCACACAGGAACAGGACGAAGGCGTTGAGCCTCCAGGGAGGGAGAAAACCAGGGTTAATCCTGCTGGTCGGTCACCCAGAGTGGGGGTCAGCAATGCCCCCCAGCCCCACAGAGACCAGACGCCCCGTGCTCTCCATGTGGGTGAAGGGAATGGTGAGGCTGGACCCTACTGCGCTCCCCCTGGTTCTTGATAATTTCCAAATTTCCAAGCCCTGCTGCCCCAGACTTATTTTGGACAAGGGTATCTCAGTATTTACCTAAAAACGCATAAAGAAATAATATAAATAGAATAAACCTAACACCTCAACCTGCCTGACGGAGCAAGACCTGGCAATTCCCAGGGTGTGACGGGTGTTCCGCTCCCACCCACTGCCCAAGCCAGGGCAGATCTGCTCCCCTCAGTGGGGTCTGGTTAACAACACCTCCCTCCCAGCAGGAAAACGAAAGGAAACCCTGCTCACATCATCCACACGCCGGCCGCGATGTTCAGGGGGTTGATGGTGACGCAGTTCCAGAGACCAGCAAAGGCACAGGCTGGAAAGAAAGAGGCTTTCAGTGACCACAAAGACCAACCCCATGCGCCCTCGGTCAGCACCTGTGGGCACTGCAAGGCAGCACAGCAGGGTGGGCAGAAAGGTCTGGTGGCCCAAAAGGAGCCTGGAATGCAGGGGAGAGCCGTCCTCCAGTATCCTTTTGCTCCCAGTGCCGTTCCAACAATTATTTCCCTTGTGTAGAACAACATTTGCTTCCACCTGGATTTTGTGCGCCAAGGAATCACTGCTTCACCAGAGATGGGCAGAAAAGAGGAGCGGAGTCTGGGTCTCCGCTAATACAAAAGGAAGCGAATAAAGCCCAAAATAACCCCAGTGCTCCTGGCTCTGTAACTCAGGGAGAGGAACCAGGCAGCAGCGACCAAGCTGAGCTGCATCCGCCTCCTTGCTGCCTCATTAAACTTGCAGAGTGTTCCCGGCACCTGATACGGGCCCTTCCCTCTGCCAGTGCCGGAGCCAGCACCAGGAACTCGAGCCCAGGTGGGAGGGCAGGAACACAGGCTGAGTAAACAACATCACACTGCAAAAGTCCAGCTAAAATTAATTCTATAGCCTTTAAAGCCTGTTTTGGGAATGATGGAGAGCAGCAGAATCCCTCTCCGAGGATGAGACCAGCCCTGGATTGGGGATTTCGGGTGTTTGCTAAGGGGATCCCCGAGCAGAGCTGCTGCGAGCAGCCCTGACCTTCGAAAGCCTGGCACGCGCTCGCAAGGTTTCTTTTAAGCAGTCGCTGCTGAATCCTCAAAGTTCCTTTAAAAATAGTTATCCTTGCTTACCAGGCTGGGAAGCAGAATTGCAGGCAATGACAGGACGCATCGAAGGTCACCCCACAAGCAAATGACCTCCTACTCTTAGGAAACACCAAAAAACATTATTTTTTACCACTTCCTAGGACTGATCCCACAGGACCCAAAATCTTTTAGAGAATCCTGCAAGAACAAGATCACCTAGCAGAGGGGATATGCCAGAGGATGTGTTAATATCTGTGCTCCAAGGGCATTTCTCATCCTCCCATCCCACAGGGACCGGTGTCAGTGTCCCCACACCACAGGGGAAACTGAGGCACCGGGCTGGGGTGATCTGTTCATGGTCACACTTGCAAACAGCTGGAGAGGAGCAACGGGAAGCAGGATTCCTGGGAGCTGTGGGCAGCACGGAGAGCAGGGCACAACACGGGGGGTTCTAATTCCCCGTGACCACCAAACCCTTGGATGCTGATGGAACAGGAGCTCGGGGGAAGCACTTGCTGTCCCCCAGGAAAGGACACTCCTGACAATAACGCTGAGTGACTTTCTGGCACTTTATAATTAGCAGAGCAGCAAAACCTCTTGGCTATCTCCAAAGCACAGCCAGGGCTGGGGCAGGACCCTGCCTTGCTGAGCAGCACAGCAGAGCACAGAGGTCTGGGCAGCTCCCAGCAGGTCTCCACCACACAACAAACCAAGGGAAGCAGAATGTTCTTTTCCAAGTGAGTTTTTTTTTCCTAATCAAACCAACCAGGGGTTGTTTTGCCAGGGTTCTGGTTTGGTTTTGTCCTCAAACACTCCAAAACAACCCTGCAGCAGTCCTGGCTCAGCAACCACCCCGCTTGCCAGAGGACTAATGACCCAGGAAGCAGAGCTGAGCAAGCCCCACGTCAGCAGGAGCAGGGAGCAGCAGGAAAGGAGTCAAAGGTTCGGGATCACAGGAGCACTGCCCCCAGAGCTGCTGCCAACAGCCACAGGGACACAGAACTCGGTGACCTCGGGTCTCCTTTGCAGAGCTGCTCGTCCCACAGCAGCCTGGGACATCCTTGTCCCACCGGGGCAGGATCAGCTCCTGCCTCAGGAGCTGGTCCCACCCCTGCCAAGCCAGAGATTTCTTTCTGAAAGATTTTCTTTTCCAACAGAGGCCTCACGACAGGGTTAAAATGCAGATAACGCTCAGCGGCACGTAAGCCATGGGAGACAGACAGTTCTGCCATTTGTTTAACTGCTGTCCCATCCTGAGACACTGAGGAAGCACAAATAACTGGGAGCTAAAATGAGGGGGGAAGGACACCCTTCCCTACAAAGGCTCTATTCATTTCCAGCAGCTGGTCACTGTCCTCAACACAAGCCTATTTTTGCTCCTAGAGCGTTTTACAAAAGCCACAGGCTCTCCTCGTCCCATTACAACAGAACACAGGGGAGGGAAGGGACTTGGCCAAGGTCACCAAGCCAGCGTGAGCAAGAGCCAGAAGCGGATCCTGAACCTTGTCTGTCTGGTTCTTGCTCCAGCCCTCGGATTTTTCTGGCTGGAGCAAGTTGTGGCTGCAGGTGTGTGCATGTGGCAGATGTTGTCTGCTGGTCTCACCTCCACTAACGAAGTTTCTCTTCCTTTCTGAGGGAATTTCTTCTTCTGTAAGAAATAACCCAGCACCACACTCCAGTTGCTCACAATCCTTATAAATTAGTCCTGTTTTTTTCACAGCGAGCCCTGAGAACAGCAGCAAACTCCAGCCATGCTGGTTTATTCATTGCCCCTTCTCCAAACTATCCACCTTCAGCAAGGTGATGCTGAACAAGCAGCGTTTTGAAGAGGAATGCTGGTGGCACGGGGCACTGGTTGTCTTTTCCACAATCCCCCTTTTCCCTGCTCATAAGGGGAGTTTGTGCCTCGTTCTCTGCCTGATAAAGAGACAGGCAGGGCTCCAGAGCAAGCTGTCACTCCCCAGATCTTTGGCAAACCCTCTTAAGAACCTGGCTCTTCTTCCAAAAGCTTCTCCCAGACTCACCCAAATACATAAAACTCTCATCTTTCCTGTAAAAACAAGCCACAAGTTCGCAGAGCCATGAACAAAAGGTTGGGAAAATAATCCAAGTGTAATTCAGCTGCTTTGAAACACGAAGACAGAGAGGGGGGAAAAAAAAAAAGAAACTTGCACTTTGAAGCCACTCAGGAGCTGCTGTAGCACGAGGCTGGCAGTGCCACCAGCGTGACCCCACCAGCTCTTCGCCCTCCACCCACATCGCCCTGAGCTCTGCACGGGACAAAACCGCAGGAAAAGCGCCGAGGCTCCGGCTACAGCCACAGCCCGTGGGAAAGACGCTGCTGCTCTGAACCCCCCACCTGGGACCTGCTCCACAGACACTTCCCAGCTGGTTCTCCTGGCCGCCGGCCGGGCCAGGAGCGCGGGGGCCTCCGGCAGGGCACGGCGAGGCCGCGGCGTTTGGCCCCGTCAGAGCAGCCCCACCAAATCCCGTCACACCTCCGGAATTTCAGCACCTAGGACATGAAACGGTGAGAGCAGCACATGTTTTACCAGCCCGGCCAAAAAGGGCTGTCAGGAGCCTGCCCGGCGATACCACGGGGTGCAAATGTCAGCTCCAAAAACACCGTGGGGTTGTGCAGCCCAAGGCAAAAGGCAGGCATGGGGAAGGGGCAGGGGGAGAGGGGCATCAGACACAAAGCTCCAGCTGATGGAATAAATCAGGGCTGACTGCACTGGCTGAGAAACCCTCTTGTTTAACTTGAAGTCGTGGACCTGAAGCAGAAGAAATTCTCCATCCTGTGCTCTGCAGGAGATCAGACTAAGCGGTCATAACAGTCCCTCCTGCTTTTAAGAGCTATTAATCTCTCCACAGAATGTAGCAAAACAGCACTCCAGGACAGGCTGATTTCTGGCAAAGTTGCTGAGACTCTTTCCCTGGGAAAATTTTTTTCAGCAGCAGGTAATTCCGAGCTCAGCCAACTCACTCTGCGTCCGCAGCTCCGTTCTCTGTGTCCTGCCCAACCCCTTAAAAACACACAGCACAAACCAAACCCGTTCTTCGCCTTCAGTGAAACCCATGGGCAGGCCTTCTGCAATCAGCAACAGGAGTAACGGGAAACACGCTCTGAGAGTCAGGATGGGGGGGGAAAATTAAGTTGCAGGAACATATAAACACCCGAAGGTCAAACAGGATGAACCAAACCCTGTGGCCGCTCTTCCAGCCCTCACCTGGCCCGTCTGAGCCTGGTGCTCACAGTAAAACCATCTCGTTTGCCTGCCCACAGCCCTCCCGCAGCAGCAGGGGCTCAGGGAGCGCCGTATCGCAGGGGGAGCCCGAGGATTTGCAGATTGCCCCGTGACGTCCCCGCTGCCGGGTGCCAAAGTTCAGCAAGGTCCGCTGAGCACAGAGCGCATCCCTCGTGGGCAGCCGAGCCCGCCCCGCTCCAGGCACGGCCGCCGCTCCGCTCTCCCTTCCGCCCCAAACGCAGCGAACCAGAGCCGGCACCGAGCCACAGCCCCGAAACCCCTCCACGGCCCAGCCCCCCTGCACCCCACAAAGGCGTGGCAGGACCCCGAGACGAGCTCTGGCATGCAGGAGGGGGAGCCTGCGGCTGCGAGGGAAGGGGATACTTACACACGCCCCCGATGACCCCGGCAATCCTGCAGAGCCACCTGTACCACCAGGTCATGCCCTCCTCGGCGGGGGCAGCCGCCGGCTCGGGGGCTGCTGCCGCCGCCGGGAACCGCTCATCCTGCGAGCTCATCTCCCCCCGGCCGCCGGGGGCTCGGCGCCCCGCCGCCCACCCGAGCCCCAGGTGTCACCCCCTCCTCCGGCCAGCCCCAGGGACAGCCCCTAAAGCCAGGCCCGGGCCCGTCCCCGCGTCCCCATGCGGGGCCCGGCCCCCCCAGGGCTGACAATGGAGGGGCTCCGGCTGCGGAGCGATGCCAGCGGCCCTGGAGCTGCTCCAGCGCGGCTCGAGCTGCATTGTGGGTCCCCCCCGGCAGCAGGCAGGGCTTTGGCTTTGATGTCACTCGCATTAAAGGGCTGTGGGCAGAGCTCGGCCGTCCGGATTGATCGGACATCGCCGGCACCGCCGCGCACCCCGCGCCCGGGGCTGCGGGCACGGCCGCGCTGGACGCCCCCGGGAACAACGGGGAGTGGTGACCCGGGCGAGCCGGTGTTTGCTTTTCCAGAAGGGGAGACGGGAATCCCCGCGGTGACGGGAACTGAGCGCCGCCGCAAAATTCTGCCCTCCGGGTAAGAGGGTCGCGCTCCCCTTGTCTGACTGCGGTTCGGGTTTTCTCCCTGGAAAACGGGAGCAGAAGGAGCACTCTGCAAGTGGATAGCCCAGCTGGCAGCCCGGTGGTGTCCGAACAAATGGGACAGGGGAACACCCTGAATTCCTCTCAACTGTGAAGGCAACAGCTGCGTTTTGTGCAGATGAACATGGAGCACAACCAGGGCCCAGCTCTGCACAGTCGATCTGGAACAATAAATAGCAGTGAGACTTGGGATCCAGAGCAGGGTGGGAAGACAGATCCCATCTGCTAGAAGGTTACAGAAAAAGGATTAAGGAAAGGATGTCTTTTCATTACCATCTCCTGTCAGACAGGAAATGAAGGCCCAGGGCCTGCATCACCCACGCAGTGCAGTGGGATAGCTGATGTCTCCAGCTCCTCGAGGATCTCACTTCAGGATTCTACTTTCTGGCTCTTCCAGGAATGGAACGTAAATCTGGAGGCTGGCAAGCAAAAAACTCCAGGTTTAACCAGCAAAAAAACAACTCTTAATTAAGAAGAATATTTGTGGTTGTAGAAGGATGTCAGAGAATCCAACTGAGAGAAAGCAGGAGCAGGGTTAAAACTGCCCAGGCAGAACCATTTACTGCATCCAGCGTGAAGAGCAAGTGCAGATGTGTCCAGCCAGGCTCCAGGTGCAGAAAACACCCCTTAAGCAGTATATTGTGATTTTGAGGAGGATGACAGATTTGGACCAAAGCACAGTCCAATGTTCAAGATATTAAAAAACAAAAAAAAAACCCGACTAAAAAATACACTTAAATGAAACTCCTGTGAATATTTGCCACTGCTCTAAAATCCCTCTTCCTGCCACAGCTTGTCCGTGCAGCCCCAACCTCAGCTCCTGTCAAGTGAAGATACAGATTAATAGCATGGCCACTGTTCTTATCTGAGTAAGTCACATCTGGCACCAAACCTGGCATTAAGAGACAGAATTCTTTTATTTTCTCGTGGGAAAGGAGTAGTGGTATCACTGTCAGATTTATAACAGTACAACCACAGAAAGGGCGGCTGGGGAGGCACCTCAGGATGTCACTTTGTCCTCCCACATGAAGCCAGCTGTCACCAGGGCTTGCCCAGGCCAGCAGTGCCTCAGTTCAGCCAACTCCTGAAAACATTCAGGCTTTGAGTGACCTGTCCTAGGGTGGCACTGCCCTCCCCACACATCTCCTTGTGCTGGCAGCTCATCTTTGCCTTCTTCATTCCATTCCAGAATTTCACTGTGCCTCAGTTTTGAGGGGCATTTACACTGCAAGAGAGTGAATTTAAGGGCTAGAACATAACCTGTGGTGCACAGAGGTTTATACTGGGCCACCAAGAAATTCAGTGACTCTCCTAAAAGGTCCCACTACATTACAGAGGCAGGACCCTGACACTCCAGTGCCCAAGTCACCACTTGCAGACATGTAAACTGCATTAATGCCAACCAAGTCAGACAGAAAATCCATATGAGGAAGATTTGCTAAATATTTGGGGGTTACATGTCTTTTGTATGATCTTTATCAATGCAGAGATCCCAAAGGAGTCAGCAGATGCTGTTCTTGCTCAGCAGATGAGGAAGCAGTTGCAAGAAGATTAAATGTGTGCAGTGAGCAGGCAGCAGTGAGTAACTGGGCCTTTCTCAGTGCAGTGGCTCTGGCCCCGTTTATTTGGGCTCAATGGCGTGATATTCAGCCCAGAAATGGCTTCTGTGATCCTCAACATTTTCATGGAATTCAATTTCAGCTTGGCTTCCTGTTGACTGCCACAGGAACGGCTGCTTCCCGCGGAACACCACTGTCTTCATGGTGCTGACATCTCGGACCTGCAGGAGGAGAAACCAAACCATTTTATCTCAGCAGGCTACAGATGAAATAAACACCTAAAAACCACTGGAGACTTGCAGGTTGGTCACTCAGAGAAAAGCTACCTTTGAAAGGTTAGGAAAAAATACAGTAGATATCAGAAATTCTCATTCCCATCTACATTTACTCAACAGAGCTCAGAGTCCCTGATTTGTGACTGAACTGTGCATCTGGGTGGAAATCTCTGGTGGAACGGGTTTGTTCCCACCCAGACCATTCCGGTGAGGCTCCTGGCTCCTCACCAGGATGTAGTTGAAGTGTGTGTGGTTGCCCTCAGGGCCCGGGTCAGCGTTCAGGGCACGGATGGAGATGCGCTGCCGCGGAGCCACCGTGATGAAGGTCCGACACACGACCTCCTGCCTCTGGTCAGGCAACTGCACAGGAGTCACTATTTCACCCTGGGGGCCAAACAGCTGCTGGTCACAGTCTGAAACGGCAAAGGGAGAAGAGAAAATGGTTTAGAGAAGTATCCGGCGTCTCTAAGAAAGAAATCATTTTAATTTAAACACAGGCAGAACGGTTTCTCTAGGGATTTTCATCTGGGAACCTCCAAGCATCAGCAAACACCTGTGGGGGGGTTGCCTTTAAAACAAAGGGGTAGTCCACAATCAATACTAATTCCAACACTCCTCAAGAAGGGGTTTGTTAGTTGCTAAAAATGAAGCAAGGTTTCCATAGCTTTCCATAGGCAACTACCATGCATGGAACTCTGTGGGCCTTAATCCACAGCAAGAGCAAAGCTCTCAGTACAGTACCTTGGTAATATTTTTTGGTTGCAGTTCTGCTGTTGTACTGCAGAATGACCCCGTTTCCTGGCAGCACAACGCGCTGTTTCACAATCAGTGTGTTGGTTCTGGAATTTATCAGTGACAGAGGGAGCTTCCTGCAGCCTGTCCGCCACATCATTCGCCCAGAAAACAGCAGGACCTCACCTGGAACGGATGAGCACAGGGCCTAGAAACACTTTTACTTGAAGTAAAAGCCACAGTCTCTCTTATACAGGTCTGGAATCAAGTAATTTCTGCATCTTGTTTCTATCTTATCAAAATCGGTCATGAGAACAGGCCAGTTAACTAATCTAACTGGGCTGATTCCAGCTAGAGGGTACATTAGTTTTATAGCAGGCCAAAACAAGCAGCTTCTTTAACCCCATAAGCTCCTTTCGTCTCGTATCTACCAACAAAAACAGGTAAGGAACCACTGTGTGAGGGCAGCACAAGCAGCATCTTCATTCTGTTCCATCTGGCAGCAACGTGGTGGAGCAGAAAAACTCGCTCAAATGGTTTCAGAGATTACACAGGCTCCGAGGCAGCCAGAACTTTTCAGGGCACCACAAGAGGTGCAGCTTTGCCAAAGGGCCAGGCTGGACCCCAGAGCTCCAGGCAGTACCTGCACTGCAGTTGAGGGAGCTCTCCAGGATGGTCACCGAGATCTCCTCCCTCAGGGGACGCCCGATGGCCACCGTGCAGTCCCTGCTCTCCACGCCTGTCATGTTGATGATCCCAGTGGCATTGAGAAACAGGTTTCCACACACACCTGGACAGCAGAGACAGGTGAGAAACACACCTAGAAGGAAGTACAGGAAAGCAACCCCCATTCCCTTCGTGGCACAATGAGCAGGCCAAGTCACGTCTTCTGGGTAAAGCACAGGAGGAGTCACAGAATCCCAGAATCCCAGAATGTCCTGAGTTGGAAGGGACCCACAAGGATCATGGAGTCCAACTCCTGGCCCTGCACAGGACTACCCCAAGAAAGACACCATGTGCCTGAGAGTGTAGTCTAAACACTCCCTGAAGTCTTGAGCTGCTGTCCCACAGGCTCCCAAGCCAGGAGAGTTTTGGGAAGCACAGGGAAGCGAGGCATTGTTCCAAGCTAAGGTAACATGGATATGCTGGAACAGCAGGGTTTCCCTCCCAGCCAGATGTATTCCCTCCCACGCTGCTGTCCCTGGCTGGCAGCAGGATCAGCACAGCCCAGCTGCACACAGGAAGCACCTTTTGGCCGTGTCCTCCTCACCTCCACCAGGCTTTGTCTGCTCCCGGGGCCCAGCAGACAGAGGCACACCCAGGTCCTTGTGTCCGTGCTCCGTGCCAGCTGCAGCTCCTGTCAGGTGTGTGGCTGGTGTCACGGGCTGCAGCTCAGCCCCCGGGGACAGGGGCCCCTCCTGCTCAGGACAGGGCCCTGCGGAGCAGCCACGCACCACGATGGCCTTGGGGAAGCGCCGGCAGAAAAGGGGGTTCACGGGCTTGTGGGTGAGAGAGCTGAGGCAGAAATCCTGCCTGGTCTGAATGCCGTTCCCACAGGACGTTGAACACTGCAAAGGAACAAACCCACAGGCTTTTATGCCTGCATTCCAGCTGGTATTTGGGAATAAAAGCATTGATAGGCTCAGGCATGATCTGGGGGGATTCACTGATGCTCTTCTACCACTTGTCCTGTCAGTGCTCTTGTTCCATCAGCTCTAAGATGCCCCACCTTCCAGGGGATCTTCCAAACTATATATTTAAATTGCAGAACCACTTCCTAAAAAAGTCCCAAAATATCTGCATTCCAGGAGAAAGCGTGCCAAAACCATTCCTAGGCTGCAGCCAAAACTTTAGCTGAGGAAGGTGGGAAGCAAACCTACGGCTGCTAAACACAGGGCAGTGGAAAGGATGGAAAACATCCTTGGAAACAGTTTAGCGTTTCTGTGCGAAGCCAACAGACGAGGCAGAAGTTGTATTTCTCCCCTGTGGCCTCCAGGGAAGGGAAGAGCTGCAAAACTGCTGTGTCTGAAGGGGAGCAGGTACCTCTGACCACTCGCTGAAGCGCCACTCGTACGAGCACGTTCGGATGACACAGGGGACACTGGTGAGGGGCTTCTCTGCCATGGGGCACAAGTGTTCCTCCTGCAAGACCTCCTGGCCGTGGAGGATCTGCACACAGGTGACCAGCTGCACTGCTAAGCCCAGCCCACAGCTGGAGGAGCAGGGCCCAGCTGGGGTTACCTTCCACCTGGCAGGGCACGGAGGAGAAAAAGTGAGTTAGTGATGAACCCCCACCCTCTCTCTCACTGCAGCTCCCTCACCCTTCCTCCTTCTTCACTCTCTGCCTCACACTGTCTGTGGTATTTGGAATGCAGCCTGGAGCAGGTTTGCAGTTGGATACAGAGGGCATTCCCATTTTGCCAGGAGCCCACAGATTTCAAATCCACACTGAATCTTACTCTGTGTCCATCACCGCCCTGCCCAGGGTGACGCACGCAGGCTTAACTGCAGAAACAATCTTATCTCCCTCCAAAACACACACACCACTGAACCCTCAGATCAGGATCAGACCCAGAGGCCCTGGGAGTGGCATCCTGTAAAAAAAGTTCCAGTAGCTTTCCAGTCCCACAGCAAATAGGGCAGGGCAAGCTCACCACAAATCCTAAGGAAAGTGCAATCCATTTCCTTCAGTTTTCAGAGCAGCTATTCCAGATTCTGAGAGTATTTAACTCTTGCTACTTTCCTTGATGCTGTGTGGAAACTGTACAGCTGGCAAATGTGTCACCACCTTTTGCAGCTATGGATTTGTTCCTGCTTCCCCAGAGTAATAAGGGATCAAGAGGTTTTTGGTTTTTCTCTGGACTCGGACTCTGAGGACTACACTTATTCCTGTCTGAGATGTGCCAGCCCAGGAAGGACTCTGAGCTTGCTGAGTATGGAGCAGTGCTACAGTTTTTTGCAGCTGGCTGTGCTTCCAAAGAAGGGGAGAGCAGCCTGACCCTTCCTTTACCATGTCCCTGGAGACAGAGAGAGGAAGGAAAGACCCCTCACAGTCTCGTTGTCTCCTGGTACCTGCTTTACCTTGGTGGGCAGGGGTTGAGATCACAGACTTCCACCCTGCTCCCTGGCTTTGGCACTGGCTGACAATTTTCCTCCTGGGTTTCTTCTTTGGTGTCAAAAGCCACACAAACATAGTGCAGCTGAGTCTTACCTAGGAAGGGAAGCAATCTGACTGCGTGGTTTGGATGCAAGGCTTGAAAGTCAGTCGCAAGTGTCACATCTGTGTGTACAAACCAAGCAAACTCTGCCCAAGCCATGGCACCCTTATTGCCCTCATCCCCCAGCTCTGAAGGACAGCAGCAGTCAGACCACCCTCTAAATTATTCTGTCTGAGCCAGGCCCCTTGCCCCTTCCAAATTGTGATCACAGCTACACTTAGAACTGCAGAGAGGGAAAGATCAGGTCCCCGAGGCTCCCAGGCACTGAACTCACACCTACAGCCAAGCAACATTTCCCTGCAGCACAGAAAGGCCTCACCTCTGCCACAGGAGACAGAACACTCCCCAGCCACAGGGCTCCAGACATACACAGTCCGATTTTCCAGCTGGATGTGCCCAAGTGACTCCGGAGGCTGAAGTAAGTGTGCATCTTCCTCCTCAGAACAGAGCAAAAAACAGCTGCTTCAAGCAAACCAGAACTATGAACTGAGGCATCCATGACTTAAGGGGTATGGAGCTGTCTAAAGTGACAGGATGAACCTTTAACTGGGCAGAGCAGGGGTGCAAACCACCCTCTGGGCTCCAGGAGTAAGCTGGTGGTTCTTAACCGGTGGATAAAAGTGCAAAGTTCCCAGTGAGGCTCCTGAAAAGCCAAGCCAGCAAACTCACTTTGTCCCAGCCCAAAGGGCACACGTTGACCACACAGGGCACAAGGGAGAGGGGTTTTTCCTCTGCTGGGCACAAGCTGTTGTCCACCACAGTCTCCAGGCCATCACGGAACTGCACACAGGTCAGGTTCTGCTGGGCAACTCCAGTCCCACAGACAGCAGAGCACTCATCTCTCTGAGACATCTTCCACCTAAACGGGAGGCAATTGCATCACCCTGTTTCCATCTGGACCAGGGAGGTTCATTACTCAGGCCACTGATTACAGAAATGGGTCATGCAGAGTGTTCAGCTTCTCTGTTTCAAAAGCCTTGTCTGGATGTGACTGAGAGGACAATTTAAGTCCTTGCACTGACAGCTTTCAAGGACTAAAAGCACCTAGGCCAAGGAGCTATAGTTCACGGTGTAATCACCTTTTACTGGGCACTGAAATGCCTGTGAGGGCAGTGTCTGGGCAGGCTTGGCCCTTGGTCCTCCTTCCAGAATAACCAACACAAGGGTCAACCCTCTTCGCTGGCACCATCTTGGAGAGGATGTGATAGACATCCTCTTCTGGCCATGCCTTCAGAGTATCTCCATTTAGCAGATTACTGTGAAACATTGGAAGGGCTATTTCCCTGTCCTTCAGCTGACATCTCAGTTACCTCACGGGACCAGGAAAGACAGAACAGGGTTTGGGATCTGCTACCCCATTATAATTATGAGGAAACTACTTCATACTTGCCCTTTTTTTTTTTCACCTCACACCACACCAATGCAGAGCCTGGGTTAAGTGGCAGAGAAAAGCAGGAATCCAGCTGAGCTCCCAGGAACACCAACCTGTACAGGCACGGCTCCATGGCACAGGGCTTGTGCTCTGGGAGGGGCTGGGGCAGCTCCAGACACCACTGAACCTCTGTCACCTCATTCTTGGTCTGATCAAAGCACACATGAGCCACTGGGAGCACCCCTGGGACACAAATGGAAAAGGAATTGAAGTTATAACCAGAGTGAACAGCTCCCCTCTGTTAGGGTAGGAAGATGCAGAGATTTTGCTTTACTCAAGCACCTGTGTAAGAAAATGGGGTGTGTGGGAGTACAGACTTCTGCAAGCACACAAACCCCTTCTCTGTGACGTAAGAGTTTTATGTGATTTTACTCTCAAGAGTTTTAAAGTGATTTTCCAAGGTGAGCACCCCAGCAGAGGAGAAGTTTGATTGATAATCCCCTGCCAAAATGGAAAGGTTGCTCCAAGCTGGCTGTTTGAAAGAATGAGGATATCAATCATAATTTGCAACAAATTGCTTCTAATGATCTGACTGATGAGGGGCAGCAGGTAAGCTCTAGGAGGGAGCTGTTAAATGCCATTTAAATGCCATTGTGTAGAACTGACCAGGTAATATCATCACAGCCTTTGTGCTCAGACAGCACCAGCCTCCTCAAAGGCGTCATCAACAGCCAAAACCAGACTAGAGGCGCTGGCAGAGAAACTGGAGACTTCCAGTGCCTGCAGCAGGCAAGGAATGAAACATTCATAAGCTACAGCTACAAAGAAGATTTTTAACAATAACGAACCTAAAAAGCAAAGCAGATGAAAATTCAAACTCAGAGAAATTACAAGCAAAGCTAAAAGGAGTCTCCTTTCAGTGAATGGGCTACAGGAGAGCCAGGCATTCCTGAGTCTCAGGCAGCATGACCCTGAGCACCAAAATTCCAGAATCAATCAGCAACCTTATCTTTGCTCTACCCTCCTTGTTTTCAAAGCATGACTATTGCTAAGGAGGGCCTGTGCATCACTTTCGGCTCTCAAGGTGCAATTTCAGCTCAGATTCTCAACTTTCTGTTATTTTAAGTCCCGACTTTCTCCTTTTTTTTCTGTTTGTGGCTGCATTAGCTGGTGGCTCTGGAGCATTTTGAGCTCTTTACTTCAGGGTTTCAGCAATCAGTTCACCTGGGGGATTTGCTGGAGAAAAGCTCTCCAGGCATAACGAGTTGTATAGATTGACTTCCATAAATATTCATTAATGCATTTTCTAAATCCTCGTCACAGAAGTCTTGAGAGGCCTGACAGTGTCATCTGAATTATCTGGTAAACAAGATGTCAGGTCATCTATCAGAGTGAACTGTTACAATCTGCATTATGATTCCTTCAGGGAGACAGAAAGGATTAACCATGGCACAGGAATAGAATTCTAAGAAGGAAGTTTCATAATTAGCTCTGAGGCTGTAGTTAGACACCAGATACCCCTTTGGTCTCAGACTTCTGATGTTTAGCCAACTTCAAATTACAGTCTTCAATAACTTTGAAAAATCTGAGAAAATTATTTAGTCTTAAAACCAAGAGTTCAGTTAAACCCTATTTAAAAATCCTCTCCACGAGCAAACATTTTCAGTATCATTCTGATGATTCAGCTCATTTGCTGATTTGTTCATTTAATTCAAAAGCTCCACCACTTTTTTTCTTTGGTTCAGTTTAACACTGGCAACTGCAGCAATCATTTCCAGCACTCTGCTTTTAAATTCAGTTCAGAGCAAACCAGAAGCCTCCATAAAAAGTGAAGGCCGAGTCCTGCTGCCTCACCTTCCCCACAGGTCACTGAACACGGGCCCTGCTGAGGAATCCACACATAGGTCAGGTTCTCCCTGGGCACAAAGTAGCTGAAGGTGATGTCTGGGTCGGTGGCATTGCCATATTCTTTTGTGTACCTCCTGTAGACCTGGGTAAGGAACAACTGTGGTCAGTGCACAAGAAAACTTGGATTCATTTCTTAGAATGGAGGAAGAAGCCAGTTCCCCTTCTTCCCATCCAACCCTGAGCCTCGCTGCCGTGCCTCACTCCCGGCCAGCTGCAGGCAGTGCTCTCACTCACCCTGTGAATTCTGGGCACTGCAAAGGATCAAGCCAAGCAGAAGGTTTAGCTCAGTGTGGTTTTCCCCACGCAGTCACCCCCAGACCTGCAGGAAGCCTGTGGGCAGCCAACCCCCAAGAAAAGCAATACTATCACTCTGCAGTGAACACCATCTCCCCTGGCCTTGGACACAAAGTCACCTGAATCCACCACACCTGGGTTCTGCAGCAAAGCCACCCAAACCTGCCCACATCTGCCTGGCCCCCTTCCAGCTCTGCTGCTTTCATTTACCTGTATCTCGATTTCTTCCTGCGTTGGCCCATCCACATGGATTTCCTCCAGGCTTGGCAGGTTGTCCTTGGTGAGAAACACTTGGTATTTGATCTGGTTGTCCTCCAGAACTGATGGGTAGGTGACATTCAGTGAGATTTTTCCTTTTCCAGCTACCACATACTCTCCTTTAACCTTCACCGCTGGAGGAGCCAGAGGAGCAGTGATGTTAAGAGACACGGTGTGGTCACCAGGATCCCCTGGTGCTGGGCTACTGGCTGCCCACTTGGTAGGAACCAGTTTGACCCAAGTTGGGCATCCCAAGGAGCATGGCTTCTACAGCTTCCCACTGGAGAGCATCCCACGAGCAAAACGCAGCACCAGGAATTCCATTCCTTTCTTGGCACAAGCTCCTTTCGGCCCTGCCTGCATCCCCTCCTCTCCTTTCCATTCCACTCACCCAGGTGTGTGAAGAGAGGCCTCCTGTTGGCAACACGGACCGAGGTGGTGTTGTAGGGCAGGGACAGAAATGTCACGTACTCTGGAAGGGTGGAAAGGAGGAAGATGTGGTCACCTTCCATCACTGAACCTCTGCTGGGAAGGCTGGGGATTGCAGCTCAGCTCCTGAATTCACACTGACCCCGCTCCTTGCCTTGAGCACGGTGATGGTGACACAGCAAACACAACTGAGCTGTGTGCTGTGTTCTGTTCTCACCCTTCTGGGGTTCTTTTTAGGTTCTCTGCTAGTATCTCTAGGTGAGACTGCAAGAGCCAGACCAGTTCCCAAATTTAACATCTCAGGAAGCACAGACAACACCCTCAGGGACATGGTGGGATTGGTGGGCTGTCCTGTGCAGGGCCAGGAGCTGGACCCAATGATCCTGGGGGATCCCTTCCAGTTTGGGATATTTATGATTCGATGATCTGATATCACCCCCAGCTCCCGACAATTTGCTGGGCTTCCCAAACAGTTACATTTCTGATCCACATCCGGAGAATTGTGACAAAAACAGCACTCTGCCTACACAACAGCTACCTCCCTCTGCATTGGACCACCCAAAATCCATCCCCATACCCTCCATAAAAGAAAACCAAGCAGAAGCAGAAGGGAGAAGTCACATACAGAAGACTGTGAACACTGACTCTGCACCCAAACGTGCAGCACACCAACAGCAGCACAGTGCAGAGCCTGAAGGGGAGGGCTACGCACCTTGAGCTTTTCCTTCTGTGTAGGATCCACTCACTCGGGTGCAAGTGGAGTTATCGCCCCCACAGACCTTGCAGGGATCCATGACCTTCCTGGAGCCCATCTGGCCGTCACACCCGAATGCCTGAGCAGAGGGGAGAGTCTGTCAGCCCGGCCTGCTCTGAGAAAACAAGCGAGCAAAAGCAACATTGCCTGAATTCCTGAAACTGCCCTTTCCACTTGCAATTTGGATTTAGGAAGACAACAGAGAGAAAGGTGCAGTTTGTACCTAGACCTACCGCTGGGCAGCAGCGTGCAAAGCCAGGGACTGGGAGGTCTCAGCTGAGAGCACAACTCTCAGTAACTGTGACATTTTCTTTCCCATAAGAAGCAGCCCAAAAAGATCTCTCCCGTGACCTAAACCCAAAGCTCCGTGCTCTCTTCTACGAACTCTTTCTGGAGGGAGGGAGGGAGGAAAAAACAAAAGCCCAGGGGAACAGTAAACATGAATGGCAGGTTCTGAAGGAATCTTTAGCTCCCCAAACTCCCAAAGCCAAACCTAGCTCACATCCTTCAGTCCCATGGAACTCAGAAGAGAGATTCTATCCCCATTCCCACGAACAAGACTAATTTACACAAAGCTACAGGAGGATCTCAGCAGGCTTAACAGCAAAACATGTGCAACTGCTGAATTTATGCTGGAGGCACTGATCCCAGGCTTTGGAAGCTGCCATAACATGCATATTTATCACTGCTGCCAATGGAACAGCCAAAATCAGAACAGGTTGTGCCTACACCCTCTGCTGTTCATGGGGGGAAACAACTTCACAAAACATGGTGAGCACGAGGATAATGAGAAAAACATAAAATTTACAAAGAGTATTCTGGGAATGTAAAGAAACAACAGAAAACATCCACCCGGGTCAGCACTGAGCAGTTCCTAAAACGCAGACAGCGCGGGGGAGTTGTATCCAAGGTCATCGGGAAAGAATGCCTTCCTCAGGTCCCATCCAGGAAAAAAACTCCAAAAGTTGTACTTCACTTTCGATCGGTGACACTCCAAAAATCAATCTGTCGACTTGTGATCCCCAGGTTTTGCTCCTTATCTCGCCACTGACCCAGCAATTCAAGTCATGGAACTTCCCTCCGAGACAGTCAGCATTTTGTGGGGCTAATTACAGCAGGCAAACTGAGCAGCTAATGATGTCTCCTCCACCAACACATAAACCAATTGCTTCTTGGATTAGGGATGAATAGCCCTGTGTGTTTACTGCATAATTAGCAGAATGTCTTATCTAGAGGGCACTGGATGCACAGACAGAACAGTAGATTTTTGGACTCCATCCAACACGCCAAGAACGAAACTCTCTTCTGAGAAGAGCTCGCTCGGTTGTTTGGGGCGCTGTGTATTTTCCTAACGCGATTTCCCCTGACTCCTTTGGTGCAGATCACCTGCCAGGGGTTCACCTGGACTCCCCAGTCACTTACTCTGCATCTCCCCATCACACACAGATGGAGATCGCCGTGGTGCTCCGTGTCATCCTGCTCACACCTGGTTCCATCCAGGAAATTGTCCCCGCGGCTCACCATGAACTCCTTCCCCGCAGCCCTGCACATGTGCTTGCAGAGCAGGTCCCCTGCAGCAGCAGGCACAAGGAAGGAGTTATTCTTTCAGGAAGGCACATGGCTGCCCATCAAGCAAGGGGAAGAAACCCAGAGAGGTTGTGTGTGGATACAGAAAAGCCTGCTAGAAGGATTTTCCAGCTTCTTGCAGTGTTCTGTGTGAATCTTTTCTTTCTCATGCAAGCTATGAAAACAATAAGATGTTTTTGTGTAACTATCTGGACACCTGGTGTTTGTCTGAGTCTTGTTTATGGTACACTGGTGTAATGGGTGTTTTATGACAGTTGTGGACTCCCATCCCTGGAAGTGTCCGAGGCCAGGTTGGACAGGGCTTGGAGCAGCCTGGGATAGTGGAAGGTGTGCCTGCCATGGTGGGATGAGATGGGTTTAAACATCCCTTCCAACCCAAACCATTCCGGGATTCTATGACCTGTCAGAGAGTACCCAGGTTTCGTGTGAAAATGAAAACACTCAGTGGAACAGCCTTTTAACTCCAAAGTACAGACAGGTCCACGAGCACTCCCTGCACAAACCGAGGTTTCAGGCATTCCTTACCTTTGGCAAAGCCAAGAGCAGAAGTCCAGGTGTAAAAGGATGGCGTTTCTGCGTCAAGGTACAGCGGCTGTAAATTTGTTGCTGCACACTGTTCAGCCATAAAGTCCTGCTGGGTCATCAGACAGGCCTGGATCCCAGAGAGATTGTTGTGTAAGGACAGGCAGTGACTGAGCACAGGGTCCCAAGCAGCATTTAACCCTCTAGCTAAAGGCAAAACGCAGGGGCTGGTAGGCAAAACACCCAAACAAATGCAAAGAAAGAAAACCACTTTAAAGGGAGGCTGCAGGATATGCAGAGAATTGTGCTTGGAAGCTGATATCTTTGCTATTTATACCAAATAAATAGAGAAGGAAAACAGTAACAACACAAGAAGGTCCCTCTGAAGAAAACCATCGCTGTGAGTCACTATTTTCTCAGCATCTGTCCTGTTACAGGGGCATGGAGAAAATGCTTCATTACATGTGAGCAACGCTCTTAAATAATCCTGCTGCCTTCAGTGGCACAAATGCCTCTTGTGCTGTCAGACAGATGGAGGCTGTACACCAGATCTTTAGTCCTCCTTCCCAGAGCAGCCAGCTGTGGGAAGGACAGTCACAAAACACACAGCCCTCAAAGGGTTCAAGTGTTCAGAGAGAAGTTCAGATGATGCCAAGCCCCGTTACCTGTGTATTGCACATCTCTGCTTGCGTGCTGGCACCGTGGCACTCCTGTCCCCCAAAAGCAGGCCTGGAAATGACAGAATCCCTCAACAGAGGCAGGATTGTCCCCGGCAAAGAGGAAGACTCAGCCCCGAGGCCCTGAGGACAGCCAGGTCCCCACTCTCACCTGGGGTTGTTACAGAAGCGCTGCCTCACCACGACCCCCCCGCCGCAGCTGCGGGAGCAGGGGGAGAGGGGGCTCCAGGCAGACCAGTGCCCGTGGACCACAGCCATGGGGTTCAGTTCCTCCAGAGAGCTGCACTGACCCTTGGAGCACCACTAGGACCAAGAACACACAGAACTGGCAGCAGTGAACCCAGCAGGGCTGGGATCTAAAAGGGTGGCACAAGTCCCCATCTTTGGCAGGCCAGTGACAGAGAATCCCATGGTGAATGAGGCACCTTCTCACAAGAGGCTGAAGAGTCCCATTCCTAATTAGGGTCTAACATGAGGTTGGGGTTAAAAAACAGAGCTGGCAGGTCAGTTCAAGTCGAAGGAGAGCTCAGGTATCAGGCTATAGAACTGCAAAGCAACTCCAGAGATAAAGACAAGGTGGGAACACCATGATCAGGACAGAATAATGGTACCAGTTCATGACTGGTTTTAGCTCCCTGGCCAAGGGACAGCGAGTGCCAGGTACCTTCCAGACACTGACAAAGCTTTGCTGTCTGAGCTCCACAGCCCCCACACCCACTCCTGGTGGGAGCCTCCTTACCTTGTTGATCCCACACTCGGTTCCATCCAGGAGGGGAACCAGAAGCCGAGTACAGCTGGATTTGTCTGCTGGTTGCACATGGCATGAGAGAACTTTACAGATGTCCTGGTGTGGCAAGAAAATCAGGGAGTTCAGGGAGTTGGGCTCAACAACACAGCAGCCCCAAAAGTCTAAATAGTGCACGTCCCAGGTTTTCTCACAGACACCCAACAATGCAAGTTCCTTCATTTTTCCTGCTGTTGGGAAAAAGCTGTGGGCAAGTCAAAAGACCATCACTGCAGTGATCACCAGCTGTAATGCTGGAAGATGATCAGCTGAAGCAATTAAAGTTTCACCCACCTTAGTGTTTCCTCATTAACAAAACATGTCCAGATGGCAGCTATTAAACACGCTGTGTTTCCCAGACAAAGGGATTTGAGCCGTGGCAGGGAAGCTGGAGGAATCCAGTGAACAAGAATTCCCCAAGGCAGGACCCTGGGTGGGTGCACCCGGCACGGCCAGGCCAGCTGTGAACAACAGCACCCAACTGTGCAAACCTTACAGGAGATTTATGTGGAGGAAGGAAGTGATGGAAAGAAGGGAAACATTTCAAAAGCCTTGCCAAGAAATCTGTGGCAGAAAAGCACCTTCAATCCCTTCAAAATAAAAATGCTGCCAGCCCCCTTTCCCCGAATTTTGGCTCCTGAACATTTCCCTGGTGCCCTTAGCAAGACAGACAAACCTTCTACCTACAACATTGCTGTCAGCAAAGGTGCAAGCCGTGGCCACACTCCCAAAGGCTATTTTACATTGCTCATCTGCTCCGTAGTACAAGCCAGGCTTCCACCCCGGGATGCTGCCGTCCATGTCCGGCAGGTCATTCAAGCAGCTTGTTTGGCCTGTACTGATAGAAACATGAGGGATATCACTTTCCCAGCTGTGGGTAGCGAGGACAATGACATGTTTGCAAACTTGTGCTGAGTTTCACTCTGGGAGTTGGATGCTGCTTTCCCAGACAACACATGCTCGCTGTGGGCTGGGATGGATTTAGTTGCAGCAGCTGCCTGGAGATGCTCGCAGTTCCCTGCTGCTGGAGCTCTATCCCATTCCTGTCCTGCACCCAGCCAGCACAGCCTGCAGTGCCTGTCTGAGCCTGGATGCTCTGATGGTGTAAATAAAATGTGCAGGCTGAGCCAGTGTCTGAGAAATCCAACCCAGCCCGGGCACGTCAGGCACCAACCAAAGCCACTTCCAGCTACACGAAGCAAAAATTGGGTTTAACCTCAGCAACAAGTGTTAAGAGATAAACAAACCCCAAGCTTTTCACTGTTCCTCGTTTTACAGTATTTTTTTTTTTATTCTTGGAGTTTTTCTCTGCTAGGCTTCCAGCACAGGGAGCTGAAGAACTCAACCATTCCCTTACCTGACAAGGGCCAGGAACTGCTCCCGGCTGCACGGAGACCAGGTGAGGTCGATGCTGTTGTGGTTTCCTGCTGAGCCCATGATGTAACCACTGCTGCTGCACAGATTCCCCTCTCCATCGTGGGCAATTCCAAGGCTGTAACAGAAGCAGCACAGAGCCCTGAGGAGAAGAAACCCAGAGGCTGCATTCCCTCAGAGCCTCCCTTCTCTAAGCAAGGACTGAGCTCCCTCTGCAGCCCTTCCTTCTACTGTTGTCACAAAGGGTTTCTCTCCTCTTTGCAGCTTCTAATTGTCACAGAGCATGCAGAAATGCAAGAAATGCAAGGAACTCTTTCCAAAATAATCCATGACGATGACCAAAAGGTTTAGAATAATCCACGGGAAATTCCCTTCTATGTCAAGTGGTCCTTTTGCTTTTTTCCTTAAACTGGAGGATGTTTTTACCTGAATAAAACCTCCTGGGCTGCTCTGGCAGTTTCCTACTGACCTGTGCCCAATCTCATGGGCTATGGTGACTCCGAGGTCAAAGCCAGTGTCCTGGGTAATCACACAGCTCCAGAAGGAGGAGCACACTCCCCCTAACTGAGTCACTCCACGAAGCTCCTTGTTCCCATCAGGCAACTCCAGGTCAAACCTAAAGTAAGGGAGACATAGAGAGGAAAGAGCAAAGAACCCCCAGAGCAAAGAAAGTTAGGTCTAGACATTCAGCTGAACTGATCTGAGCTTTCCTGGTCTGGCTTTGCCAGCTGTCCAACATTTCTGCTGACACATGGAGTCCCCTCGGGCAAGATGGCAGCAATAGGGTCCCACGAGTGCCCATTGCTCAAAATTTATGATGAATCCACATTAAAAAATCCAAATGTCCTCAGACAAGCAGAACTGACTGAAACGACCTCATCCCATTTCCCAGTCCCTCCCAGGGCAGAGAGCTCAGCACCTGGTGATGTAGAGGACAATGTCAGCATGCTGGGGGTCAGAGTCATTCTGGGGGTTCACCTTCTTGCTCCACTCACAGACGCTGATGAGGGAGGAGGTGATGTTGGTTGTGATGTTCAGCTCTGCCTGCAGGGAAGGCACACGTTGGCACGTTCCAAACAGCCTTGAGCTTGGACAGCGCTCAAACACAGCCCTCCCCTTACCTCTGGCTCTCTCAAAACCAGCATTTGCATGAGGTGAACCCTGAAATGAGCCCCCAGTGAGGCATCTCTGAGCAGCTCTGCTCCCTGAGAAAAGACAGAAAGGATTCAGTAAAGAAGGGGCCTTGGGGACTCCCACTCCCTGTTCCCAAGAACTGGGCTGCACTCACTACAAAGGTAACTACAGCATTAACAAATGCACTACAAATGTGAATAATTCTGTCAAGAGATGAGAAGTGGTTGGATTTGTCAGATACTCTGAAGCAGAGAGAAGAATCTGCATGAGAAGTTTCATAGGGGAGTGAAGCTAAAGCCTTTTCTGCAGTACACACACAGAAAATGCAAAGCCAAATTCTTAATAATGGCAAAGAGAGACATGAAGATAATACAATAGAAATAAAACACTGAAATGTGAAATGTAAGACTGATTCAGTGGATTTAGCTCAATCCCACTGAAAGCAACAGGGTGAGAAAACTCTTTATGTGAGTTGCAACATTAGTAATGAAACTGAGAGCTACATTTTCTATGTGGGTTTTTAATCCTCTAAGTCCTCCTTTTACTCATGCAGCTCCTTGTACAAGGGGATTTGGGGAATTTTGTGCCCAGGCAAGCACAGAGGAATGCCCTGCACATGAGCTCTGTACCAGGGACAGGTAATAAAATCTTTATTTCAAGTATGCTGAGGTCCACAAAGTGAGGTCTACTACAAGGTGAACTGCCTGCACCACTTTAATCAACACCCCAACCACCCTGAGAGTGCCCTCCCAGAGGTGCTGCCTGGGACACAGCCTGGACCCCACTCTGGGGCAGCATCCCAAACACAAAGCCACTCACAATGTTCAGGTTGGCCAGAACGTATCGCTCCGTGTCCTCTTTGTGGTACAAGTAAACATCTGGCCCTGCCACCACCATCAGCTCCAGATGTTTGACAGCTGCCTCAGCCCTCTTCTGCAATCGAGGAGGAGCCCACCCTGTGGGAGAGCACAAAGGGGCGCAGGGAGGTTCAAAAGCACCATCAAAGGTCCTACAGATCCGCTCCCTTTCCCCAAAGGCTGCAGTGACACAGCTGCAGGTCCCCTTCTCCAGGGGGCTTGCTCGGGTTTCCCACTCCTGTGGGTGTCTTTCACCTTTAGCAACACACCCAGGCTATCAAAATAACAACCACCCACCTCAAACACACTGGGCACACCTCAGCGAGGTGAGAAATGTTTTCGAGTCTATTCATGTATTTGTAAATACAAATTTTTCCTCTGCGCTCATGGGAGCAATCCCCCAGGAGACAGCTTTTCCAGCAGGGCTCCCTCTCCATGTCTGTTACCTCTCGCTGGCTTTGCCTCTCCTGCAGCACTTTTGAAGAGGATGTGGGGGCTGGAGAAGCCGAGATCCTTCAGCAGAGCCGCATCTTTGCTCCTGACCGGCCTGATGTGAATCTTCTCCTCGCCCACGGTGATGACTCCTTGCTAAAGCAGATAAAATTCCACCTCTGAGTTATTCCAAAGATGTTTGCTGTCCATGGAGATGGCAAAGATTTATTCAGTGGATGGTTCACACACGTTTGGGGCATGAAGCTGCCACTGTCCAAAGGCTCTTTCAGCTCATACTCACCAGCTGCCCTTCACAGAAGGTGACCCTGCTCGTGGCCCCAGGAGGCTGCAGGGGCTTTCCACCTGCGAAGCAGTTCCCTGGGAATCTCTTCAGTAAAACAAAGGAAGAGTTCACCACCTGGCTGCTCACAAAGGAGGAGGAAAGGAGGGCGTGGTCCTCTAGAAATTCAAAGGTGTAGAGCTGGCCCCAGGCCTGGATGGAGCAGTGCCGGACCCGACAGGGCCTCAGCCCAAAATGTTCTTCTTTACAAGGGCAAGTTGGCTCAGCCACAACGAACTCAGGGACTGAAAGAAATGAAACAAGATCAGAATAAGGGGAAGGGTTACGAGAAATGATGAGCCACAAAAACCCAATGGAAGGTCGATCTCCCCAGGAAAAATACCCTGCTAAGGACAGCTGTGGCCTCTTGGGGTCATGGCATCAGCAGCCACAGAATTCCTGTGCTTTTGGGTACTCCAAAGTGAGGATAATCTGACTGGGAACACGCAACAGAAACTGGCACTGAATTTATTGGTGATTTTGCTCTCTCAGTAAGGAGAACAGTTCACCTAAAACAGGCTGAGTTTCATCTCTGCAGACGTTAAGTATTACTGAGTGGGAATTATCACAATCCTGACAAAGACAATGGGATGAGCACTAAGTGAATTCACAAGGAGACAATACCCTTCCTTTAGGGATTTGAGACTTCAAAACATATCTTTATTCTGAACTATCATCAATCCAGACCCGGAATTCAAATCTCTTTGTGCATTTATTTTAAAAAAAAATAATTAACAAGTATTTAAAGTCACCCTTAGTCTAAAGCTTTCTCAGAAGGTCTGTTAATCTCGTAGAAAAACATCAATACAGAGAGTGGGGACTGCAGCAGAAATGTGCAAAGAGATTGAACATATCTCCTTCAGCAGATTTTAAACTCTGACCCAGCTCTTCAACCACTCTCACACTGAAACATGGATTGTCTCACTTGCACTGGGACTCAAGAACACCAAATGCTTGTCAGATCAGGGGCTGTTAATCAGTGTTCTTAGCACTGTCAAACACCCAGGATTAGAAATCAGCTGACAGATGTGTTCTAAACCGAAGACGGACTGAGCCCTGCATACCATCAGGCACTGAGCTGGTTCCAAAGTAAGAGAAAACATCTTCCGCATCCAAAGCGCTGAGGAATTTCTGCAAGGAGAAGAAGAGCTTTACGTTTTTTTCACGAAAAACAAATGGCTACGAGACTATCCCTTCACTGGACCTAACCTGGAAGGAACGCCAGCAAACAGCAAGCCCCAGTGCCAAGTTCTCGTGGCTTTACTCCGCGCTAAGCGCGGGCTGCACAACAGCCACCCGGAGGAAACAGCTTTATCTTCGTGATTAGTGAGCTCGGACGGAGTTTGGCTCGGAATCGTGTCGTCTCTTCTTCTTCTTTTTTTTTTTTTTTTTTTTT